>CM035847.1:193842886-194206003 GCA_020510985.1 Pholidichthys leucotaenia
TTCAAAAAGTGCTCAACAGGGCAAGGAACGTGAAATTGAGGCTGAACCCCCAAAAATGCAGATTCCAGCTAAAGGAAGTCAGCTACGTGGGCCATGTCTTCACTGAACAAGGGTTGAAACCCGATCCAGCAAAGATCCAAGCGATCACTGACATCCAGGCCCCCCAGGACAAAGCTGCTCTACAACGCTTCCTGGGTACGATAAATTACCTGGGCAAGTTCATTCCAAACCACAGCAACATTGCAGCACCTCTCCACCAGCTCCTGCATAAAGACACAGCATGGACTTGGACTGAACAACAACAAAATGCATTTGACACTCTGAAACAGTGTGTGACGTCACCTCCAGTACTCCGGTACTATGACGTACAAACACCAGTCACTCTGACATGTGACGCCTCGCAGTATGGCCTTGGTGGTGCATGTCTCCAGAATGGCAGTCCTGTCGCATATGCCTCTCGCACTCTTACTGAAACAGAAAGAAAATATGCACAAATTGAAAAAGAGCTGCTTGCTGTCGTTTTCACCTGTTTCAAATTCTATGACTACATATACGGAAAACCAGTGATCGTGGAGACAGACCATCAGCCCCTGGTATCCATCCTGAAGAAACCTCTCCACACAGCGCCTGCGCGTTTACAACACATGATGCTGAAGCTGCACAAGTTCAACCTCACGCTAGTTTACAAGAAAGGAAAGGAATTGCACTTGGCAGACATGCTGTCCCGTGCACCGAGCAACGCCATAGCCTCACATGCCACTGAACGTGAGGACTTCGAGGTAATGACGGTGCAGCACATCTCATCCAGTCGTCAGGAAGAACTCCGCACACATACAGCGAAAGACACCGCCCTCCAGGCCCTGAGCAACATCATCAAGCATGGATGGCCAGATAGGTTGAGCAAAGTACCCGACACAGTGAAAGAATTCTTCCCGTTCCGCGATGAGCTCTGTGTGGAAGATGGAATAATCATGAAAGGTACAAGAGCAACAATTCCACAAACGCTGCACAAAGAATATCTCCTGCTGCTCCATAAAGGACACCCCGGTGCTGAAGCCACCAAGCGGCGAGCACGCAACATAGTCTATTGGACCACAATGACGAGAGACATTGACAATTTTGTACAGTCATGCAGCACTTGCAATGCCCTTAAACCACATCAGCAAAAGGAGCCAATGCAACCACACACAGTCCCAGAGCTCCCGTGGTCAACAGTGGCAACAGATCTGTTCGAATGGAACAGCCAGCACTACCTGGTCCTGGTAGACTCCTATTCAGGATGGTATGAACTGGATCCAGTCAAGAAAATCACATCACAATGTGTAATTAACAAGCTGAAACGTCACTTCTCAGTCCACGGAGTCCCCCACAAGCTGCTGTCAGACTGTGGAACACAATTCACTAGTCAGATGTTCCAAGACTTTGCGAAAAGCTGGGATTTCACTCATGTCACCAGCAGCCCTGAGTATCATCAAGCAAACGGGCTGGCAGAGAGAGCCGTACGGAGTGCAAAACGACTGTTGGAAACATCCAAAAGAGACGGTACTGACCTGTTCCTCAATCTTCTGAGCATCAGAAATGTCCCACGAGACGGCACGCTGGGCTCACCTGCACAAAGACTGATGTCCAGAGAGACACGCACAAATATTCCCATCAGCAGGCACCTGCTTAAGCCAATGTCCAAGAATCCAGAGTCGATCCACGCCCACCTGTCAAAGAAGAGGCAAGCACAAAAAGGATTCTACAATCGTGGCAGCCGGCCACTTCCCCCGCTCCAAAGCTCCCAAGTAGTACGCCTGCAAACAGAGAAAGGACATGACAAAATTGGCATCATCAAAAGAATCGCAGCAGAGCCACGGTCTTACGTGGTGGAATCAGGAGGAAAAGAATACCGCCGGAACCGGCGACACCTGCTGCCAGTCACAGAACCACCACCAACAGAACCAGAACCAGATCCAGCCTCACCGGCAGACTCACCAGCACAGAAGACCAGCAGTGAGACTGTGCCCAGTCTACCCGCATCTCCTCCCAGGCATGATGCCGTGCACACTTCCCCCAGGCAGGCCGCTGTGCACGCTCCTCCCAGGCTTCCTGCTGCGCACACTGACCACACGCCTGGCCTCCTCGGAGAGCCATCGCTCCCACAAGTCACCGAGACCCCCCTGGCCCGTTCCAGGTTTGGTAGACTCCTGAAGCCTAATCCCAAGTACAATACAGACTGATTGTGACATTTACTGAAGCTGATGTTTTTGTAGTTTCGTGTTGAAATATAGACATATTTACAAGCCAGGCATAAGTTCATTTTCAAATTAGATCAGTTATGTTGTGTCACGGGAATTTATTTTATTTGCAAGCCAGGCATTAGTTTATTTTCAAGATAGGTATGTTATGTGGTGCCATTGAAAGTTATTTTACTAGTTGTTTATTCGTCACAGTATACTCACTCTCACAGGAATGTGACATGTTTTCTCATACCAATCCAAGAGTCAATAGTGTTCTCTTTGTACCAAAGTTCTATACTAAAGAAGGGGGATGTAGAATGATGTCATCACGTCGTCACGTCACGTACGTGGCACACACACACAGCCAGGACTACTGGTATGTACACCTGCTTTCTTCCTGCATCGCTGAATAAAAACATTTGTGAAATAACGCCTTCGGTGCCGTTCTACAAAAATTATGTATTTACATCCTCCCACTGCTGTCTCCTTTCCTGAAGTTGCCTGTCAGCGGGCCCATCTCAGCTGGAATATGAGCTGTGTGGCATGTTAGGCTTAGCTAACGGGACTAAATAATTCCTGTGAATCAATGGAAAAAATAAACAGACTTCATATATGCCCCTTAAAAAGCACTGGACAGAGAGTGAAAATATGTTGCATTGTGGCTGCTAGTGCGTCAGCCTTTGTCTAACTTCAAATATCCTCTCTGGTAATGGCTTCCACTTTCTCATGCTTCAGAACAAATCCATGAACAGAAGGTCAATAACAGAACCCGTCTCTGCAGCCTCAGTGATGGTATTAAGTTACACTTTGACTTGAAATCAAACCTTCCAGTCCCTCACCAAGAAAAAAGTAATTCAGTGGGAGAGTTGAAGGAGAACTCTCAGTAGTTAAAATTCAGTTTATAATAAAGTAGACGGGTCATTGCAAGATACTTAAATGCTTTCCCTCCTTTTTATATTTTACATTTATTCCCTGCAGTACTTTTTATAAATAGTTAAGAAAGGAACTGTCATGGTTCGAGCGCCAATCTCATCCGCGCTCGAGCCATGCACTATCTTCAGCTGTTTGATGGCTGTGTGTTCCTTTTGGCTCTCCGAGCCTTTATTGTGACAGCGCTCGGAGGGGCTTCCGGCTGTCAAACTGGACAGCTGAGCCGCATTTCGCCTCATCAGCGACCCTCCACTTAAGAGGGCAGCTGGGAGCGAAAAGACGCAGCAGTGTCGTCAAAACTTCTCCATTGTCAGACGTGAGCGAGCATCCCTCTGTTCGTACGCTGACCACTCTACTGCTATGATCGTAAGTGTGCTTCCTTATTGCCCTACGGTCGTCTGTATGTAGTTGTAGTATGTTTTAGCCCCCTGTGGCTCATTATTTTGTGTTCCTTTTCTGTTCACCAATAAACTGTGCAAACTCACTGGTATCTTGTGGCGTCTTATGGTGGCTCGCGAGGGCCACCTATGACAGGAACATAATATTTAGAGGCTCTTTTTTATATACTTGGTATTTAAATGTGTTGTCAGTTTAATTTTGCACTTTTTAGTTGAAATAAATAAACAACTCAAATCTTAATAATAATGCGTCAGATTTATATAGCGCTTTTTCATGGACACTCAAAGACACTTTACAATGGATATATTACTCATTCACTCCACAGACAGACACTGATAGTGGTAAGCTACTACTGTAGCCACAGCTGCCCTGGGGCAGGCCGACGGAAACATGGCTGCCAATCTGCACCAACGACATTTCCAACCACTGCTGAACATTTATAGCCAGTGTCATGGACGCTGGAGGCAAGGTGGTAAAGTGTCTTGCCCGGGACACAACGGCAGGATGTCTGGGGAGAGTGGGATTTGAACCACCAACCCTCTGGTTATTGGACGACCCGCTCTACCTCCTGAGCCACTGCCCCCCCAGTAATAGCTGAGTGTTGTCAGCCACTGATGAGAGCTGGCCTGGCTGTAAATAAGGTTCTAATGAACCTGTGAATCTCACCAAAACATATCTTACTGGCAAGCCACACATATACATGCACACTTCCCCGTGCACGCGCACACACACACACACACACACATGCATGTCTATCTGTTCTTTCAGGTGCAGATATCCGGCCCATGCAGAGATCTTCTCAGAAACAGCAACTGTTTTTTATGGCAAGAGGAGTCTATAAATGCTATTTATATACAGCATATAATCACCTATGAGCAAAGCTCCTTTTGGCACAGTAAGGCGAGCAGATATCTCATTTGCTTGCCAAGCTGCTGGACAGAACAGGTGTTAAAAACACATCTTACTCTCAGTTGTTATGCAAGTTATTTTATCATAAACCTTTGTGAGCCACATTGCAAAGCCACTGTTTATTAGCTTTGTCTGCTCTGAGGTTGTTATCTTGTGAAAATTCTATTTGTGCATATTGGATACTCAAAACTCTAAAACAACTGAAAACATTATACACCCATTTAAACATATTAAAGCAAGTTTTGTTAGCATAAAGATTTTAATGAATTACTTTATTCTTTGGTCCGTGCATGTGAGCAGGGGTGGCAGTGGGGGACCTGGCTTATCTTGGACATAGTCAGCCACAGCCTCAGATGAGCTTGCACACAGTCTTTGGTGACATTTCAATCCAAAGGTGGTAAAAACATCCCAAACTGAGCCTGAAGCCTGAGGTTCAGATTACCTGAACATACACTGAATTGTTTGAAACTTTGACCATGTTTCATTCATTCATTCATTCATCTTCTTCCGCTTAATCCTTTTCGGGTTGCGGGGGGGCTGGAGCCTATCCCAGCATCTTTGGGCGAGAGGCAGGGTACACCCTGGACAGATCGCAGGGCCAATGCAGAGAGACAGACAACCATTCACTCTCACAGTCATACCTAAGGACAATTTAGAATCCCCAGTTTGATGCCAATTAACCTAACTTGCATGTTTTTGGTATGTGGGAGGAAACCGGAGAAATCCCGGAGTAAACCCATGCAGACTCGGGGAGAACATGCAAACTCCACACAGATCACTGTTGGTCGGGGGCTGGGATCGAACCCAGGATCCCCTGGCCAAGGGTGAGTTGCTGTGCTGCCGCAGTGCTAACCACTCCGCCACCGCGCCGCCCACCATGTTTCATATAGACGCATAAACAGCCACGATTCTTCTTCTTCCGGCTGTTTCCTTTAGGGGTAGCCACAGCTCATCTCCATCTCACCGTATCGCCTGCATCTTCCTCACTAACACCAACCCTCTCCTTGTCCTCCTTCACTACA
Organism: Pholidichthys leucotaenia; assembly: GCA_020510985.1. Lineage (NCBI taxonomy): Eukaryota > Metazoa > Chordata > Actinopteri > Cichliformes > Pholidichthyidae > Pholidichthys > Pholidichthys leucotaenia. Next base: position 193,848,369 of record CM035847.1, read on the forward strand.
TCCATTCATCTTCTCTGTGGGCTCCATCTTTCCTCTTCTTTCCTAGCTCTTCACCACCCCCCCTCCCCGTATATCCACTATCCCTCCTCTGCACATGTCCAAACCATCTCAGCCTTGCCTCTCTTGCTTTGTCTCCAAATCACTCTCCATCAGCTGTCCCTCTGATATACTCATTTCTAAATGTGTCCCTCCTAGTCATTGTAAACAGTGTATATGAACTAATGATTGAGCTCATCTACTGTATTTGGATATTAATTTTTTTTTGTCTTAAAAGCTACATATCTGATTCTTGAGTAAAAAAAAGAAAATGCCAGTTTGTTGCAAGTCGATTTGGCTGTAACTTCATGCAGAATAATTGTTCTCTGTCTTTTAGGAGCAGCAATATAAGCTGTTAACACAGCATTGCTGTATTATCACCCTATGAAGTAATTGCAAATAGACCAGCAAACAGTTCACAGCTACCAGCTGCTAGGCAGACTAATGTTATGACTTATTTACATGGCTGATGTGACGGGGGAAGCTTCAAGTGTGGTCTGATCTTCAGCTAATAACATTCTATCCACCAACTTATCACCCACAGTCCAGGCTGAACAAACTGGGTAAACTCTGACACTGAGGAATTCTTGGCACTCCGTTGCACCACCAAATTCCTTCTGACGTTTCCTATAGTTTCTTATGAAACTTGAACAATAATTAAGCCCTTCCCACACCTATTTTAAAGGTAACCATCATCCAGTCTCTTTCTTTATGTTTCTCTTGCTTCCTTTTTCATCCCCAGCTTGCTTTCCTCCCTTTTTATTGATTTTTTTTTTTTTTTTTACAAGATCCCTGCAGGGCTTGGCCTGGCTCCAGGACAGTTGCTAAGTAAATCACTCAGTCAGCAGGGCTTGTAAGAAAGAAAAAACTATTCTCTATCCTAAACCCTCCCCTCTCTGTCTGCCCTTTTTCTGGTTCTTTCATCCACTTACTACCTCAGCAGCTCATCGTTTTGCACATTTTGCTACAAGTAAAAAAAAAAAAAAAAAAAAAGAGCTCTCATACTAGAAAGAACAGATTAAGGGATTAGGTTTTTACAGTGAAGTATAGGAGAAACATTTTGTGAGCTGGTTCCTGTGTGGATGCGTATAATGAGAAGGGGGGTGGTCTGTCAGCAAGGTCTTGGTCTGCCGTCTTCATAGCAAGCGTCAGGAAATGCTACACGATCTCCATTTTCCACCAGGTCTCTATTGTTGAGGAGAAAAAAATTAAGAGAACTCATTCCAGAAGACTTGTGCCCCATTAAACCATTTCCCTGCTCTTGACTAAAGCTGATTTTTTTCTTGACTCATTATAGCCCCAAAATAGTTACCCATAATGCCAATTATTGCTCATTGGTGCATGAAGAAACTGGAGTGTAAAAGTAGCAAAAAGAGTGTTAGAAAATGGAGGAGGGAGCACCTAAAAATAGAAGTACTTTGTTTATAACGACGACTGGTTGGTTTTGTCAGTTGCACCCCCCTCTCTCCCTCATTTGATCCGTAGCTTTCCCATGTGGGATCATTTAAAGATCTTTTGCTTGGTCCCATGATGGTTCACAGCAGAGCAGCAGTGATTGAAGGGAGCGGCAAAGCCAATATTCAACTCTACCTTTCCTCAGGTGGTGATGGCCCCACATGAACCACCTGTGGTTTTTGTTGATAACTACATCAAGCTCCTGGCTGATGGCAATCCAGAGACATTTCAGAAGATTCTGGATATGAAGGTCAGTTGTTCACAGACATATTGTGCTTAAATGAATATTTGGACGCCTGCAATGAACACATTTTTACAAGTGCATAATGACTAAATCATCATTGATTGGATGCTTATGACTGTAGCTTTCACCTGTTAACATATTCTCCAACACTGGTTCACTTTCTCACAGGTAAGAACAAATCAGTTCATGGGAGAAACCACAAAACAACACGTGAATCCCAGTTGTGAACCAATCACAGTATATCAGTTTTCCTAGATAAAGGACCAGGAGCTACAGAGGCAATCATTTTAAAGAAAAGAAAAAAGAGAAGGCAAAGACAAAAACTTCATTCACATGAGTGACAGGAATGAAGATGGTCATGTTAACCCTCCACACTAACCTATTTACTGTTTAAATGATTTGGTCACCCAACGGTCTCCATGTTGTGTAAAAGGGCCCTTAGTCACTGCAAGCCAACAAGAAAAAACCAAAATGCATGCAGTGTTACAACTTCAATCTTTATGAAAGCAGCAGGGAAAGCTGGATTACTTTTTCCTGTAAATCACCCTTGTGTTTCAAGTGGTACTGCGAGAGGTCTGTAATCATTAATCTAATGAGATCTAACATGTTGATTAGGGGACTTCAGAGGCCCTGGGGCATTACTGTTCAACTTAACAAAATTAGTCAATCTGCTTCCTTCTGCTTTTAGTATTCATGAAAAGAAAACTGCCTGTTCTGTTCTGATTTAAGTGGTACAGGCTTTTCACATCTAGTTCAGAACAAAAAAGTTAAATGTAACTGTTGTGTATGCAGTTACTCCTTTGTTACTTTACACACACACATTCAACCTTGGATGTGCCACAATAAGCACAGACACCGTAAGTGCGTTTTTAGGAGCCGAGGCTCAGCTTCCATTTTATTGAACTGAACTTGGACTCATTACATCCTAGTGCGCATGCGCGTATTACTTTATACAAGAACTATCAATGCGCAACAATGAAATAAAATAGATCCCAATATCCCATACCTAACACTCCTCCCTTCCAGCATTGATATCCCCACTAACTAAAGGTTGTTTACCTGAGTAAGTATTAATCATAACTAAATACATCTAACCTATCTACTCTCATTCTACCATAACCCATTTCAGTCCTGGAATCGCTCTGGAGGTCTCCGAATTCTCTCTGGATAGTGCCTCTCTGGTGGTGCGTTGTATGCCATTCCTTTTAACAAAGCGCTGAAACTCTTCAGAAGTGAAAGGTGTTCCATTATCACTCACAATCTGATGCGGAAGGCCTGTGCGTGAGAACAGGGCCCGTAAGAGTTCAACTGTCTTTGCAGAGGTTGCTGTTTTTGTGCAGAAAACCTCAGGCCACTTTGAATGCGCATCAACTACGACCAGGTACATGCGGTCTATGAAAGGGCCCGCATAGTCGATGTGAACCCGTTGCCATGGTTTTGTAGGCCATTCCCACACATGCAGTGGGGCTGTTGGTGGAGTCTTTTGGGTCTGCTGACACCCGTAGCATGTCTTTGCAATGTCCTCGATCTGTTCATCAATTCCAGGCCACCATACGAAGCTTCTTGCGAGGTGTTTCATTTTCACCACACCTAAGTGTCCCTCGTGTAGCACTGAGAGAACCCTCTGGCGCAGCTTCTGTGGTATCACTACCCTCGCCCCCCACAAAATGCATCCTTGATGCACTGTGAGCTGTTCACGGCGACTGGAATAGCCCGGTAAGGATGAGTCACCCTTGCGTGGCCAGCCTTTCAGTGTCAGCTCGTAGACTCTAGACAAGACAGGGTCGCGGCCTGTCTCTCGTGCGATCTCCTCACTTGTGACTGGTAGGGGATCCACTTGTGTCATCTGGAACATGTCCACCGCTTCCTTGGTCTTAATTGGCGGTGCGACTTGTAGTGGCAACCGGGACAACCCGTCAGCGTTCCCATGGTGAAGTGTGCCTTTGTACTCAATGCTGTAGGTGTGAGCATTGGCCCACCGTTGGCCCACCGTTGCAGTCGAGCAGCGGCCATGGCTGGTACTCCCTTAGCTGGATTAAAGATTGAAACTAAAGGCTTATGATCTGTGAGGAGGGTAAAGTGCTTTCCGTATAGATACTGATTGAACTTTTTCACTCCCCAGACCAAACTAAGAGCTTCTCTGTCAATTTGCGCATAGTTACGCTCAGCTGCATTCAGCGATCGGGAGGCAAATGCTATTGGTCGCTCTGTTCCGTCAGTGAACCGGTGTGATAGCACGGCTCCAATTCCGGAAGGGGAAGCATCACATGCAAGCTTGAGCGGCACTTCGGGGTCATAGTGTGTCAACACGTTGTCTGAGGTCACCAACTGCTTTGCTTGCTTGAAGGCCTTTTCACAGTCCTGGGACCAGTGCCACTTAGTGCCCTGTTGGAGTAGGGAATTCAATGGGTGTAGCACTGAGGACAGGTTGGGCAAGAATTTCCTATAATAGTTAACCAGGCCCAAGAAAGATCTCAATTGAGAGACATCTTGTGGTGGTGGGGCCTTCAAAACAGCGTCAATTTTGTCTTTGCATTTGTGTAGCCCGTTTTTGTCAATTTTGTGGCCACAGTATTCAATGTCATCCTGGAAGAATTCACATTTTGCTTTGTTGGCATGTAATCCAAATTCATTCAGTCTTTGGAGCACTTTTTCAAGATTTTCCAGATGTTTGTTGTCGTTAGCTCCCGTGATCACTATGTCATCCAAATAGCACTGTGTATTCGGTATGCCTTGTAGGACTTGATCCATTGCCTTCTGCCAGATTGCTGGCGCTGAAGCGATGCCGAAGACCAGGCGGTTGTACTGATAGAGACCTTTGGAGGTGTTGATGGTCAAGTACTTTTTGGACGACTCCTCCATCTCCATCTGTAAGTACGCTTGTGCAAGGTCAATCTTGGAAAATCGCTTACCCTGGCCCAGCGCTGCGAAAATGTCGTCAATTCGCGGTAGAGGGTACTGTTCCGCCTTCAAGACCGGATTGACTGTCACCTTAAAATCACCGCAGATGCGTACTGAGCCATTACCCTTTACCACTGGCACTATTGGCGTTGCCCATTCAGACCAGTCCACTTTCGATAGGATGCCCTCATTTTCCAACCTTTGAAGTTCATTTTCCACCTTGGGCCGGAGAGCGTATGGAACTGTACGCGCCTTGTGGAATTTGGGTACAGCGTCGTCGTTCAGAACAATCTGGGCTTTCAGATGTTTTAGTTTGCCTATGCCATCTTGAAAAACTTCTCCTGCATTTTGAAGTATTTTGTTCAATTTTTCATTTGTAGAGCCATTGCTCTGCTTTTTGGTCACTGTGGCTTGCATTTCTTTAATTGACTGCCAATCCAATTGTACTTCACGAAGCCATTCACGGCCAAACAGGGGCGCACCCCCTCTCTCAATAACATACAGGGGTAGTGCACACTGTTGATCGCCATAGTGCACATTCACATTGATCACGCCCATTGGGGCTACGCGCTCCCCTGTGTAAGTTTTGAGCATTACATCTGTAGATTGCAATTGCAGATGTGAGAAGTGTGCCTGGTAATCCTTCTTAGACATGACTGACAATGCAGATCCAGTATCCAATTCCATGGTCAGTGTTTTTCCTTCCACTTTGGGTGAAACCCATATGATTCCCCTGTTGGGTCTTTTCAATGAGCAGACATCAAAGCAAGCTAAATCTTGTGCACTGTCTGAATCAGATGAGCAAGTTTCAATGTCATGCATGTCTTTTTGTTTATTTTTAAATTTGTGGAACTTTTTCTCCTTCACTGTATCTTTCACTTTCGTTTTGCACACTTTCTGTATGTGACCTGTTTTATGGCACTTGTTGCACTCCTTATCTTTAAACCAACATTCAGGTGGAGCGTGTGATTTCTTTCCACAGCGATAGCATGCATCCTTTTTCTGTTGTCTTTCGTCTATGCTGTGCATGTTGCATTCGTGAACATGGCATTCTTGCGCCATCTGCTGCTGCAGCTCGGTAGCGCCTTTAGCAGCTGCTTCCATTGACGTGGCGACTTCAGTGGCACGTTTCAATGTCAGATCTTTTTCTGTTAACAGTCTCTTTTGTATGCTTTCGCTGTGCAGTCCGCACACGAATCTATCTCGCAATGCGTCTGACAGATTTCTTCCAAATGAACAATGTTCAGACAGTCTTCTCAATTCTGCCACAAATTCAACAATAGACTCTGTTTTTAACTGATTCCGTTTATGGAATTTAAAACGTTCGGCAATGACGAGAGGCTTCGGATTCAAATGCGCCTCTAAAACAGTGACAATGTCTTTGTACGTCTTATCTGCCGGTTTGTCTGGGGTCAACAAACTGCGTAGCAAGTTGTATGTCTTAGCTCCCATTACACTAAGCAGTACCGCTACCTTTTTGTCGTTTGGAATGTCATTTGCCACAAAGTACTGATCCAACCTTTCCACGTATGTTGTCCAGTCCTCCGATGCGCTATCAAAACTGTCCATTCTCCCAATTATCCCCGCCATGGTTGGTGCCGTATTAACCGTCGGGTTTGTACTCTCTGTGTACACTTCGAGTTGCAATGAGTTAGCTTTTATCACAGTCAACAGTCACACTCACGACGACTCGTGTCCTCTCCGTGTCGGAATATCCATTCACAGATCCCGTCCTCGTCGCCAATTGTTGTGTATGCAGTTACTCCTTTGTTACTTTACACACACACATTCAACCTTGGATGTGCCACAATAAGCACAGACACCGTAAGTGCGTTTTTAGGAGCCGAGGCTCAGCTTCCATTTTATTGAACTGAACTTGGACTCATTACATCCTAGTGCGCATGCGCGTATTACTTTATACAAGAACTATCAATGCGCAACAATGAAATAAAATAGATCCCAATATCCCATACCTAACAGTAACTTAATTACCAGATAACTAAACTGTTGCTTTAACAGCACAGTTTTTAATTTTCTCAGTTTGCATGTAAAGAATGAAGCAAGAGTGAAATTATTTCCTGATGTTAAAAATGGTAATGTTCAAGCTTTTCTTTGATTCACTTTTATTTCTCAGCATCAACATTTTTTTCTTCATCAGACTTGTGCTTTAACAGTTTAAAAAAAGTCCAAAATTGGCATGCTAAAGTGAGCCACTAACACCTGCAACAGGCATTTTGTTTAATATTGTGATATATATCGACAAGTCACTATGGCCAGTACTACATTAGTTAATTTATTTTGTGTCGGCCACTTTTGATCTTTGTCTGTCTGTCTGTCTGTGTAGGGCCTTAAGCGCAGTGAACAGAGCAGCATGCTAGAGCTTTTCAGGCTAAGGCTACCTACTCCACCTTCAGGAGCTGACGGTGGCCCATCTCTGTCCTTCAGCACCCCCACACCTGAGCAGGAATCTTCACGTATCCGCAAATTAGAGAAGCTCATCAAGAAGAGACTGTACATTGAAAATTAAAGAGGCTCCAGTGGCCTCCAGCTGTGTTATTCATCTCAAAGACTCATTTATGATCTGTTCAGTTATCATGGAGAGCTGCAGAAAGAGCTTAAATGTTAATAGTTTTCTGACTGACATATGAACAAGGTGGTGCTGGGTTGGGAATAAACCTCCTTAAATGTGACATGTTGTTACTTACTGTATGTCATGGATGCCTGTAGTTTTCCACCCTTCATGTTATGGCACTAATGTGAGCTTTTTAACACCACGTCATTGTTGTTCAGTGTATTTATACTCAGAAGAAGGAATGTGATGGTTTTTACCAAAACTCTGCTCCTCTGGCTGCTCCTCGATCACAGATCCAACCGGGATGATTATAGGAAGACTGATCTTGATTGAAGCTGATGTTTTTTAGAAAATAATATACTTCAAAGTTGGCTATGGGTTTTTTCCCCCCACATCTGTTTTAATTTATTGTGGTGAATAGCAGGTTGAAGTTTCTGTGCATCTCTGACATCCATCATCAGTATCAGGATTGTTTGTGTGAACAGTGACCTGAAGTGAACTGACACAGGCTGTCAAAACTGAAACACCAAGAATCTTCAGATTCACTTCAATCCCAGTGGGAAAGAGGCCTCTTTGTGTAATATCCACATTATATGGGTACATGAGCATATGTGTATTTATTCTCTTTTTTTCATTAAATTGTGTCTGCTTTCACTTACAAAGAAATCACCATTTAATGAATGTGTCTTGATTATCTGCCCTATAATTAATCTTTTTAACGACTATCTGATATGAAGCTGCCTTGTCAAAGCACAGCTGGGTTTGCCGCAGCCTTTTTCTGTGTGCTGATCTCAAACCTCAAACATGTCACAGTCTCTGAAAATTAATATATACATTTATTTCAAGACTTGATTACTGTTGATGCTCATTTATCCTGAAACCAGTTTCTCTCACTTTTCTAAGTCCGTAAACATCAGAGAAATAAGTTTACATTTTCACATATGCAAAGACTTGTTTTAATGTGTTTTAATCTTGTAAAATACAGCCATGGGGACACGTATACTGATGTTACACTCGACACCGCCCACTCGACACCGATTCAAGCATTATAAAGCAGAAGTGTCATGAGCAGTGCACCGAGCACAGTTTCAGCACGCCCACACACACATGACCGTAGCAAGCGGGGCCTCATTATGTCGGTCACGTCATGTGACTTGAGGGCTAACGGGAAATTTGAGAGGCTTCTATTGGAATTTGTTTTTTTGTTTTTTTTGCTTTGTATTGTTTGTTCCTGCCATCCAGTTTTGAATAGATCTCGGATGGTCAAATGCTCAAAAAAAAAAGTATTGAGATTTTTTCAGGTTTTAAATTAAATCACCCTTTATTGTCATTCAACTGTACAACCAATCATGTACAGTAGAACGAGATTGTGTTTTACCCATCTACTGTGTTAATCACACACACCCCAAGTGTAGAATCAGAGGGCCGCTGCCATGCAAGGCGCCGCCACAAATTTCCCTCCTCCATTCCATTATTGCTGAGCACCAAGCTTGACGGCAGGAAGTTCCACTTTTATATGGTCTTCGGCATGACCTGGACGGGATTTGAACCCCTGCCTCCTGGGTGTGGGGCGGATGCTCTACCAACTGAGCCACCACTTCGGTTTTCCACTCGGATGCAATTCTGACACTCAGTCAGTAGATGGCACTCTTTATTAAATGTTTCATAACACTGTGTCAGTCATGAAGCTATTGTCTCAAAGTTGTTCATTGTTTAAAAAGGCCTCAGTTTCACCATCTCTACATGTATACCACTGAAATATTAAGACACTTCACAAAGTACACACTGCAGATTAGCTAAGCTCTAGCAGAAAAGGAGTGGATCAGACTTCCTGGGTTTTATGATGTCACAAACCAACAATCCCTGCTTTCAGTTCTCCAAGTTAACCAGACCGATCCTGACTACCTTGTTACTTCCAACTGATCAAAAAAAAAAAAAAAAAATTAAAAAAACCTTTGCACATTCAGTTTAGAGCAGGGGTGTCCAGTCATGTGCCCTGGAGGGCCAAGACCCTGCAGGTTTTCTATTCTACCCAGTCTCTTCAGCAGGTGTTTTCACTTTTCCGCAATCAGTGGAAAGAAATTCAATGGAATCTGCTGTTGAAGACACTAGAGGTAAAGCCTGCAGGGTCTTGGCTCTCCATGGCACATGATTGGACACCCCTGGTTTAGAGGTTCATTAAAATTAATGAGCAGGTTGAAATATACTAACGATTAAGAGTGTTGAGAAAATAGGAGTATTTTGAGGAGCTGATGGATGAAGGAAAGATGGTGATCCAAGAAGATCCATGGATTAGCAAGACAGAAGTGAGGGCAGCTATGAAAAGGATGACAAGTGGGAAGGGAGTTGGTCCAGATGACGTACCTGTGGAGGTATGGAGATGTTTAGGAGAGATGACAGTGGACTTTTTAACCAGATTGTTTAACACAGTCTTGGAGAGTGAGAGGATGCTTGAGTGGAGAAGAAGTGATACTGATTTTCAAGAACAAAGGTGATGGTCAGACCTGTAGTAACTACAGAGGCATAAAGTTGATCAGCCACACTATGAAGATATGAGAAAGAGTTGTTGAAGCCAGGTTAAGAGGAGAGGTGACAATCAGTGAGCAGCAGTGCAGTTTCATGCCAAGAAAGAATACTACAGATGCAATGTTTGCTTTAAGAGTGTTGATGGAGAAGTATAGATAAGGTCAGAAGGAGTTGCACTGTCTTTGTGGATCTCTAGAGAAAGCAGATGATAGGGTGCCAACAGGGGAAGTGTGGTACTGTATGAGGGAGTCAGGAGTGGCGGAGAAGTATGTGAGGGTGGAGCAGGAGTTGCGTTAACTGAAAATTGTCCTTCATTGACTAGATTTTTTTTTTTTTTCAGCAGTGACTGAAAACTCTGAAAGCTGTCTGTTATTTGACAGATTACACTGAGGGTGGTCTAATTAAAGTCAATTAAAATGACAGCTAATAGACTGACAGAATTTTTACAAGCCTGTCTGTCAAAATAACAAAAAAAGTTTAGTGCAACCCCTGTGCAAGACATGAGGACAACGAGACAGTGTTGAGGTGTGATGTAGGAGTGACGGATGGATTCAAGGTGGGGGTGGGATTACATCAGGGATCAGCTCTGTGCCCTGTCTTGTTTGCCATGGTGATGGACAGGCTGACCCATGAGATCAAGCGGAAGTCTCCATGACCATGATATTTGCAGATGTCATTGTGATCTGTAGTGAGAGTAGGGAGCAGGTGGTAAAGAACCTGGAGAGGTGCACTGGAGAGAAGATGAATGAAAGTTAGTAGATGCATGACAGAATATGTGTGTGAATGAGAGGGGGGCAGGTGTAACGGTGAATATGCAAGGAGTAGAGGTAGAGAAGGTAGATCAGTTTAAATACCTGGGGTCAACCATCCAATGCAAGGGACGGTGCACAAGAGAGGTGAAGAAGAGAGGCAGGCTGGGTGGAGATGAGGAGGCAAGCAGTTAGAGTGAACGGGAAGACAGCGGTGAGACCTGCTATGATGTATGGTTTGGAGACAGTGGCACTGGCAACCCAAAAAGGGAGCAGCTGAAAGAAGAAGGTTAAAATGTTTTGGACAGAGCTTTACAATCACCTTTTTGATAAGCTGTAAAACAACACAAAAATGTTTTTTGGTCTTTAAAGCTATATACATATTTCCTTGAGGATGTCAAAACCCAAAATTAACTCTTGGAAAATGCACAATATGGGGCCCTTTAAGATATATAACCCAGTGGTGGCAACACCATTAAAACACATTCACATGTTTTCTCACTGTGCTTCTTTCAGTGGGTGTGTGATGTTTCACTTTTGACAATACCAGGAAAACATCTCCACCTGATTTTACCAAGGTCCAATTTGAATGTGGGTCTGGCAGAGTTCCCATGACTGGTTTCCTCTCTTGCTGCCAATTATCTCCAGGCCAATCATCTGCGACTAGGAGCCTAAAGGCGTCTCCTTTCCTTTCCTGTGTTTGAGGACCTGATGTGAAAAACCCCCTTTGAGAGGAAGGAGGTTTGAAGAGGAGCAGCGGACGGAAGGTTTTACTCAGATTTCATCTGCCTCTCGGAGAAGTGAATGAATCTTTATTTCGGATAGATTAAAAGTACAGATTAAAAAGAAACAGAATAATATAACAAAGGGGGAAATAAAATCCAACAAGGTCAAATTAGACAATAACTCTTCTGATTATACAGTTCAACATAAGTTATCCGAAATGGGTGATGGCTGAAGCCGCAGCTTATATTGCCCACCCATATTCCATCCAAGAATTCAAAAGAAAAACAAAACAAGAGCGTAAACAAACTTGTCACAGGGGGTAGATAATGTAACTAGATTATTTTATAGTGTAACGTCGGGGCTGTGTTGAGGGGGAGGGGATTCTCCCGGCATGCTTTGGCAGCAGAGGATTCAAAGGGTTTTATCATTGGTGTGTTCTGGAGTGTTACTGTGTGTTATAAGAAGAGTCAGCAGTGGCTGATCATGCGTTTGTGTGACCCTCAGTGAGACGGACGTCTGTGGGAATGACCTCCCCTCCTGTCTGTCTATAAATTAAGCCTGTTTCATCACAGTCATCTCTCCTTTCTTGTGTGAACCCTCACAACGTCACACTGGTGTCAGAAGTGGGACTATGGAGCAGATGGAAGCCAGGATCAGAGCAGAGGTTCGGCAGCTGGAGCGGTTCATCGCTCAGCTGGGATGGACGACAGAGCTGGTACACCGACCCCGAGTTGTTCGCCGGGATGAACGGAGCAGCGGACTGGAATCGGGACAGAGACGCCAGCTGCGGGAGCTGTTGGACTGCTACATGGACGTCTTGGCTGCGAAGGATGAGGAGTGCACCCGAACCAGCTTGGTGCAGCACGGGATCGACACCGGTGAGACCAGACCGTCTGCCTCTTTCAAGGCGGGCGGCAGCAGAACCAAAAATACGGGAAATGCTGGAGGCAGACATTATTGAGCCCGGCGGCGCCGGTGGTGCTGGTTAGGAAGAAGGACGGTTCGTGGCGGTTCTGTGTGGATTCCCGACGCCTGAATGACGTCACCCGCAAGGATTCCTACCCCCTGCCCCGCATCGATGACGCGCTGGACCACATCGCCGGCTCCAGCTGGTTCAGCTCGCTGGACCTCCGCAGCGGCTATTGGCAGGTAGAGCTGTCGCCTGAGACCCGCCAGAAAACAGCCTTCTCCATCGGGCAGGGACTGTATCAGTTCGAGGTGGTGCCGTTTGGACTTCGCAACGCCCCGGCCACCTTTGAACGTCTGATGGAGCGAGTGTTGGCTCACGTGCCCCGGAGCCGCTGCATGGTTGATCTGGATGACCTGCTGGTTCACGCAGCTGATTTTAACGGCGCCCTGTCCAACCTCCGGGAAGTATTGGACGCCATCCGACAGACCGGGCTGCGGCTGCACCCGCGGAAATGCCACCTATTCCGGCGGGAGACCACCTTCCTGGGCCACGTCGTCAGCGCAGCGGGAGTCGCCGCCGATCCAGAGAAAGTGGCAGCGGCGAAAAACTGGCCAGTGCTGCGGGATGTGGGAGAGCTACGGAGTTTTCTCGGACTGGCCTCCTATTATAGGAGATTTGTGAAAGACTTCGCCACCATCGCCAGCCCGCTGCATCAGCTGACACAGACGGGCCGTGCGTTTCAGTGCAGTGACAGCTGTGCTGCTGCTTTTTCCCGGCTTCGCTCAGCGCTCATCGGAGCCGCCATCCTGCAGTATCCCGACCCGAACCGCCCTTTCATCGTGGACACGGACGCCAGCAAGCAGGGCATCGGGGCGGTGTTATCCCAGGAGGGAGAACACGGAGAGCAGGCAGCTGCTTTTTTCAGCCGCAATCTCAGCAGAGCCGAGAGGAATTATTGCGTTACTCGCAGAGAGCTGCTGGCTGTCATCCAGGAGCTTCGCCATTTTCGCCCGTAAGTGTACGGGGGAAGGTTCCAGCTCAGGACGGATCATGCTTCCCTGACCTGGCTGCTGAACTTCAAAGAGCCGGATGCACAGTTGGCGAGATGGCTGGTGGCACTGCAGGATTATAATTTTCAGATTGTGCATCGGGCAGGCCGCCTCCATGCCAACGCTGACGCGCTGTCTCGGCGTCTCTGTGCTGCGGAGTAGTGATGGGTCGTTCGCGAATGAAACGGCTCTTAGAGCCGGCTCTTTGAAGTGAACGACGGGAGCCGGCTCTTTATTGGGAGCCGTGTTGTTGTTTTTTTCCTTTCTCTCACCCTCTCGCTCTCACTTTTTTTTTTTCTCTTCTAGCCGCACGTGATTGGTCAATATGTGTTTGTGCCTGCCTTGTGTTTGCGCTGAGGGGGGAGGGGCGGTAGTTACGCTCACAGCAGCAGCAGCACACGAGCAGAGCAGGAGGAGAGAGAGAAAGAGAGCCAGGGGAAACAAGAAGAGACGACATCAACACATTTAGAAAGGTATAGTAAAGAAAATGAGTGACACCAGGAAAAGAAGCAAAATCTGGAACCATTTCAATTTTATTGACAATACAAAGGCAGAGTAGAGTCTGCCAGAAAAGAATATCATATAGAGCCGGCTCCACAAACAACCTGCACAGGCACCTGAGAACTGTCCACTCAGCAGTGCAATGGGAAGATAAAACACAGTCAGTTGAGTGTGATATTAATGAAGGTGCCAGTGTCTCTACTGCAACTGTTGCTGCTAAACCTACAACCCAGAGCTCTATGAGACAGTTTTTGCACAAGTCTGTTTTCCCAGCAAGACAGAACTCAATTGATGAAGAACTGGCAAAAATGACTGCACTTGATTTCCAACCATTTTCAGTTGTGGATGATAAAGGATTCAGGAAGTTTATTCATGCACTCAATCCAATGTATGCAATTCCAAGCAGGAAAACACTCTCCCAAAAAATCATCCCAGGCCTATATGACAGAGAACATGCATCACTGCAAGAGAGGGTTAAAAAAGCCACAGCAGTCTGTCTAACAACTGACAGCTGGACATCCCAAACCACCACATCCTTCTTGTCAGTAACGTGTCACTTTATTGAAAATTATAAAATGGTGTCCTGTCTTCTGGATTGTTTTGAGTTCAGCGACAAACACACTTCTGAGAACTTAGCAGAAGAGCTGCTCAAACACTGGTTTGCAGTGTTTTGTGTTGTTTCACTTTGAATGAATGAATGAATGAATGAATGAATTTATTTCGGATAGTACATTACAGGTTAAAAGAAACTGTATAATATAACAACAAGGTCAAATTAGACAAAGACTCCTTCTACTATACAATTCCACGTGAGTTATCCGAAATGGGTGATGGCTGAAGCCGCAGCTTATATTGCCCACCCATATTCCATCCAAGAATTCAAAGGAGAAAAAAGAGAAAACAAGACAAGAGCGATTACAATTTAAAACAAGGCTAAGACAAAATATGACTGAGAGAAAAAGAAAACTGAGCTAGTCTAAGTTAAGCGGTTACTATTCAAAAACAAATCTAAGACATAGTGTCACAGAGAAAAAAGAAAAACTAAGCTATAACACAACACAGGCTGGAAATGTCAATCCTTATGTGAGTTTACATGTCGTCTTGTAAATATGTTTGGAGTATTTCTTCCTTTAGTTTTTGTTTAAATTGTCCAAGCTTTGTACATGATTTTAATTCAGGTCCAAAATCGTTCCATAATCTGACACCTTGCACTGAAATACAGTGTTGCTTGGTAGTTGTTCTCACTGTAGGCTTTTGAAATATACATGTTCCTCTGAAGTGATATCGTTTCTCCCTTGTTTGGAACAACTTTTGGATATTTGCGGGCAGTGATAGATTCTTCACTTTGAACATTATTATTGCGGTTTTAAAGTCGATCAGATCTTTCAACTTGAGAGTTTTTTGTTTAAGAAAAAGTGGGTTTGTTGGTTCCCTGTAAGCTGCTTTGTTGATTATTCTAATAGCTCTCTTTTGAAGCATAAAGAGTGGATATATGTTTGTTTTATATGTATTTCCCCATACTTCATTACAATATGTCATGTATGGGAGTATTAATGAATGATACAAGGTGTATAGTGTGGGTTGATTCAGCAAATTTTTCACTCTGTGTAATATTGCAATTGATTTGGATACTTTACCTTTTATATAATTAATATGTGGCTTCCAACACAGTTTGTTATCAATTATTACTCCAAGGAATTTAGTTTCGGATACCCTTTCAATCTCTACACCATTTACACTGAGTTTGGGTACTGGGTAGTTGTGATGGTTGTTAAAGACTATAAATTTTGTCTTGCTTAAATTGAGCGTTAATTTGTTTGAATCAAACCACAGTTTCAGCTTTCCTAATTCCTTTCCGAGTGTATCCAGAAGTTGTTCCAAGTTGTTTCCACTGCATAGCAGGTTAGTGTCATCAGCAAACAATATTAAGTCCATTTTTTCTGAAACTTTACATATATCATTTATATACATATTGAATAATAATGGTCCCAAAACTGAACCCTGTGGGACTCCACAGGTGACCTTCAGTAGCTCTGAGTTTTTGTTGTTAACACATACAAACTGATATCTATTCTTTAAGTAACTTCTTAACCAGGACAGTGCTACCCCTCTGATACCACAATTTTGTAGTTTCTTTAATAATAGATTGTGATCTACTGTATCAAATGCTTTTTTAAGATCCAGGAATACTCCAACTGAATACTCTTTATTTTCAATGGCTGTTGAGATTTTTTCTGTAAATTCCATTAAGGCATATGCTGTTGTCCTTTTGTGTCTGAACCCATATTGCTGCTCACACAATAAATCATTCTTCAGTATGAAGTTGTCAATTCTCTCATAGAATATTTTTTCAAGTATCTTGGAAAATTGCGATAATAGTGAAATTGGTCTGTAGTTGGAGAGTTCCCCTCTGTCGCCTGTCTTGTAAATCGGAATTACTTTAGCTATTTTCATTGCATTGGGAAATATACCTGATTGGAGAGACAGGTTACAGATATACGTCAGTGGTTTCACTATGCATTCGATAACAGTTTTGACTAGTAGCATATCAATACCATCGCAGTCAGTAGATGTTTTACTTTTGAACGATTTAACAATTTCAATGACCTCTCTTTCGTCTGTGTTCTTTATGAAGATGGTGTCTTTTACAGCAGTGTTATTGCATATTGTATCACCTGTTGGCACCGTAGTGGGTATTTCTCGGGCCAGTTTAGGTCCAATGTTAACAAAAAAATTATTAAATTCATCTGCAGGTGAAGCTATATTCACATTCGGAGTCGATTTATTATTTTTTGGAGTGTTAGTTGGGTAGCTGGTATTTCTGCTTTTATTTCCAAGGATACTGTTGATTATTGTCCATGTATTTTTAATATTGTCTTTGTTTTTTTCCAGTTCTTTACTGTAATAGTCTCTTTTACTACATCTTATTATATATGTTAACTTATTTTTGTATGTTTTATACCGCTGCTCTGCTTCTTTTGTCCTTTTCTTTATGAAAGCTTTATATAATAAATTTTTCTTTTTACACGCCTTTTGTAGTCCTTTGGTTAGCCATGGTTTGTCAGTAAATTTGTGTTTAAGCTTTTTTTTAACTAATGGGCAGTTTTTTTCATAAAGAGTGGTTACAATGTTTGTAAATGTGTCATAGGCTTCATTTACATCTGATACATAGACTTCTGTCCAGTCTTGCTTCAGCAAGTCCTCTTTAAAAGAACTGATTGCGTTTGGTGATTTGTGTCTGAACGATTTTGAGATTTTTTCTGGGTTGGGCCCCGTGTGGCCATGGATAAGTGCAAAGATTGGCAAGTGGTCGCTTATATCATTTATCAATAATCCACTTTCTATTTTCTTGTCGAGAACATTGACAAACAGGTTGTCAATAAGTGTAGCAGAGTGAGCTGTGATTCTACTGGGATGTGTTATTGTGGGATATAGACTCATGCTGTACATAGAGTTCATGAACTCTGTAACTACATTTTGTTGATGTGGATTAAGTAGATCAATCTTGAAATCTCCACAAATTGCTACCATTTTCTTACTAGTAATATTATTGTACAGCTCGACTAATTTATCTCTGAATGTCTCAATGCAAGTTCCCGGCGTTCTGTATATGCAGCTTATGATTAGATTTTTTGTTTTGTCTAGGTCAATCTCAACAGTAACACATTCCAGAATCCCTGGTAGTGCTGAGGACATTTCATTTACAAGCTTACATCTATATAGGTCATCAATATACAGTGCAACACCACCACCCTTTTTTTGAGATCTGTTAATGTTAAACATCTGATATCCCTCTATTGCCATCTGGGGAGCCTGGTCTGCATTAAGCCAGGTTTCAGAGACTGCTATAGCTGTGAATTTTCTGTTTAGCTGTTTTAAATAGTCCTGAATCTGTGAGAAGTTTTTGTTAAGACTTCTGCTATTGAAGTGTATTATTGACAGTTTACCATCTAATTGCACTTGACTTTTGAATTGCTTTTCAGTGTAATATTCACAGTGGTTATGAATATTATTGAAAAAGTGGTTATCAGGATCAATATCATTCTCCATCTCTTGTGGTTTATGTTCAGCATAGTGGCATATTTTTAGAGTTTGAGTTTCCTCACTCTGTGTTTCATAGTCAGTGTTCATCTGTATTTATCTAAGTCAGTAGCATCTCTGATCATTATACTTTTTGCTTGCTCAGGTGTTCCATTTAGTTTAATCCAAATTCTACAATTTCTTGTCCAGGTTGACTGTATCTTATTATGTTTCTTTAGCATCCGTGCCTGCCGTGCTAATTCAGCATTTTTTTTTGTCAGGTGTTCATTTAGGTAAACTTGAGTTTCCTTTAGTTTTTTGGCCTGCCTCAGTATGTCATTTTTCACCCTCCTGTTCACAAAGCGCATCACAATTGATTTCTTTGTTTTGTTATCTTTCTTCGGTAAAGCATAACAGGCTGAGATCGCATTGGCTTCTACCTTAATGTCTTTATCATTAAGGAACTGAAGCACTTGGTTTTCTAAGGACATTGATTCACTTATGGAAGCATGTTCACCACTCAGTCCTGTAGCAGCATGGGCGTACGACTGATATCTGATGTCTAGTCCACTTATAACTATGTCATCAATGCGAGAACCTTGTTCAAGATCCTCAACGCGTTGCTCCAAAAGACGCCCGTGTTGCTCCAGGTCCATAATTTTTTTGTCTTTTTCTTTTATTATTGAATGTAGGGCTTGTACCTCCTGTATTAGGTCTAATATTTTGTCCTGCTGGCTAGTCACTTTGGCCAGTTCATCTAACACAAAGTTCAGAGTTTTTTTAATTTCTTCCATTTCCTCTTTTTTGGGTGGCATTTTACTGACCTGTGGATAGAAATAAGCAGAGAATCCGGCTAGGCCTCAACTAGCTCGGTCACTACTGGACCCGCCGCTCCTGCGCAGCTTCTCCGCCGAGTGACGCTGCTCAGCTCCGCAGATCACCGCCGTCTATCGCCGGCGCCTGCCTCCGTCTACCTGGCCAGTTATGTCGTGCACCGCCGGCGCAGCCGGAATCCACCGATCACAGCCACTCGTCGCCGTCTGGCTAGGCGGCTTCTCCGCTGGGCCCCGTCTAGGCCCCGTCACCGACCGCCGTCAGTCTGGTAGTTCCTCGGCTGGGCCTCGCAATTGGGCACCGGTTCAGACCACTGTCCTGCTGGATCCAGGTGGCCCCCGTCTCTCACCAACGCCGCGCCCGAGCTCCCAATCGCCGCCTCGGTTGGTTCGTCCTCCTTTTAAATCCTTCTCTCCTCGGCTCCAGATGGCCAGATGTAAAGAATACCTTCTCACTGCTGCAGTTACTCTGGGTTAGCATCTGGGTTAGCATCAGAGGCGAGCCTTTAGAGGTCGGAAACGGGGCGAAACGGAGCCAGATCTGCCAGAACCTTCACCAGGTCAGCACTGGGTCGTAAGGGTATTCCCCACGTTTGTTGGTAGCCAACAGAAGTCCCTATTTTGATGGTTTTGCTTAAAATTCTCGGCTCATATCAAGCATTACAAGTGCAGCACCGGAAGTACCGGAAGTGAAATTGTTTAAAACTTTAAATTTGTTTAAAAGGAAAAAGCTGGAAATTTAAAGAGCTATAAGTTGAATTGTAAATAGTTGTTTTTTGAATTTTATAATTTACTTTTTACATTTTATGTGGAGTGAATAAACAAAAGCATATTTATATAATAAACATATATAAATAAAAAACCTTTTTTACATTAGTAATTAATTTTGTGCATATTTTTATATTGTTGTTGATAATAAATTAAATTAATAAATTAAAGCAACAAAACAACCTGAAGAATCGCTTGGGAGCCGAAAGAGCCGGCTCTTTTTAGTGAGCCGAGCCAAAAGAGCCGGTTCTCTAAAAAGAGCCGGAATTCCCATCACTACTGCGGAGGACTGTCGTCACGGGCTGCTGCTCTCCGGACCGCAGTGAGCAGCAATAACAGCGGCGCGCAGCTCCTCCTCGGATAATCAGGCAGCGCTCTGATTTTTTACATCTTGGCCAGGGGACTACAGATGAAAACTAGCCTCCTGGCTAATTCTGGCTTTTTTAACCATGTGTAATCATGTGTTTTATGAAATTGCATTGTCCCTTTTCAAATAAACTAAACTAAAGCTCCCCAGCGATGACGTCACAGAAGCCCTCGGCGCGCAGCAGCTGCAGAGCAAGCAGGACAGAGATCCGCTCATTTCCCGGGTTCGGTAGTGGGTGGACGCTGGCCAGCGGCCCGCCTGGGAAGCTGTATCTGCGCTGGACCCAGAGACCAAGGCCCTGCGCTCCCAGTTGTCCAATCTCCGCTGTCACGAGGGTGTTGTGTATCGGCAGTGGCAGACTCCAGCTGGGCAGCGTCACGTCTGGCAGCTGCTGGTTGGCGGCTCTGGCCCAGTGTACTCCAGCTGGTCCACGGGGCGGTAGGAGCAGGCCACTTCGGGGTGACAAAGACTCTGCAGCGTCTTTGAGCCCGGTTCTACTGGCCCGGATGTTACCAGGATGTAGAGCTCCACGTCCATCGCTGCCACACCTGCACGGCTCAGAAGGGGCCGACTCAGCGATCTCACGCCCCCTTGCAGCAGTACCGGGTGGGAGCACCGATGGAGCGGGTAGGGGTGGACATTCTGGGCCCTTTCCCGACCACGGACCGGGGGAACCGCTACGTGCTGGTCGCAATGGATTAGTTCACCAAATGGCCAGAGGCGTACGCGGTCCCTGATCAGAGCGCTGCCACCACAGCATCAAAACTGGTGGACGAGATGTTCTTGTTGGTTTGGTGCACCAGAGGAGCTGCACAGCGATCAGGGTCAGAACTTTGAGGCAGAGGTCTTCGGGGAGGTCTGCAAGCGGCTGGGCATCCGGAAGACCCAGACCACCCTGCTGCACCCACAGAGCGACGGCCTGGTCAAATTGTTCAACCGGACCCTTACCACCCCAGCTCACTGTCCTAGTGGACCAGCAACAGCGAGACTGGGACCTGCATTTGCCCTTTGTTCTGTGGGTGTACCGGACGGCAGCACAGGAATCCACCCGGTGCACTCCTGCAGCGCTGATGTTTGGACGCGAGCTGCGCACACAGGTGGATTTGGTAATCCGCCCCCCCCACCCAGAGCCGGAGGTGGAGGGCAAACCGGGGAATGGATTATTTGTTTTGCTTGAAGGAACGTCTTCACACGGTGCACGGACTGGCTTGGGAGGCCCTGGCGGCGGCGGGGAGCTGGCAGAAGTGAGCATATGACTCCCACTGCCAGGGGAGGGACTTTGCACCAGGAGATCGAGTCTGGGTTTTCTGCCCGGAGCGAAAAAGAGGACTGTCACCAAAACTGGCGAGCCATTGGTCGGGACCGTGCGAGGTCCTACAGCGACTGTCGGATGTGGTGTACAGGGTGAGGCTGCAGAAAAGGGACCGGGTCGTGGTACTCCACTGTGACCATCTCACCCCGTACCAGCCATCCGCCCCACAGGTGGTCGAGCCGGAGCCTTCACCCCAACCAGATGCTCCGACCGAGGCACAGATGGACACTAGCGGGCCTGTGCGTGCTGGTCGTCAACAACAGAGGCCGCCCCGACACCTGGACGGATTCGTATTGGACTTTTGAGCTGGACTTTTATTATTCTGGGGGCAGAAACCAGTCCGGGGGGGACAGTGTAACGTCGGGGCTGTGTTAAGGGGGCGGGGATTCTCCCGGCATGCTTTGGCAGTGGAGGATTCAAAGGGTGTTATCATTCGTGTGTTCTGAAGTGTTATTGCTGTGTCATTATAACTGCATTATAATGACACAGCAGTGTTATAAGAAGAGTCAGAGCAGTGACTGATCATGCGTTTGTGTCACCCTCAGTGAGACGGAGGTCTGTGGGAATGACCTCCCCTCCTGTCTGTGTTGAGGAGGCGTGTATAAATAAAGCCTGTTTCGTCACAGTCATCTCTCCTTTCTTGTGTGAACCCTCACAACGTCACAGTATATATGTAGGTTATAATAAATGTAAATGGCTTTTTTTATTTTTTAAATCCCCCATCTCTTCATATTCTGCAGACACATCTCTTCAGTGCATTACAACTCTGACCGCCACTTCATCCAGAACGTGGCCCTGGAGCCTCTGGGTCGGGGTCTTGAACACTGCAGTGAGGCCATCATGGCGGTGCCCCACAGCACCTGGAGCCACTACAAGACTCAGCTATAGTTCCAACCTCACCACCGTCCCCAAGAGTTCAAAAGCACCACCATCATCTACCCCAAGAAAACCAGCGCTGTATTTACCACAGAGCTGAGCTACGACTGCCACCGACTATCCAGGCGTTTCCTCTCCAGCGTGGAGCTAGAGGCGACGGGCCACAGAAAGCTACCTCAGTGAGAGCAGATTTTTTTTTTGGGGGGGGGGGTAGATGCAGTGGCGGTTCTTCCTGTAATCCTTCATATCTGGGCTCTGCTAAGACTGGCTTCCACTGACCTGCTGCCCTGTTTTTACACGGTTCTGTAGCCTGCTCTTCTTTTAGGAAAAGATCTTAAGCTGTGGACAGGAAGCATCACTGCTGTCATGTTACTGATGCCCACAACGGCGAGACGTGTCAGTTCATGTCTTAATGTGTCTGTACAGTTTTCAGTAGGTTGAACTATCCACTGACTGGTATTTTATTAAACCCTTTAGTGTGTAGCTTGTTGAAATTTCAGACCTGTAAGGATTATTTGATTCATTTTTGTTACCGGGTGCACAGCTAAATTATATAGACCAAGACGAGGAGAACGCTGATTTTGTAGCCTCATTGCATCAAGCTGGTCAAACACCTTGAGTGACTGATTTTCTTTTCTTTAATTTGCCATGAGGCAAGCAAGGGTTGTCTTTTATATCTGTTAATAAAGGTAATGAAGGTGGTGGTTAAGGAGAGACTGTGAGGTGAAGAGCGCTTAAAACATGTTTCACTAATCTAGTTTGTCATGAATTCATATATCCCCACTGTACAAAGACGGGGTGATGATTCTTTTCAGGTGTTTTCACACATTGCACAGCCCACAATAAGCTTGTCACTGTGTTCTCTCTCTAACAGTCTTCAGCAGCTGCAGGTTGTACGGTGTTGTGTCCATGTTGATCATTAAGAGAACTTTTATTCTGTTCTGGGTGACGTGTAAACCTAAGCTGGTTAAATACAGTTTGAGAAACTGAATTTGGGGTTTTCATGGGCTGTAAACCATAATCATCAAAATAAAGAAACACTTGAAATATATCACTCTCTGTGTAATGAATCTATATAATATATGGGTTTCACTTTCTGAAATGAGTGACAAAAAATATTGAACTTTTTTCATGATATTCTAATTTTTTGAGATGTACCTGTACATCTCTTCCGATGTTCCAGTTGATGCTAATTTATGGATCAGTTTTAGATTAAAACGTCTACGGCTAAATTGTGACGTAAAAGTTCAGAGGTCATGAGGACACGCCCACGTTTGCATCTTGTGCGGGCTACTGTTGTGTTTTTATCTTTTAATTACTTTAACTTTATTGTAATGCCCCATTGTATTGTATAGTTGGTGTTTTTTCTAGTAGTGACATAAATGTCAGGTGACAGAACCGGTTGGTTACGCAAGTTTTCTTGGATACCGTGGTAGTTAGCTTCGATGCTAACAGCCACGTTAACGGAATGAAGACGGCCACTGGAAACTCCGCTAACATAATGGACATGTTTGAAACGGGAAAAGTCCTAAAGATTTGTGCCCCAATGGTTCGCTACTCGAAGTAAGTGGGATGTGTGTGCTGTGGGGGAAGCTCCTGGTTTGGTTAACAGAGCTGCCGATCGCGACTAAATCCAGTCTTCGTTTCCACAGGCTCGCTTTCAGGTCTTTGGTTAGGAAGTACCACTGTGATGTGTGCTTCACTCCGATGATCGTGGCCACTGACTTCATGCGATCAGTTAAAGCCAGAGACAGCGAATTCACCACCAATCAACGTGAGTAATTACAATGCTGCTTCAAGCTAATGGCACACCGCCCTGTTGATTTTTCTACCACACAATCTGTGACCCTTCCTTTAAGTTTTATTTATTGAAACTTAAAAATAAAGACAGTCCTAAGACTCAAAAATCTAAAAACATATGTAATCAACAGCACATAGCCAAAAAGTAGCACAATAGAACAAAATAATACAGAATTAATTTTGAATATCAGTTTCAGATAGGAGGGAGAGATCTGTAACAGTTTTAATCAAAAGTAGTTTTAAACATGGCCGCTTCCCAAGCCAAGTCTTAAAGATAAACGGCAACACATCTGTCCCACCTGCTAGACAGAGATGACTACCCAGCTTTTTTACATAACATGCAGTGATTAATAATCACCAGTAATTAATAGTTCAGAATTATACACAGCATCCAGTATCACAAGATTAGAGGCCAATGCATACTGCTTAGTGTAAATCACCAAACTATGGATCCAAGACTGATAGAAAATAAGCTTCAGCTGTCCTTGTCAGTGGAAAATTTGTCCTGTTTCTCATCAAGAAAGTTTTGCTCATAATGTCTTAACAGTATTGCCTCTATTATATTTGAATGTAAATATTCAAACATAATACAGACAATATTGTATATTATACAACAAATAATTCTGACCGAGTAATTTGATTGGACAACAGGGATTCCAGGAGTTTACTATATTCCACGATAACTGCTCTCCAACATTTCACTGGATATGTATCACTCCACTTCAAAGGTGTTCTTAAGTTAAGTTAGTTACTAACAGTAATTTACTGTCAAGTCTACAGACTTGAGAATTGCAATACTGTGTTGGATACCTTAATTTCCACAGTGAGGCGTTGTTTGAAAAGCAACTACAGTCTTAGCTGTCACTGATCCAGAAGTCCTGTCCTTTCAAACATCTAACAATATATTTTATGTCTGTTTGAACAAAACATACAGGCTAGAGTTGAATTTATTGTCTTGATTAGAAAACCCACACTATGGTTGTGGTGATGGACTGTTAGTTTTATCCAAAAATGCCAAAAAAAAAAAAAATTGAGCCAAGTGCGCCTAAGCCAAATCACTAGCATGCTAACGCACCACTGGCATTGATCTGGGCTCTTCTAGATAGATAAATAGATAGATGTACTTTATTGATCCCAAACTAGGAAATTACAGTGTAACAGCAGCATGACAGTAGACAACCAAGCAACAGAAACACACACATGACAGACAAAGGGATTATCCATCAATCCATCCATCCATCTTCTTCTGCTTAATCCTTTTTGGGTCGCGGGTGGGCTAGAGCCTATCCCAGTATCTTTGGGCGAGAGGCAGAGTACACCCTGGACAGATCGCCAGTCCATCGCAGGGCCAACACAGAGAGACAGACAACCATTCACTCTCACAGTTATACCTAAGGACAATTTAGAATCCCCAGTTTTGATGCCAATTAACCTGACTTGCATGTTTTTGTTATGTGGGAGGAAACCGGAGAAATCCCGGAGTAAACCCACGCAGACACGGGAAGAACATGCAAACTCCACACAGATCATCCATCCATCCATCCATCCATCCATCCATCCATCCATCCATCTATCCATCCATCCATCTTCTTCCGCTTAATCCTTTTCGGGTCGCGGGGGGGGGGGGCTGGAGCCTATCCTATGGAAGGTAAAAACTAACACGACTATAAAACCTATATACATCATAGCTTAATATATGATGACTCGTATAAACACATGAATCATCTCATTATACAAAGAAGGACTATCAGGAGCAGAGTGAAATGTGAGGTACCAGTTAGTCTGTAAGGTGCAGTGTGGCAGCATTATTAGGACCAGAATACAACATCATAGTGAGTTATTTGTACAGT
Organism: Pholidichthys leucotaenia; assembly: GCA_020510985.1. Taxonomy (NCBI): domain Eukaryota; kingdom Metazoa; phylum Chordata; class Actinopteri; order Cichliformes; family Pholidichthyidae; genus Pholidichthys; species Pholidichthys leucotaenia. The sequence continues at coordinate 193,873,864 of CM035847.1, forward strand.
GAAATTGCATGTGGCAGGAAAGATTTCCTGTACCTGGCCGTTCGATAGTGAAGCTGTAGTAGTCTACTGGAGAAAGTGCTCCACTGTCTGTCCAGTGTGTGGTGGAGGGGGTGATCAGGATTGTCCATGATGGATCGCAGTTTATTTAGTGTTCTCCTCTCCACCACTGTCTCAAAGGTCTCCGGCCTGAGACCAATTACACAGCCAGCCCTCTTGATAATCTTGTCAAGTCTGTTGGTGTCTCTGGCCCTGATACTGCTACCCCAACAGACAGCAGCAAAGAAGATGGCGCTGGTGACAACGGTCTGGTAGAAAAGCTCCAGCATCCTGCTGCACACGTTGAAGGATCTCAGCTTCCTCAGGAAGTAGAGTCTGCTCATCCCCTTCTTGTGCACAGCATCGGTGTTGGATCTCCAGTCCAACCCGCTGCTGATCCTGACACCCAGATATTTGTAGTCCTCAACCACTCCCACATCCTCCCCTCCAATCTGCAGTGGCTGAGAAGGCGTCTTCCTCTTCCTGAAGTCAATCACCATCTCTCTGGTCTTGCTGACATTTAACCTCAGGTGATTCTGCTCCGTCCACTCCACAAATCTGTCTACCAGTTTCCTGTACTCCCCCTCCTCTCCTCCTCTTATACACCCCACAACAGCTGAGTCGTCAGAGAATTTCTGCAGGTGGCATGACTCTGTGTTGTACTGAAAGTCAGTGGTGTATAAGGTAAGGAGAAAATGAGAGAGTACAGTCCCCTGTGGAGCTCCCATATCACAAGCCACCACTCCAGACAAGACATTGCCCAGCCGGACAAACTGTGGTCTGCCTGTCAGGTAGTCAGTAATCCAGGAGATCACAGAGCTGTCAACCCCCATCACCCGCAGCTTCTCACCCAGCAGCAGTGGCTGGATGGTGTTAAAGGCACTGGAGAAATCAAAAAAAGTGATTCTCACTAGGGGTGGGTTCAAAAGATCAATATATTGATATGGATCGATACACGTTTGACTGAGCCGATATCGATCCACAAAATCTGCGGATCGATCTTTTAATATTAATATGTTTTAATATAATATTTTTACATTTGTGAACGTCTGCTGAGTATAATCGGGTCGAAACCGGATCAGTGAGCCAGGAACAACGGCCGAGAACCATAAACAACCGACGCGCTAACGGAGCTAGCAAGCTAACAGATATGCTAGTTCTTCTTCTGTGGTGTTAAAACGGTTCTCATCCGGCAAGAGTTTCCTGCCGCGCGTGCACACGCCTTTCGTGTTTACACGAGCGGAGATAATAACGTGCGTCTCTTAATTTGGCAACAAAAGTCACCGTAAAGATTGTCCTCAACAGCTTCTGAATATTTTTCATAAATAAAACTTCTGTGTTCCCTGCGGCACGTGCACACGTCTTTTGTGTTTACATGACGCGGAGTTAATAACGTGCGTGTCTCTTAATTTAGCAGCAAAAGTCACCGTATAGACTGTCCTCAACAGCTTCTTAATATTTTTCATAAAGCGGGGATAAACGGATTTTTACTTGTGCAGCGCTGTGCTGGAACATAAAGTTGACGACTGATGAACGGAAAATGCGCGGAGACTGAAACCCGTGAAGCAGAGACTTGGAGCTGCTGAGACTGTAAGTATAATATTTGTTTCTTTTAACGTTTGTGTCGTCAATTAATAATTTATCTGGCATGATGGTGGTTTCTTTTACAAACTATGGACACAGAGAGAACTGTTAGTTAAGTGCTGTGAATAATGCAGAATTAAGGTATATTTTATGAGATTATGGACTTCTGCCACTTAAGCGATGTGAAGAGAATAAAGCACAAGAAAATTAATAAAGGCTGCAGTACAACAAGCTATTTTTACTCAGTAGAACTAAATTGAAATGAACAAACCTTCTCAGGAAATGAACTGAAACCCTTTTCCAACATTGAAAGTTAATTTGTAGTTAAAATATAAAAAAAAAACCTAAATTATTAAACCCTACTGTGGTGTGGCGATCTAAAAATATGAATGTTAATTTTACTGTGAAATCTATTCTTTTTATCTGCCTTCAGATGTGTGAAGACTGGAAGCTTCATCCTAACTGAGACCTTCTGAAGGTCAGAGGTCGTCAGTGGAGGAGCATCCCTGCTTCATGTGGATTTCAGCACAGAAGACGACCTTCAAGATTCAAGGAGGTGCTGCCATCATTTTCTCCACACTAACATGCATTCAATGCAATTTAGTTGTTGTAATGACAAATTCTTTTATTTCTTTTTTTAAAGTTCTCAGCAAGAACACAATATTGGTCTTTTTTTTTTTTTTACAATTTTACTGAGCATTTAATTCTAAATAAATCACTGTTTAACAGGAAATTTTTGGCAATCCTGTACTTTTCTTGTGGTGTTACATAGAATAGCATCACTGTAAACTATGGAAAAAGCAGCTGCTTTAAAATCTGTACTTCCTCACACAACTTTGAGTGCAAAAAAACTCTAAAAGTGCCATAACTTTTTGGAAAAGCTCCCACAAATCCAGGCTTTTTGGGCCACAACAATCACAAAAACAGCTGACAAAATCCTGGAGGGACTGAAATACAGTGAGATTATGTATGCATGGTTCATGCATTGAATTTGTTAACTGACTCTGGGTGGTGAACTTGACACGACACACCCTTTGCACTAAAGAAAGCACCTGTGAGCACTTTATGAAATGATAAGTTAAATAATAAAAAGTGCATTATTGTAACTGATTTTGGGTCAGTTCTATATGTGATAATTTATGTATTAACAAAGTTAGAAGATTCTTGGTACAATTTGCAGCATTAGGTCTCGAAGATTTTTGTTTCATGGGAAGTAAAATGGCTATTAAAATGGTAATTCCCCAGATCGAATTGGGATCGAATCGGGATCGAATCGGAATCGAATCGATTCAGAATCTCAAGAATCGGAATCGAATCGATTCTGGAAATTAGGGATCGTTCCCAGCCCTAATTCTCACAGTATCTCCTCCACCATTCAGGTGCAGATGTGCTTGTTGCAGCAGGTAGATGACAGCATTTTCAACTCCTAGATGGGGCTGGTATGCAAATTGCAGAGGGTCCAGCCACGTCTTCACCTGCGGCCTCAGGTGGGCTAAGACCAGTCTCTCCAGGACCTTCATCACATGAGATGTGAGGGCAACTGGTCGATAGTCGTTCAGGTCCGATGGAGATGACTTCTTGGGGACAGGAACCAGGCAGGATGTCTTCCACAGCACCGGTACTCTCTCCAGACTAAGGCTCAGGTTGTACAGGTGTTTCAGTACTGGAGCTAGTTGGTTGGCACAGGTCCTCAGGGTCCTGGTGGAGATGCCATCAGGGCCCGCCGCCTTCCGCTGACGGAGTCTCTCCAGCTGTTTCTCCACCTGGTCTGAAGTCACCGTGAAGTGAGGGAGGGTCCTGGTGCCCCCTGATGAGGAGGAGGGAGGAGATGGAGAGAGGTTCTGCACAGGAGGGTGGGTGGGGGTCTAGTTTTGCTGCTGGGGTGACAGACTGTGAGTTGAACCTATTAAAAAACAGATTCAGTTCCTCAGCTCTCCCCTGGCTCCCAGATGGCTGCCTGACTCTCCCCTTGCACCCAGTTATTTGCTTCATTCCCTCCCACACATCTTTAGTGTTGTTTTGCCTGAGTTTATCTTCCAACTTCCTCCTATAATTGTCCTTGCACCTCCTCAGCATCTCTCTCAGCTCATGCTGCACTCCTCTCAGCTTCTCCTTGTCTCCAGCCCTAAAAGCTCTCTTCTTTTTGTTCAGAAGTGCTTTCAGGTCACTGGTGACCCATGATCTGTTGTTGGAGAAGCAGTGTACAGTCTTGAGCTGACATGGTCATGTCTTCACAGAATCTAATGTATTCTGTGATGCAGTCAGTCATATTGTTTATGTCCACCCCACGTGGTTCAGAGTACGCTCCAGTCTGTCGTCTCAAAGCAGTCCTGTAGTGCATCAGCAGCCTTCTGTGTCCACCTCCTCACAGTCCATGTATAAGCAGGCTGCCTTTGCACAAGGGGAACATACTTGGGTGTTAACATGACCACGCAGTGATCTGATTTGCCAATGGGGGGTAGAGCTGTGGCACTATATGCATCTCTGACATTGACATACAGTAAATCCAGTGTTTTATTTTCTCTGGTGGAACAGTCAACAAACTGGTGAAAGTTTGGTCGTGTTTTTCCCACTGAGACATGATTAAAGCCACCTGTGATGGCGTGAATGCGTCTGGGCGCTTCTCCAGTAATGTGGCCGCAGTGGAGCTGATGACGTCACAGGCCACCGCTGCGTCAGCTGACGGAGGGACGTAGACGATAATTACTAAGGCGCACTTCATTTCTCGCGGCATATAATAAGGTCTCGTACTCAGAGCCAGCAGTTCAATGTCCGGGCTGCAGCACTTTTCCTTCACATAAATATGTCCAGGATGACACCACTGCTCATTAACAAGAAGTGCCGCTCCTCCTCCTCTCTTTTTCCTGCTACTTATCACGTCTCTGTCCCCCCGTATAGTCTTTAAGCCAGGTATCGCTACGTTTACATTCGGGATCTGTGAGTGTAACCACGTTCTCTGTAAAACACATGATACTACACTCACAATACTCCATTTGCGCCCTGACCAGCACTGTAAGCTCATCTGTTTTATTTCCCAGCGAACGCACATTCCCAGTGATGATCGTCGGTACAGCCGGCTTATGCTTCCTCCTCCTCCTCCTCACCTTCACTCCAGCCCTTCTCCCGCAGCGTCTCCTCTTCAGCTCATCCGGGATGAGGGGCTTCACTGCCGGCTGCAGTGCTCCAGGCTCCGGCCTCCTCAGCGCAATCAGCTGTTCACGTGTGTTAACAATGCGTCCGCCCCCACCTCTGTTGATCTCCGTTGCCCGAGGAAGAGAAAAGAAAAGAAAACTAGAGAAAGACTGGGGCTAAAATAGAGAAAAAAGTTGGTCCATTCTTAGTCCGGCTATTCTTACAGAGCCCTGGTTAATAAGAGACACACTATATACAGGAATAAACAGATAGAAACACAAAGACATGAGAGAGTTGCTGCTGGTACCGCCGCCCTGCCTCCGGTGCCATTTAGAATTTTTAGTACTGTGGTACAGACTCAACAGGTGACCGGTATGTATTTAGGTGCTTAGCAACAGTTACTGGCTACATTGAGAAGGGACAATCGCTGGATTCAAAATGCTCACTCCTTCCCCATATAGTGTACTATATAGTGAATCAGCCATTTTGTAGTGCCGTTCATAATAACTGAAAATTTCACTCACTATATAGTACACTCAAAATATCCTACAATGCATTTTGAAAAGTAGTGTACAATAAATGGTCACTACATTAGCCAGTATATCCCACAATGCAATGCACAGCCAACGGAGCAATGAGAGAAGAGCTTCACATCACAAAATAAACTACCTTAAGGTATTTATCACTCTATATATAATTCAAGAAATCTGTGTGTGTGTGTGTGTGTGTGTGTGTGTCTGTCTGTCTGTCTGTCTGTCTGTCATGATCATAGGACTCGCTATGACATCATCAAAGATCAAAAGTAGGCATCACTCACGATCATAGGACTCACTATGGCATCATAAAAGATCAAAGGACTCGCTATGACATCAAAGATCATAGCACTCAGTAACTTTCTACGGGCAAGAAGAAATACTTGCTTATACTTGGTTTCTATAGGCATACATGGGTATGCACTAGTATTTATTAATTCTGTATATAGAGTGATGGAGTCCAGGGGGACAGTAGAGGTGCAGCATGAATCTAGCTTGAAATAGAGTGATATTGTTTGAAGAGTGTTGATGAGAGTGTTATAGACATCATGTAGACATGGAAATCTCACTGTTTGAAGAAGAAGAAGATTGTTCAGAACTCCTTATAAGAACTCCTTATACAATAGAGCAGTGGTCCCCAAACTACTGCCCGCGGGCCGGATACGGCCCGCCTCCACATTTGGCCCGGCCCCCTGAACAATACCAGAGACGCATTATGATTTTTTTTTTTTTTTTCAGTCTGGCCACGCGATCAAGACTAATACACGCATAGAACGTGACATTCTATTCCACCCTTCTGCAGTCTGTGCCTCTATCTGACCCCCCCCCCTCCCAAGTGTGGAGGAACGGAATAAGGGGGGAGCTCAGCACTCTGTTTGTGCGCTGAGTGAGCTCTGAGTACGTTCTCTAAGAGCGATACAGTGAGCTTTGAGTGAGCACATTTATACCGACAAGAGAGCATGCATGGCACCTTTACATCACAGTCAAGAGAGAATGCGTGGCACATTTACATAACAGTCACACATATCAATAGCTTGATTACTGGCGCCGGAATTCCTCTCTTTGCTCCGGGGCTGTATGACAGTAGGACAAAAGAGAATGTAAGGCCCATCCATCCATCTTCTACCACTTTTCCGGAGGTCCGGGTCGCGGAGGCAGCAGTTCAAGCAGAGAAGCCCAGACCTCCCTCTCCCCCGCTACCTGCTCCAGCTCTTCAGAGGGGATACCAAGGCGTTCCCAGACCAGCTGGGAGACAGTCTCTCCACCGAGTCCTGGGTCTGCCCCGGGGTCTCCTCCCAGTGGGACGTGCCTGAAACACCTCAAGTGGGAGGCGTCCAGGAGGCATCCTAATCAGATGCCCATACCACCTCAACTGACTCCTTTCAATGTGGAGGAGCAGCGGTTCTACTCTGAGCCTCTCCTGGATGACTGAGCTCCTCACCCTATCTCTGAGGGTGAGTCCAGCAATCCTACGGAGAAAGCTCATTTCAGCCGCTTGTATCCGCGATCTCATTCTTTCGGTCATTACCCAAAGCTCGTGACCATAGGTGAGAGTAGGAACGTAGATTGACTGGTAACTTGACAGCTTTGCCTTAGAACTCAGCTCCCTCTCAGCTCCCTTTTCACCACAACAGACCGGTACAACGTCTGCATCACTGTAGATGCTGCTCCAATCCGTCTGTCGATCTCTCGCTCCATTTTCCCCTCACTCGTGAACAAGACCCCAAGATACTTAAACTCCTCCACTTGGGGCAGGAGCCTGTCCCCAACCCAGAGAGGACAACCCACCTTTTTCCGGCTGAAAACCATGGACTCGGACTTGGAGGTGCTGATTCTCATCCCAGCCGCTTCACACTCAGCGGAAAACCGTCCCAGCAAGAGCTGTAGGTCATTGCTGGATGAAGCCAACAGGACAACATCATCTGCAAACAACAGAGATGAGATACTGTGGTCACCAAGCATGACACCCTCCATTCCCTGGCTGTGCCTAGAAATCCTGTCCATAAAAATTATGAACAGGATCGGTGACAAAGGGCAGCCCTGGCGGAGTCCAACTCTCACTGGGAATAACTCCGACCAAGTGTTGGCAATACGAACCAAACTCTCACAACGGTCGTACAGAGACCGAATAGCTTGTAACAACAAGCCCGATACCCCATACTCCCGAAGCACCCCCCCACAAAAATCCACAAGGGACGCGGTCAAATTCCTTCTCCAAGTCCACAAAACACATGTAAACTGGTTGGGCAAACTCCCACGAACCCTCAAGAATTCTCGAGAGGGTAAAGAGCTGGTCCGATGTGCCACGGCCAGGATGAAAACCACATTGCTCCTCCTGAATCCGAGGTTCGACCAACAGCCGGACTCTCCTCTCCAGTACCTTGGCATAGACCTTCCCAGGGAGGCTGAGGAGTGTGATCCCTCTAAAGTTGGAGCACACCCTCCAGTCCCCTTTTTTGAAGAGAGGAACCACCACCCCGGTTTGCCATGCCAAAGGCACTGCCCCCGACCTCCACGCAATGTTGCAGAGGCGTGTCAACCATGACAGCCCAACAACATCCAGGGCCTTGAGGTACTCAGGGCGAATCTTGTCCACCCCCGGGGCCTGGCCACCAAGGAGATTTTTAACCACCTTGGTGACCTCAGCCCCTGTGATAGGCGAGTCATCCCCCTCGTCCCCAAACCCTGCTTCCTCTGTGGAAGGTGTATCAGTGGGATTGAGGAGATCCTCGAAGTATTCCTTCCACCGCCCGACGATATCCCCAGTCGAAGTCAACAGTGTCCCATCCACACCATACACAGTGTGGACGGGGAGCTGCTTTCCCCTCCTGAGCTGCTGGACAGTTTGCCAGAATCTCTTCGAGGCTGACCTAAAGTCTTGTTCCATGGCCTCACCGAACTCCTCCCATACCTGGGTTTTTACTTCAGCAACCACCCAAGCTGCACTCCGCTTGGCCTGCTGGTACACCTCAGCTGCTTCGGGAGTCCCACAAGCCAACCAAGCTTGATAGGACTCCTTCTTCAGCTTAATGGCCCCCCTCACCACTGGCGTCCACCACTTGGTTCGGGGGATTGCCACCACGAGATGCACCAACCACCTTGCGGCCGCAGCTCTGGGCCGCCGCTTCAACAACAGAGGTGGAGAACATGGCCCATTCAGACTCCATGTCTCCAGACTCCCTCGGAATGTGGTTGAAGTTCTTCCGGAGGTGGGAGTTGAAGACCTCCCGGACAGGGGCCTCAGCCAGACGTTCCCAACACACCCTCACTATACGTTTGGGTCTACCAGGTCTGAATGGCTTCCTCCCCTGCCATCGGATCCAACTCACCACCAGGTGGTGATCAGTTGACAGCTCTGCACCTCTCTTTACTCGGGTGTCCAAGACATACGGTCGCAGGTCTGATGACACGATAACAAAATTGATCATCGACCTGCGACCTAGGGTGTTCTGGTGCCAGGTGCACATATGGACACCCTTATGCTTGAACATGGTGTTCGTTATGGACAGAATGTGGTTATCACAGAAGTCCAATAACTGAACACCACTCAGGTTCAGATTGGGCAAGCCGTTCCTCCCAATCACCCCCCTCCAGGTTTCACTGTCATTGCCCACGTGCTTATTGAAGTCCCCCAGTAGGACAATGGAGTCTCCAAGAGGAGCACCCTCCAGCACCCCAGTCACAGACTCCAAAAAGGGTGGGTACTCTGAAACATCATTTTGGTCAGGCCCTGTTTCCCAACCCGAAGGCGTAGGGGAGCAACCCTTTTGTCCACCGGGGAAAACTCCAGTATAGAGGCAGCAAGGTGGGGGGATGATTTGGCCTCTGTTCCTCCTCATAATTTAAAAATTAAATGTGGTTTATTAAATATTAGGTCTCTAACTCCCAAGTCTCTGTTAGTTCATGATCTGTTAATTGATCATCAGATTGATTTAATATCCCTTACAGAGACTTGGTTAGGGCAAGAGGATTATGTTGGTTTAAATGAATCAACTCCCTCTGGTTATTTAAACTGTCAAAATCCCAGAAGTTCTGGTCGTGGAGGAGGAGTAGCAACAATTTACCATTCCAAATTACTAGTTAATGTAAAGCAAAAAACATGTTATAATTCCTTTGAGGGCCTGGTCCTCAGTATTGGGCACTTTAGCAATTTTAGGTTAAACTCAATTTTATTTGCCATAGTTTATCATCCCCCATCAACCTACTCAGAATTTTTGTCCGAATTTGCTGATTTCTTAGCTGATTTAGTGCTGAAATCTGATAGAATAATTATAGTAGGGGACTTTAATATACATGTGGATGTAGATAGTGACTGCCTTAATGTGGCATTTAATTCAATATTAGACTCGATTGGGTTTTCTCAGAAAGTAGGAAATTCTACTCATTACCTCCACCATACATTGGACCTTGTTCTGACATATGGCATAGAAATAGAAAATCTTGTAGTGTCTCCTCATAACCCTGTACTGTCAGACCATTGTCTGTTAACCTTTGATTTTACTATTTCTGACTATTTGGCTCCTAAAGAAAAATATTATTACAGTAGATGCCTCTCAGATGATGCTGTTACCAAATTTATGCAGATTGTTTCCTCTATGCCATGTGTCAACACAACGGAAATAAGCTATAGACAGTTTGCTCCTTCTGTAATTGATAACATGGTGGATAGTGTTACAGCTTCTCTGCATCAGACTCTAGACTTGGTGGCCCCCTTAAAAAAGAAAAAGTCTAATCAGAGATTTCTAACTCCTTGGTTCAACACAGAAATTTGTAGCTTAAAACAGAAGACTCGTCAATTAGAAAGAAAATGGTGCTCCACTAATTTAGATGAAATGTATTTAGCTTGGAGAAATCATCTTTTAATTTATAAAAAATCTCTTAGAAAAGCTAGAACGAGTTATTATTCTGCATTAATAGAAGAGAACAAGAATAATCCCAGGTTTCTTTTCAGCACTGTAGCCAGGTTGACAAAGAGTCAGGACTCTGTCAATCCTAGCATTCCCTTAGAGCTTACTAGTCAGGACTATATGAACTTTTTCAATAATAAAATTTCATCCATCAGAGATAAAAATCAATCAGATTCTTCCCACAGTTAACTTAAATACTGTAACTACGGAGACTTCTGGGAAGATGGCAGAGAGACATAACGCTTAAACAGAGAGCTCTCCGTAGTCGGATTAAAAATCATTGGTAAATGGCCAACTCGACATAAATGAACCAATAAACCAAGGGATGAAAACACGAAGAAGCCGGGCACACGGACAAAAGCAGGGTAAAACTGAGAAATCCCTCTACAACAACGCAGGAGAAATCGCTGTGCACGAGGCCCAGGGAAACGAGACAACAACAGCAGAGAAAATGGAGGACGCCAAACTCGAGGCTATGAACACTGGCATCGCCAATTTAGGTAAAGAATTAAAAAAAGACTTGGAAGACTTTAAGCGGCAACTCCAACAGGATTTAGCGGCTCTTAAGGAAGAGCTGAAAAAAGAGATGAAGGAGGAAATTATGGGCCTCCGAAGAGAAATGGAACGCAAGCTAACAGAAAACATGGAGGAGCTGCGCTCTCATCGGGTGTGTATGACAGAAGCACAGTCCCGAATATCGGAGTTGGAAGACTGGAAGACCGAGGTAAGCGGGCGGCTGCAGACCCTGACGACACAAACACAGAGGATGCAGGAAAAAATAACCGACCTGGAGAGCAGGTCCAGGCGGAGCAATATACGCATCTTCGGGATCCCGGAGGGCATTGAAGGCAACTCGATGACGAAATTCATGGATCACTTCTTAAAAAAAGAGCTGGAACTGCCCGGTGAAGCGGATCTGCAGATTCAACGAGCGCACAGAGCCTCGGCACAGAACCCGAATCCAAACTCTCCACCCAGGTCAGTTGTGGTGAACTTTCTGAAATATGACATAAAGGAAAGAATCCTGACACAAGCGTGGAAAAAAAAGATACGAATCAGCAACAAACAGATATTCTTTGATCATGACTACCCGGCAGAAATTGTGCAGCAGCGAAAGAAATATGCCAACATTAAAAAAACACTGAAAGAGAAAAAAATTAGATTCCAGACGCCGCTAACGAAGATGAGGATTCATTAGGATGACGGCGTGAAAACCTACAGCACGGCCAGAGAGGCAGCGCGGGACTTGACGGAGCGAGGCTTTGTGGTGAGCGTGCCGGAGGAAGGAGCTGAAGCAGCGGCGACACTGAACGCATCACGACAGCCGGAGTGGAGACAAGTGAGCGGCAGAAGACGGGGGAGAGACGTGGCGCAGCGGGCCCAGGAAAAGCTGCAAGACTTTCAACTGAAAGCCTAGATCATAACAAAGATTAAGAAAGACACAGAAGAAATGAAGGCCAAGAAGACAAGGTAGAAGAGAAACAAAAGGCTAGGAGAGGTTTAAGTGATTTTTGTTGGACATTTCTAGACTAATGACTATTACTTGAATAGTAAATACAGGTCTAGGGAGGGCCCTTCACTCTGTGAGGACATTCCCTCCACCCACCAACAGGGACCAGTGGGCAGAAGAAAGGCCCAAAGTACGGAGGTCGAAATTTGTTAATGTGTTTTTATATAAATATGTGTTAGTTTTGTTGTTAAAGGGGTTAGGAGCACAAGTTAAAAAAATGGAAAAACATGAATATGGGTAAAAATCTTAAGATAATGACACTAAATGTGAATGGTCTGAACTCACCTGTTAAAAGGGAAAGAATAATAAGAAAATTCAAGAAGGAAAAAGCCGAAATTATATTTATGCAAGAGACACATTTGAGCAAGACAGAACATGAGAAACTAAAGAGATTTGGCTATAAGAACTCCTACTACAGTTCATTTAAGGGAGGAACTAAAAGGGGGGTTATGATACTAATTTCAAATAAAATACAATTTGAATGTGAACAAGAAATCCAGGATAAAGAAGGCAGGTATGTAATAATAAAGTGAAGAATAGATGGTATGCAGATCACATTAGTGAACATAGTCACCAGAAAGTGACAAGGGTTTTTTTCAACATCTGTTTGATCTCATAGCAACACACAGTGAAGGAGTCCTAATTTGTGGAGGAGACTTAAATGCTGTCATGGATCATGAAGTTGACACAACAAGTGATAAGAAGACAAAAAAACATGTAACAAAGTTCATAAGAACCTCACTGGCAGAAATGGGTATGGTAGACATATGGAGGGACCTGCACCCACTCGAAAAAGACTATACACATTATTCAGCAGTCCATAAAGTACACTCTAGAATAGATTACTTCCTTATGAATGAAGGTGACAGACACAGGGTGAGAAATTGTCGGATTGGAGGGGCAGAAATATCAGATCATAATCCTATATACATGGAAATATATTTAAACAATAGAAAACGACAAACAACATGGAAACTTAATGTAGGACTGTTAAATGATGAGAAAATGAGAGAAAGAATAAAAGTAAACATAAACGAGTATATCCAAGAGAATGACAATGAAGAAGTGGACCCAACAATACTATGGGATGCACTAAAAGCCGTGTTAAGAGGTAAATTAATTGTCGAAACAGGAAAAGCAAATAAGTCTAAACTGGAAACATATGAACAAAGATGTGAGAGACTGAGGGAACTAGAACGTAAACATCAAAGCACAAATGACCCAAAAATATACCAAGAAATTAAAGAAGAAAAAATAAAGATAAAAGAAGCACAAATAGATGAAATTGAAAGGAAAAATAGATATCTAAAGCAAAAATATTATGAAACGGGACCAAAAGCCACAAAACTGCTGGCAAAACGGTTAAGAAAACAACAAACAGTGAATAATGTATATAAGATTAAAGACCCCATCACAAATAAAACCACAGTTAACCCAGAAAACATCAAAGAAATATTCCATAATTTCTATCAAGAACTATACTCGCAACCTGAAGAAACAAATACTAAGGATATTAAAAAATTTCTATGCACATTGGACTTGCCATCAATAGGGAATCAACAAAATGAAAAGCTAACAGCAGAAATAACAACACAAGCAATTAGAGATGTGATTAAGTCACTTAAAAACGGTAAATCACCAGGTAGTGATGGGTACCCGTCTGAGTTTTATAAACTGTTTATAGAAGAACTCACACCATAGCTCCTAAAGTCATTTAATTGGACGCTGAACAACAACAAAATACCTCCATCATGGAACGAAGCCATTATTTCAGTTATTTTAAAGCCAGGGAAAGGTAGAGAACAATGCGGAAACTATAGGCCAATCTCTTTATTAAATGTGGATTATAAAATATATACAACAATTATATGTAAATGAATAAAGACATTCTTGACGGAATTGATAGATGATCAAACTGGTTTCATAGAGGGACGCCAAACACATGACAATATCAGGAGAACAATACATATCTAACTAACTAACTACCCTGCACTTATATAGCGCTTTTCTAGTCACAAAGACCACTCAAAGCGCTTTCATTAATACTAACCCTCTATTCTAAGGGCCTATAGGAAACAAATATCTAAGGACAATTTAGAACAGCCAATTAACCTAACATGCATGTTTTTGGCATGTGGGAGGAAACCGGAGAAATCCCGGAGTAAACCCACGCAACACGGGGAGAACATGCAAACTCCGCACAGATCACTGTTGGTCGGGGGCTGGGATCGAACCCACGATCCCACGATCCCCACAATCCCCCGGCCAAGGGTAAACTGTGCTGCCGCAGTGCTAACCACTGCGCCACCGTGCAGCCCATATAATTAATCAAATACATAAAGAAAAGAAAAGCGCAGTAATAATGAGTTTAGACGCAGAAAAATCATTTGATAGGGTTAACTGGAAACTCCTATATAGTGTGCTGGAACGCTTTGGATTTAACGAAAAATCAGTACAATGCATAAAGACACTGTATCAAAAACCTGTGGCAAGAATCAAGATAAACGGTAGCTTAACAGACAAAGTAAATATACAAAGATCAACCAGGCAGGGATGCTGCCTATCGCCCACCTTGTTTGCTCTGTTCATAGAGCCACTGGCTCAAGCGATACGACAAAATAAGAAATTAAAAGGTGTAACAATAAAGGGAGCGGAACACAAGATTGGGCTATTTGCAGACGATATTATAGTTTACCTTGAACAACCAGATGAATCAATAATGGAAATGATGAACTTGATAGAAAATTTTGGAAAATTATCAGGATACAAGATAAACATAACAAAAACACAAATACTGACATTCCACTATAACCCTCTAAACCAGATAACTGATAAAATCAAACTAAACTGGAAACAAAAAGAAATAAAATACCTTGGAGTGAACATACCTAAAGATCTAAGCAAAATTTATAAAGCAAACTATGATAGGTTGGAACAAGAAATAAAAAAAGATATTGATAGATGGTCAATCTTAAATATGGATCTGAATTCAAAAATTGAGACAGTCAAAATCAGCATACAACCTAGATTACTTTACCTCTTCCAGGCTCTACCAACAGAGATTCCAGGTGCCCAGTTCTCAAAGTGGGACAGGATGATATCGAGATTTGTTTGGGGAGGTAAAAAACCAAGAGTGAAATATAAAACTCTCCAGTTACCAAAAGAGAAAGGAGGCATGGGCCTACCGAGTCTAAAGGAATATTACTACTCAGCACAAATAAGATATATCATATGTTGGTGCGACGGAGGATATGAGGCAAAATGGAAAGAAATGGAAAAGGAAATTGAGGGACTCCCAGTACAAAGCATAATAGGAGATAAAGATGCATATAAGCAAATCAAACAAATAGACCCAATCACTACATTTACTTTGGAACTGTGGTATAAAATAGTACAAAAGTATAATATAAAGGAAGACATAAAACTATTGAAATGGGTAGCATTTGACAGTCAGTTTGAACCGGCAAAACAAGATGGGGGATACAAAAATCTGGTGAACAAGGGAATCACAGCAAGGGGCAATATCGGAAAAAAAGATCTCGGGAGCTTTGTAAACATCAGAAGAAAATTTAAACTAGAAAAATTGGAATTCTTCAGATATCTGCAGATGAGAGACTATTATATGAAGAAGATTAGGCATAACCTCCAAACAGATGTGAGCGAGATTATACAATTCATTTTAAGCTCATATGCAGGAAATAAAATAAGAATTATTTCAAAGCTATATCAGAAACTTATGGCAAACAAACATTCAAGTAACTATATAAAGGAGAAATGGGAGAAAGAGCTAAATTTAAGCATAACAGAAGAAAGCTGGCAGGAAATATGGAAAACACAACACACATCAACAAATTCAAGGACATGGAGGGAATTTGGATGGAAAAACCTGATTCGCTATTTCATCACACCACAGATTCAAAGAAAATGTACAAATACCCAATCTTTATGCTGGAGGGGCTGTGGGACTCAAAATGCAGACCACTCACATATGTTTTGGAAATGCTGCAAAATCTCATCATTCTGGAAATCTATACATGTGACAATACAGAGGATATTAGGATATAATATACCAATGAACTGTAACCTGATGTACTTATGTGATCTTAAAAGAGACAATGTAATACAGGCTGAGGACAGATATCTAGTTAAAATCTTGTTGACTGCATGTAAAAAAACAATCACAAAAAAATGGCGATCAGAAGTTCTTCTTGACCAAGAACAATGGACTGGCATTGTTGAGGATATACGTATGATGGAAAAACTAACATATCGACAAAGAATACAAGAAGGACTATGTGAAAAAAAATGGCGGAAATGGACACACTACAAAGTGCAACAACGAGACAGAAATTGAAAGAATAACCAAAGACACTGGAAAAACCAGAAGAATTAAGAGATGGAAACTAAAACCTTGATGCTCCAACATTTGTCCACCCCCCCTTTTCTTTTTTTTTTCTCTCTTTCTTACTCTAGCTCCTTTTTTTTTAAATGTAGACTGATCTGAATGTAATATGTATGATGAAAAATGAATAAAAATCTAAGTTACAAATACAGTAACTTTTTCAATAATAAAATTTCATCCATCAGAGATAAAATCAATCAGATTCTTCCCACAGTTAACTTAAATACTGTAACTACTACAACTCCTTCAATTGATGTCTGTCTTGATGAGTTTACTCCAATCGACCTTTGTGATTTAGACAAAATAGTTTCCTCATCCAAACCTTCAACTTGTCTTTTAGACCCTATTCCTACCAGGTTATTTAAAGTAGAACTGAACTCACCTTTTTGCCAAAAAAGTAGAATAGCAGATTAATTCCTTATTACCTATTGTATTTTTCAACACATAAAAGAAATTTTTAGGCCGTGCGATGGCCAAGCTATAAGCCGATAAACTTTTGCCTCTGGCTGGCAGTGCCAAACAAACCGGAAGTAGTGCAGACGACGCTGCGTGACGTCACGAGTGTGACCCTTATCAAAACAACAATGGCAGATGATAGCAGTTCCAGCAGTCAAGAACACCAGAGTTTTCAGAGTGAAGAGGCATTCAGGATCGGTGACAAGATAGACGAGGATGCAGGAGTGTCAAGTGAACAGGAAGAGAGTGAGGGAGGCATCGAACCATACAGATTAGAGCCAGAATTTTCGGGGGATTCCAGCACCGACTCAGACCGCAGCAGTGATGGGGAGGAGAGTCGCTTATTGAATACAGAATGGTGAGTCTTTACTTTGGCATGTTTGGGGTATCAGGATAAGGAAAATTAACAATAAAAAAGAAAGGAAAAAAAAAACATCAGCATTTTTCCAACTTATTACAGTTATCCCTCACTTATCGCGTTTAATGCGGTCTTCCTTCGCTGGGTATAGGCGCTCGGCAGGGAGCGAAGCTGGGTAAAACGTCTCCGCCAATCAGCTTGCGAGATAAAACGTCTCGGCCAATCAGCTTGCGAGGTAAAACGTCTCGGCCAATCAGCTTGCGGGATTCTCGAGCGGGCTGGGGAGCCGGGGAGAGCGGGCTCTCCGTGTTGATACCTGATGTTCTAATGTAGTCTCCCTGCCTTCTCATTAGAACATCAGGTATCAACACGGAGAGCCTGCACAGCTCAAAATCTACCTCTCTGACCACCGCTCCACTCCTCTCCGCCCACCTCTTCACCGCTCGGGAATCTCGCAAGCTGATTGACCGAGACGTTTCACCTCGCAAGCTGTTTGGCCGAGACGTTTTACCCAGCTTCTCTCCCTGCAGAGCGCCTTCTTTATCGCTCGTGTTGCTTAGTGGCACTTTTCGCTGTTCTCTTGTGCCTTTTTGTGCAAAATAGTGCTTGTGACGCCCTTGGGGAGGGGGGGTGACGCTACTTCGCGGTTTTTCGCTTTTCGCGGTCGTTCTGGTCCCCATTAAACGCGATAAGTGATGGATCACTGTATATCTAGAAACGCATTGCTTCCCGGTCGCTTTTCCTCCCCCTTTCTTTTCTTTCGTCGCCATGACAGCTTTCCTTGGCCACTGAACAGATCTTCCCAGGTGTTGGAAGTGTTTTGTAGTCGACTATCACGACAAAATGCACCAAAAACAACCAGTGTCGACGTGCTTGCAATGGTAAACATGAGGACTGGGTCACACTCGTGACGTCACGCGGAACTCCGGCTGCGCTTCGGCGGATTTGTCTGATTTTTCAGGGCGGGAAATTCTAAATCGCGATTTTCTCCAAGATTCCGGGATTTGTGGAGGGGGTGCCAATGATAAATTATCTTTATAATTGTATGTACTATCACCCAGTGCCGTTCAATGCCGTTCAGTTCAGTTCTACTTTAAAGAAGTCTTCCCACTTATTGGTAGCTTTATTCTTCATATAATCAATTCTTCATTAACTTTAGGCCATGTACCGCAGGCTTTTAAAACGGCTGTAATTAAACCCTTACTCAAAAAGCCAACGCTAGATCCAGGAGCTTTAGCTAACTATAGACCAATCTCTAATCTCCCTTTCATTTCAAAAATCTTAGAAAGAGTTGTTGCTACGCAATTATTTGACCACCTGCAGGGAAATGGTTTACTTGAAGAGTTTCAATCTGGGTTTAGAATCCATCATAGTACTGAAACAGCCTTAGCAAAGGTCACTAATGACCTCCTCATCGCATCTGATAATGGACTGGTTTCTGTACTTGTCCTTTTAGACCTTAGTGCAGCTTTTGATACTATCGATCATAATATTCTACTTGATAGATTAGAACACTATGTTGGACTTAATGGAACTTCATTGCAGTGGTTTAGATCTTATTTATCCGATAGGTTCCAGTTTGTTCATGTAAATAATGAGTTTTCTTTCAACTCAAAGCTCAGTCATGGAGTTCCACAGGGATCTGTGCTAGGCCCTACTCTTTTTAGTTTATATATGCTTCCGTTAGGCAACATTATTAGAAAGCACTGTATACATTTTCATTGTTATGCAGATGACACACAATTATACCTGTCAATGAAGCCAGATGATAGTAATCAATTAGCCAAGTTAGAAGCCTGTCTTAAGGAAATCAAAGCTTGGATGACTTATAATTTCCTGCTATTAAATTCAGATAAGACTGAAGTCATTCTTGTTGGTCCAAAAAACCTTAGAAATACCTTTCCAAATCAAACTTTCAGTTTGGATGTGGTTACTCATTCTCTTAATAGCTCTGTGAGGAACCTTGGAATTATTTTTGATCAAGATCTGTCCTTCAATTCACATATTAAATTTGTTTCTAAGACTGCCTTCTATCATTTGCGTAATATTGCCAAGATTAGGAGCATCTTGTCTCAGAGTGATGCTGAGAAACTGATCTACGCTTTTGTTAGCTCGAGATTAGATTATTGTAATTCTTTATTATCAGGCTGTCCTAAAACATCTCTAAAAAGTCTTCAGCTGATCCAAAATGCTGCAGCAAGAGTTTTAACAGGTACTAGAAAGAGAGATCATATCTCTCTGGTTCTGGCCTCCCTTCATTGGCTTCCCATAGAGTTTAGAATTAAGTTTAAAATCCTTCTTCTTACTTACAAAGCTCTAAACAATCAGGCTCCTTTTTATTTAAAAGATCTGATACTACCGTATTATCCTAACAGAGCACTACGCTCCCAAAATGCAGGATTACTTGTAATACCTAGAATCTCCAAAAGTACAATGGGAGGCAGAGCCTTCAGTTATCAAGCTCCTCTCCTGTGGAACCAGCTGCCAATCTGGATTCGGGAGTCAGACTCGATCTCTATTTTTAAGAATAGGGCTAAAACCTACCTTTTTGATATAGCCTACAATTAGGGAGGGATCATGCGTTTCTGAACCCTCCCTTAGTTATGCTGCTAATAGGTTTAGTCAGCCGTGGGACCTCCAATAATGCACTGGGCCTCACTCCTTTCCTCACTCTCAATGAAATATTTTTTTTTGCTGGTCATTAACATCTGTTTGTTCTCTCCCATAGATTGAGTCCCCATCGTGCTGTTTGCTCTCTACATGTCTGTTCTTTTCATCTTCTCTGTCCCCTCACCCCCCAGCCAGTCGCAGCAGATGACTGCCCCTCCCTGAGCCTGGTTCTGCTGGAGGTTTCTTCCTGTTAAAAGGGAGTTTTTCCTCTCCACTGTTGCCAAGTGCTTGCTCACAGGGGATCGCCTGATTGCTGGGGTCTTTCTGCAACTGTGGGGGTTCCCCCTACAGTTGATAGTGCTATGAGATGACTGTTGTTGTGAAATGGCGCTATATAAATAAAGTTGAATTGAATTGGATAGAAGAATACCCACCCCTGCTCGTCGCCTCCCGCCCGGGGCAACTCCAGAAAAGGCCAAGCTCCAGCCCCTCTCCAGGAGACTGGTTCCGGAACCGGAGCTGTGTGTTGAGGTGAGGCCGACTATATCTAGCAAGTATCTCTCAACCTCGTACACCAGCTCAGGCTCCTTCCCCACCAGAGAGGTGACATTCCATGTACCAAAAGCCAGTTTGGTACGTGGAATGTAAGGCACATTTACATATTGATCTCAGTCCATACATATCAATCCCGTGATTGTTCTGTTTCCTGCTCAAGCTGAGTGCTCTGACTGTCCCAGTAGAGGACAAAAGGATTATAAGGAAGAAACACAAGAACTTTGAGATACTGCTCATATGAGTCATTTAAAGTAAGAGATTCTGCTCTGACAACTAAGCTGAACTTTTACCTGTTAAGATTGTGCACGGCTCAACAGAAAGTTAATGTTCCATGGACTTTTTTCTGAGAAGAACCCAGAGAGGGTTATTTGGTTATTATTTATTTCATTAATAGTGTTATTATTTATTTTCTGACTTTTTTTCCTGTGAAGATCCCGGAAAGGGTTATTAATATTTGGTTATGTGTGGCTTTCTGGAAAACAATAAATGTTTACATTTAGGCACCCCTGCGATCGTTACACTTTTTCTGTTAGCCAAGGGCTGCACGGTGGCGCAGTGGTTAGCACTGCGGCAGCACAGTTTACCCTTGGCCGGGGGATTGTGGGGATCGTGGGTTCGATCCCAGCCCCCGACCAACAGTGATCTGTGTGGAGTTTGCATGTTCTCCCCGTGTTGCATGGGTTTACTCCGGGATTTCTCCGGTTTCCTCCCACATGCCAAAGACATGCATGTTAGGTTAATTGGCTGTTCTAAATTGTCCCTAGATATCTGTTTCCTATAGGCCCTTAGAATAGAGGGTTAGTATTAATGAAAGCGCTTTGAGTGGTCTTTGTGACTAGAAAAGCGCTATATAAGTGCAGGTTAGTTAGTTAGTTAGTTACATACTGGCCCCGGCCCCCATCAGAGAAGGCAAAAGTTATGTGGCCCTCACAGGAAAAAGTTTGGGGACCCCTGCAATAGAGTGAAGAAGACAAAGAAGAGGTTGCCAACCGAGAAGAATTCTGACTTTTGATACACAGAGTGATGTTTACTGAGTGAAGTACGTGGCTAATGCACCTGTACCTGGTTGCCAACCGCCAATCAAATCTAAAAGAAAAAGAAGATTTGATTTAACACATATTTACTACAAATTACATGCAGGTATTCGTTTTGGGTTTTTTTTTTTTACCACCGTTAGTCTGTTACGTTTTACTGTCTCATGTGGTGACTTCATTAACTATGCTGTGAAAACAAGCCCAGTAGTGTCTGAAAGCTGTTAATTTTATTGTTATATTGAGTTTACTGTATAGTCCACTGTATCTAAATTCACTATATAGCGAGGAGGGAGGGAGGGAGTGAGTGAACATTCCGAACACAGCTAATGTTTTTCTCAGCTGTGCAAAATAACTGGCTAAACAAACAGATCATAATATTTTGTCCAGTATTTCCGTCATTTAATAAGTTGTGCTTGCGGAACTGTTGTATAAAAGCAATATTGCACTCGAGGTCACACGGTATCAATGAGTATACTAACTACAGGTGTGATACGTCTAATGCCCTCCGCTACGCGTCGAGCATTAGACGTATCACACCCGCAGCACTCCCTCTTGTGTAATATTGCTTAAATATTCAACATTTTTGTATTTACCAAGACATTATTTACATTCAATTATTCTATTCAATTTGTATCCTTTTACATTTCTAAATGTGTTCTTTATCACTCAGGTTTGGAAAATGACTTATTAGCCCTGTGATAAAAACCTTAAGAAAATACACATCTTTATTAGTTTTTTCTCTGTAGGCGACAGACCCTCTGATCATGTAATTTGCTGTCCATGATGCCCAGACTCTGGCCAGTGCAGCTTGCGTGGTCGCACCTTTCTCAGATGGAGTTGACCTCAACTGTGGTTGTCCTCAGAGGTGCAGCTACTGACAGTAGGCCTTAATCCTCTTTGGCCTCAAGTCACTTTCCTTGCTCTCTTATTAAGGCAGTTTGATTTTATAATCAGGTTGAGGTAATTATTTCTGCTAAACAGTGTGTGTATATGTTAATCAGTATTACGTCTTTTTAATTACACACTAATTAAGAGCTACTGTGATGATTATTTGGAAGCAGATCCATTTAACCTTGTATCTTTTGACTGTGTTTGCAAGTTAAGGTTTCTTAATTAGCTTTGTTTACATGTTTTCAGGTGGGTGATGTCTGCTGGGTGCGGTGCATGTCTGATTAACAAGCTGGAACTTGTGAAAGACATGGTGAGGCATGTTCGAAACCAAGTGGACGATCCAAACTACACTGCATCCATCAAAATCAGGTAAATGTAAGGAACAGTTTGACCTTGTCCACAATGTATTTATGTAGAGTCATAGTAGCTATGAATGTTACTCTGTAAAGTATGACCACCAAATTCCCCAGAATTCACAAGGACCTAAGGGAGACTGTTGATTTGTGTCAGGCTGAATCAGCTGGCGTGTCATGGATAACGGTCCATGGACGTACAACAGAAGAACGCCACCAGCCAGTCCATTATGATCCCATAAAGACGATCAAAGATAGCGTTTCTGTCCAAGTCATTGCCAACGGGGACATAAAATACCTTCGCGATGTGGAGTCTACTCATCAGTTAACTGGTGTTGATGGTAGGTTTGAACTTAACATATAACCTACATGAATTATACATTGATTGCAATATTCTTTGTTTTTTTGTTTTTTTTTGTTTTGTTTCTATTTCTAATCAGGTGTAATGGCTGCACGGGGCTTGCTTGTTAACCCTGCCGTGTTTGCCGGCTATGAGGATACTCCTTTGGAATGCATATGGGACTGGGTGGACATCTCTGTCAAACTGGGCACTCCTTTCACTTGCTTCCACCACCACCTCATCTACAGTACATGCTGGAGAGGGTCAGCTCCCAGCCTGAGAGAGAAGTTTTTAACTCTCTGTCTAGTACCTCAGCTGTAATAGACTACCTCCATAACACATACGGACCACCTCATGAACCTGGAAAATTAGGATATTGAAATGTAATTACTTTTTGTCTTTTGAAGCATGTCGTTTTATGCCAAATGTACTGTAGTTGCTAAACAGAAGTGACATTGTTGTCTCTTTATTGCTCCATTTTTTTGCCACTCTAATTGAAGTAGTAATCTTGGAATAATGATGACTTTGATCCCCATTACATTTCAGAAATGAAATAAAATAATTTACTTGCATTAGTTCCCCAAATTGCTAAAACCCAAGTTGTCAATCCATGTGTCAACAAGGTCCACAAGTGCTGTAATGGAAATCCATTTTACAAGTCAGTTTCAAAATCGATCACTTCAGCGTTACAGTATATGTTCTTTTGAGTTTTTGCTTTCATAATTCATCCTTGCATTTAAATATTACATATCTTACTAATATTTGATGATTTCTATCAAGCTCTCTTTCTAGTATTTAAAAAGAAATGTAAATATTTTAAAGGAAAACCAGGTCAAGTCAGGTTTTTGATAAAGTGTTCCTCAAAAAACGCCTGGAGTCCACAAGTTTATGACTGAAGTCAGTGACAAATTCTACCAATTCTGGGTTATTACTGTTGTGTTTATTTTTTTTCCTCATCCTTGTCATGTGCAGTCCATAGTGATACAATTGATTTCATAAAAAGAAACCACAAGAGCAGTGTTGTGTGGTGTGTGTGTTGTCTTACCCTCCCCTAACGTGACGTCAGGTGGGCACGGTTGTTCTGTATATAGTTGTGTGTTCTCAATAAAGTGTGTTGGTTGGCTGCATGACAAGAGACACTCCGACTCCTTTTCCATAACATTTTGGTTAAGAGAGTAAAATTATGGGAGCGTATGGGTTACAGATACAAATCACAAAATGCAATCAGTTCTTTTAAAGAAGACTTGCTGAAGCAAGACTGGACAAAAGTCTATGTATCAGATGTAAATGAAGCCTATGATACATTTATGAACATTGTAACCACTCTATGAAAAAAATTGTCCATTAGTAAAGAAAAAAGCTAAAATATAAATTTGTCGACAAGCCATGGTTAACCAAAGGATTACAAAAGGCGTGTAAAAAGAAAAATTTATTATATAAAGCTTTTCTAAAACAAAAGGACAAAAGCAGAGCAGCGGTATAAAACATACAAAAATAAGTTAACATATACTGTATAATGAGATGTAGTAAAAGAGACTATTACAGTAAAGAACTGGAGAAAAACAGACAATATTAAAAATACATGGACAATACTTAACAATATTCTTGGAAATAAAAACAAATACAAGCTACCCAATCAATTTTTTAAAAAAAATAAATAAAACAAGAGTGTGAATGCAGTCTCACCTGCAGATAAATTTAATAACTTTCGTTAACATTGGTCCTAACTTGGCTTGAGAAATACCCATTACGGCACCTACGGGTGATACAATAAGCAAAAACATTGCTATAAAAGACTCCATTTTCATAAAGAACATTTAGCAAGATTAGGAGCATCTTGTCTCAGAGTGATGCTGAGAAACTGATCCACGCTTTTGTTAGCTTGAGATTAGATTATTGTAATTCTTTATTATCAGGCTGTCCTAAAACATCTTTAAAAAGTCTTCAGCTGATCCAAAATGCTGCAGCAAGAGTTTTAACAGGTACTAGAAAGAGAGATCATATCTCTCCGGTTCTGGCCTCCCTTCATTGGCTTCCCATAGAGTTTAGAATTAAGTTTAAAATCCTTCTTCTTACTTACAAAGCTCTAAACAATCAGGCTCCTTTTTATTTAAAAGATCTGATACTACCGTATTATCCTAACAGAGCACTACGCTCCCAAAATGCAGGATTACTTGTAATACCTAGAATCTCCAAAAGTACAATGGGAGGCAGAGCCTTCAGTTATCAAGCTCCTGTCCTGTGGAACCAGCTGCCAATCTGGATTCGGGAGTCAGACTCAATCTCTATTTTTAAGAATAGGGCTAAAACCTACCTTTTTGATATAGCCTACAATTAGGGAGGGATCATGCGTTTCTGAACCCTCCCTTAGTTATGCTGCTAATAGGTTTAGTCAGCCGTGGGACCTCCAATAATGCACTGGGCCTCACTCCTTTCTTCATTCTCAATGAAATATTGTGACGTGTGCGAGGTTCACACAAAGAAGAGGAGCAAGATGGTTGTGACGAACAGGCTTTATTTACACACCACCAACCCCAACTACCTCTGAGCACAGACAGAAGGGGAGGTCATTCTCCCAGACCTCCGTTTCAATCATGGTTACACACACATGATACATCTTGCCCTAATCCTGCTAAACAATGCTGGGTCATTATAACGCAGTTATAATGACACAGTATGGTGCATATTTAAGGCACATAGGTGGCATGCTTGCATGGTACGCTATCTTCCCCCACATGCTTCCAGTAGGCATGTCGGTGCAGACCCTGCAGATCAAACGTCCATAAGAACAATGCCCCAGCAGGGACCTCGGCTAGGAGGTGGGTGCTGGAGGAAGACGGAGGTGGAAGACAATGTCCCAGCAGGAGCCCCGAGGTGGAGAGGAGAACAGAAGCGCCAGCAAGTCTCGGGGACTGTGGTTCATGTGTTTACCAAACTTAGGTGGGGTGAAGGTGTGAGATACGTGATGTGGGGGTTTTGTATCTCTGGGATATAAAAGCTGTGAGGAAAGTGGGATCTGTCTCTTTTTCTGCTGAGAACTTTCATGTTAGAAGATGTGACCTTCAATAAAGCTTTCCTGAGAAAATACACTCAGTCTCGTTTGTAAGGCATCTTCTACACTGGTGACCTACGACTACCTATGGACGGTGACGGCATGATTTCCGCACCGGACTCTTCAGGAGCCAACCGGATTAACGCGGCTACCACGCTACAGCTGCCTGACTTCTGGCAACATAACCCGCGCTCCTGGTTTACCACTGTGGAGGCGCAATTCCACCCTCGGGGAATCTCGGCGGATGCAACGAGGTTCTACCATGTCGTCGCGAAGCTGGACAGCCTCACAGTGCAACGGGTGGAGAGCCTGACCAACCACCCGCCCCAAGACGACAAGTATAGCGCATTAAAAGATGCCCTCATCCGAGCCTTCACTCCCTCGCTGGAAGAGCGGGCAGAGAAGCTCCTGGCGCTGTCGGAGGGAGAAGCAGACAGGCCAGCGGATCTAATGGCGAAGATGATGAGCCTGAGAGGTGAGGACGACGACGGCTTTATCTTCGCTCACCTTTTCCTCAGAACGCTCCCGCCAGCAGTGAGAGTCGCCCTGGCCAGCTCGCAGCCACTCGTCAACCGCAACTATCATGAGCTGGGACAGGTGGCGCAACGGCTCGTCGACTCCCATAGACGGCGCGCAGCCACGACGGCAGCGGCGGAGATTACCGCCCCCTCGCGAGAAGGAGGGAGACCTGAGGCTGCGGCACCGGATCCACTGACGGCAGCAGCGGCGGAGACCAGGAGAAACGGAGCTGACAACGCCCTCTGCTTCTACCATCGACGTTTCGCCGAGAGAGCCCGCAGATGCGTCCCACCATGCCGGTACCTGCGCCAGGGAAACGCCAAGACCGGGAGCCGGGAGCAGCCGCGACTCTCGGCACGGAGAATAGGCTACTTTTCGTGACGGACGCGAATTCTGGGAAAGAATTCCTGGTGGACACGGGCTCCCAGCTGAGTTTTGTCAAGCCTACCTACGCGGACACACTGGCGCCGGCCAGCGGCCCCCTGGTGTTAGCGGCGAACGGCTCCACGGTCAAAACCTATGGGAAGAAGACGCTCCTCCTGTCCCTTCACGGGCGCAACTTCGAATGGACTTTCGTTGTCGCCGCAGTTAATAACAACATGCTAGGTGCTGACTTTTTGTGCTCAAACAGTTTGTTAGTTGATCTTACTAATAGACGTATTGTAAATGCACTGTCTTTCTACTCTATCTCCTGCACAGCTCGGGTGGCCCTGCCTTCTGCACATTCCAATGTCACAGCTGCGGGTGGTAAGTTTCATGCATTACTCAACCAGTTTCCAGCACTCACGGTCCCTACATTTTCAGCGTCAGTTGCCAAACACGGGGTCGAACATTTCATAAGTACTTCGGGCCCCCTTGTTTTTGCAAAAGCTCGGCGGTTGGACCCAGCTAAACTGACCATCGCGCGCGAGGAATTTGCCAACTTAGAAAAGCTGGGCATAGTCCGGCGTTCGAACAGCGCCTGGTCGTCACCCCTGCACATGGTACCCAAAGCTGATGGCTCGTGGCGCCCTTGCGGCGATTTCCGCAGATTAAATAATGCTTCAGCCCACGACCGCTATCCGATTCCGCACATCCAGGATTTTTCGGCGCATTTAGCGGGGGCGCGCATCTTTTCCAAAATAGATTTGGTGCGTGGTTATCACCAAGTTCCAGTCCGTGCGCAGGACATACCCAAAACGGCAGTTATAACCCCTTTCGGGCTTTTCGAATTTTTGCGCATGCCTTTCGGCCTCAAGGGCGCCGCGCAGACGTTCCAACGCATGATGGATGCAGTGCTGCGCAACCTCCCCTTCGTGTTCGCTTATTTGGATGATATTTTGGTAGCCAGCGCGTCCGAAGCCGAGCATGAAAGCCATCTCACAGCCGTTTTTCAGAGGCTCACAGACCACGGGCTAATCATTAACCCAGCGAAGTGCCAATTCGGGGTAGCGAAAATCGATTTTTTGGGACACCGCGTGTCGCCAGAAGGCGCGGTTCCGCTGCCGGATAAAGTGCGCGCGATAACGGATTTCCCCCAACCGCAGACGGTTAAGGCGCTACAAGAATTTTTGGGGATGGTCAATTTTTATAACCGTTTCCTCCCAAACGCGGCACGGCTCATGCACCCATTGTACGCGGCATTAAAGAAGCAAAAACCTGCATCTAAGGTCGAGTGGTCCCCGGATCGGGAGCGCGCTTTTTCACAAGTCAAATCAGCCCTCGCGAACGCTGCGTTATTGGCACACCCCGTGCCGGCAGCTCGCATGGCGCTAACCACAGACGCCTCCGACGTGGCAGTGGGAGCGGTTGTTGAGCAACTGGTGGCAGGATGCTGGCAACCACTTGCGTTTTTCAGCAAAACATTGCGCGATAGCGAGCGTTAATACAGCGCGTTTGACAGGGAGCTTTTGGCCCTACATTTGGCCATCCGCCACTTCCAGTTCTGGTTGGAAGGGCGCCGTTTTACCGCATTCGTGGACCATAAACCCTTAACTTTTGCAATGGCTAAGGTTTCAGAGCCTTGGTCGGGCCGACAACAGAGGCAGCTGGCTGCAATTTCGGAGTTTACCACTGACATTCAACACGTAGTGGGTAAACACAATGTAGTGGCAGATTGCCTCTCGCGTGCAGTGGCAGCGACAGGCCCCCAGGGGGCAGATTCGGTGGCAGCAGACCTAGGCCAGGCTTGCGGCGCGGAAGTGCTCACAGCTCCGGTCTGCGTCGGGTTGGATTATGCAGCCATGGCCGCTGAACAGGTTGGCGACGCGGACATGCGCGCGTTCCAGTCTGGGCCAACAGGGCTAAGGCTGGAGCACAGGGTGCTTCATAGGGGCATGCCCTCCCTAATCTGCGATACCTCCACGGGGCGTCCCCGTCCCGTAGTCCCGGCCGCGTGGCGTCGCCGTGTTTTCGACTTAATACATTCACTGGCACACCCGGGCGTCCGCGCGTCTATCAAAATGGTAGGAGAGAAGTTTGTTTGGCCGGGGCTGCGTAAACAAGTCAAAGAGTGGGCTGCAGCCTGCGCTGCGTGTCAAAGAGCAAAGTTACACAAACACACACGAGCCCCTCTAGAACCTTTTCACATCCCAGCCAAACGTTTTGATCATGTGCATATCGACTTAGTAGGACCCCTTCCGCTGTCCCAGGGTTGCACACACCTTTTAACCATGGTAGACCGCACCACGCGCTGGCCAGAAGCGGTTCCTCTGGCGGCAACCACAGCTGCAGACGTTGCGCGTGCCTTTTTAACAGCCTGGGTCGCACGTTTTGGTATCCCGTCAGACATAACGTCCGACAGGGGACCCCAGTTTGTTTCTGAGCTCTGGTCGTTCATGGCACTCAGCCTGGGGGTGAAAATTCATCGCACGACCGCGTATAACCCTCAGGCCAACGGTTTGTGCGAGCGCTTCCATCGGTCATTGAAAGCAGCCCTCAGAGCGGCTCTCACGGACACAAATTGGGTTGATAAACTCCCATGGGTTTTATTAGGGTTGCGTTCAGCACCTAAAGAGGATTTGCAAGCCTCTCCGGCAGAACTCGTTTTCGCCCAACCCCTCCGGTTACCGGGAGATTTCCTCCCTGAAAACCCCGCTCCGGAGCACCTCCCCGCTCAGCTGCTGCAGAGCGAAGCGGGGTCACACACCCTCCCCCGTCCCGTTCATCACAGTTTTCCACGTGTTTTTGTGCCCAAAGCCTTAAAAAATGCAGAGTTTGTCTTCGTTAGACACGACGCACAGAGGTTAGGCTTAAGGCCACCTTACGATGGACCGTTCAGAGTGTTAGAAACCGGGGAAAAGCATTTTTTGCTCGATTTGGGAGACAGGAGGGACTTAGTCTGCATTAACAGACTCAAACCCGCTTTTGTGTTAGCTGACGACCCAGTCCAGTTAGCCAGGGCCCCCCGCCGTGGCAGGCCACCCGGGAGGCGCTCTGCTAAGCTTTCATGACGATGTGTTAATGATTCTACTTCACAGATGCAGCAGACAGCCACAGGCAGAGCGAGACCTGCTCACAGCAGATATGGCAGAGAGCTGAAGCCCAAGCAGTGGGATATGTGATCTGTTGTGCCAAGTTTTTTTCTCTTTCTTGTTCTGTGTGGGGTGTCATGATTCTATGCATTTGAAATGTAACTTGTCCTTATTTGAACGTTTGTGGGGGGGGGGGGTTATATGGTGCATATTTAAGGCACATAGGTGGCATGCTTGCATGGTACGCTATCTTCCCCCACATGCTTCCAGTAGGCATGTCGGTGCAGACCCTGCAGATCAAACGTCCATAAGAACAATGCCCCAGCAGGGACCTCGGCTAGGAGGTGGGTGCTGGAGGAAGACGGAGGTGGAAGACAATGTCCCAGCAGGAGCCCCGAGGTGGAGAGGAGAACAGAAGCGCCAGCAAGTCTCGGGGACTGTGGTTCATGTGTTTACCAAACTTAGGTGGGGTGAAGGTGTGAGATACGTGATGTGGGGGTTTTGTATCTCTGGGATATAAAAGCTGTGAGGAAAGTGGGATCTGTCTCTTTTTCTGCTGAGAACTTTCATGTTAGAAGATGTGACCTTCAATAAAGCTTTCCTGAGAAAATACACTCAGTCTCATTTGTAAGGCATCTTCTACAACAGCAGTATAATAACTCAGTAATAACACATTTAATACACACACAGTAACGTTTTCAACTGGCAAAGCATGCTGGGAAATCCCTGCCCCCCTTAACATGGCCCCGACATTACACTGCCCTCACCTGGACTGGTTTCTGTCCCCAGAAAATTCAAAGTCCACTTTCAGAAATCCAACGCAAGTCAGCCCGGTGGCGGGGCGGCACGCACAGGCCATCCAGTGTCCATCTGAGTCTCGGTCGGAGTATCTGGTTGGGGTAGGGTTCCGGTTTGGCCACCAGCGGGCAGATAGACACATCTGACAGCCTCTGTAGGACCACGCACAGTCCCTTTCCTGGCAGCGGGAGTCCCATACCCGCTCCGGCCGACTCCCACCGCTGCCAGGTCTCCCAGGCGGCCGCTGGCCCGCATCCATGCGTCCAGCCCTTGCCACGCCTGGAAAATGGCCAGATCTTTGTCCTGCTTGCTCCGCTGCTGTGCGTCGCTGCTGCGCGTCGCTGCTGCGCGTCGCTGCTGCGCGTCGCTGCTGCGCCGAGGGCCTCCGTGACGTCACCGAAAGGGGAAGCATCTGCGGGTGGCGGTAGGACTATGCACAGTTCTTCCCCTGGCAGCGGGAGTCACGACTCCCACCGCTGCCAGGACCTCCCAGGTGGCCGCTGGCCCGCGTCCAGGCGTCCAGCCCCTGCCGAGCCCGGGAAAAGACCGGAGCTGTCCTGCTCGCTCCACTGCTGCTGCGCTACAAAGGCCTCTGTGACGTCACCGCCGGGGGAAGCATCTGCAGGAGGCAGCCTTTCCCTGTCCATGCCACCTCGCTCTAATTTAACGTCGGCGAGGGGCCAGTTTGTCGTGCGCTGCGTGCGGGGCAGTACTGTGTGATGTACCCTGGCTCTGTGCAGTGGAAGCCCCCCTTCCTCGCGTCGCCGCGGCTGTCTCCTTCGTGCACGCGCTGCCGCGGTCTGCCGTAGCTCCTCCTCTCACTCGCTCTCAGCACGGCGGTTTCCTCCGATGACCAGTCGTTCAGCGCGGCAGCCAACTCAACCTGGGCCAGGTGGTCATCCAACAGGTTCTCGTCATTGTAGCGGGGAATCTTGGCCCGCTGCCGGATGGATGGAACGGTGACCTCCCGGTCGATCGCCGCTCCTAATCGCTCTGGAATTGCCAGCCCGTCGTGCCCTAAAAAGGGCGGGAAACGGGGCTGGTTTGCTCTGCTCGGCCCGCTCTGCCTTGAAAAAGGCAGAGCAGTCCCGTCGGGTCGGCTGCTCCGTCCATCGCGGCGAGCCACTCCAGGGGCCGGCGTCTCAGCTCTACGCTCCGTTCTCAGCGATGAACCGTTCCGGCTGCTGGACCTCCGCCTGGATCCTCATCTTGCTCTATCCCCACTCCTGACACCAGTGTGACGTATGCGAGGTTCACACAAAGAAGAGGAGCAAGATGGTTGTGACGAACAGGCTTTATTTACACACCACCAACCCCAACTACCTCTGAGCACAGACAGGAGGGGAGGTCATTCTCCCAGACCTCCGTTTCAATCATGGTTACACACACATGATACATCTTGCCCTAATCCTGCTAAACAATGCTGGGTCATTATAACAACTCAGTAATAACATATTTAATACACACACACAGTGTAACTTTTCAACTGGCAAAGCATGCTGGGAAATCCCTGCCCCCCTTAACATGGCCCCGACTTTACAATATATTTTTTTTGCTGGTCATTAACATCTGTTTGTTCTCTCCCATAGATTGAGTCCCCATTGTGCTGTTTGCTCTCTACATGTCTGTTCTTTTCATCTTCTCTGTCCCCTCATCCCCCAGCCAGTCGCAGCAGATGACTGCCCCTCCCTGAGCCTGGTTCTGCTGGAGGTTTCTTCCTGTTAAAAGGGAGTTTTTCCTCTCCACCATCGCCAAGTGCTTGCTCACAGGGGATCGCCTGATTGCTGGGGTCTTTCTGCAACTGTGGGGGTTCCCCCTACAGTTGATAGTGCTATGAGATGACTGTTGTTGTGAAATGGCGCTATATAAATAAAGTTAAATTGAATTGAATTGAAAAGAACACAGACGAGAGAGGTCATTGAAATTGTTAAATCATTTAAAAGTAAAACATCTACGGACTGTGATGTATTGACATGCTCTTAGTCAAAACTATTATTGAATGCTTAGTGAAACCACTGATGTATATTTGTAACCTGTTTCTCCAAACAGGTATATTTCCCAATGCAATGATAATAGCTAAAGTAATTCCGATATACAAGACGGGTGATAGAGAGGAATTTTCAAACTATAGACCAATTTCACTATTGCCGCAATTTTCCAAGATACTTGAAAAAATATTCAGTGAGAGAATTTACAACTTCATAATGAATAATTTATTGTGTGAGCAGCAGTATGGGTTCAGACACAAGAGGACAAGTGCATTTGCTCTAATGGAATTTATAGAAAAAATATCAACTGCCGTTGAATATAAAGAGTATTCAGTTGGGGTATTCCTGGATCTTAAAAAAGTATTTGATACAGTGGATCATAATTTATTATTAAAGAAACTGCAGAATTGTGGTATTAGAGTGGGTAGCACTGTCCTGGTTATGTAGTTACTTAAAGAATAGATATCAGTATGTATGTGTTGGTAACAAAAACTCACAGTTACTGAAGGTTACTTGTGGAGTCCCACAGGGTTCAGTTTTGGGGCCACTGTTATTCAATATGTATGCAAATGATGTATGTAAAGTTTCGGAAAAAATGGATTTAACCTCTTGCACTCTGGTGTACCGCGGGCGGGCACGTCTCTGCATCCCAGTGCGCCCTCGTGCGTCCCAGGGCGCCCTCGTGCGTCCCAGAACGCACTGTGCGTCTCAGTGCGCACTCGCGTCTGAGTGCGCACGGAAAAAAAAAAAAGCTGCATTGTTCAGCTTTCTTTTCACACAGCCGTGAACAGAAAGCCAAAGGAGTGTATGATTGGTTTAGATTTGATTGACCTCTAATAAGAGCCTTGAATTGGGTTTCTGAAACCTTGAAGAACCAATGACTGAAAACCTAGCAAGAAGGACCTGCCTACCAACGGCTGCGAATACGAGCCAATTGAAGCAGAGAAGTTTGACAGTTGACGTGCGTCTCCCTGCATAAAATCTCTTTTGCCTAAGCCGCTGGGTGACTGACATTGAGACCTGTGCGGAACGGTAGCATCAGCCAGTCTTTTTTGGATTATTTGTTTGGAAAAATGATTCTCCAAAACCGCAAGTGTGGAAGCAGAGATGTTTTGATCGGGTCGGGTGACGAGAAGCATGAGTCCGTTACAACCGGACCAGCTTCATGTTCATCTGACAATGAGGAACTTATTGCTGCTGTGGACAGGTAAGCGTTATAAGCTAAATTATTCTTTATCGATGAAAATAGTAATAAAAATCACTTTTGACCGATCGGTAATTCCAACGGTGCGTCATGGCCACAAGTTTTTTGGTGTGCAGAGTTCCTCTGTAGTGGGGTGTGTGTGGGGGGGTGTTATCCTCTGCATTGTAGATAGATATTTTAGCATAATTTTTATTGCACTGTAGGCTATTTTTTCTTGTAAAAAAGGCCACACATTTTTTACGTGGCATGTTTTTTTGTGCGTGTGTGTGTGGGGGGGTTGTTTGTTATCCATCCATCCATCTTCTACCGCTTTTCTGGAGTTCAAGCAGAGAAGCCCAGACTTCCCTCTCCCCAGTCACCGGATCCAGCTCTCCAGAGAGGACACCAAGGCGTTCCCAGACCAGCTGGGAGAAATAGTCTCTCCACCGAGTCCTGGGTCTGCCCCGGGGTCTCCTCCCAGTGGGTTGTTTGTTACCCTCTAGAAATGTAATAATGTTTTAGTTGTGGGAATGTGAAAGGCGAGTCACGTACCAAAAGCCAGTTTAGAAAGCTTGGGATCAGTCCGCCAAGGTCTCCGCCTTTGACTGCCACCTGATCCACATAGCACCGGACCCCCATGATCCCTCCTGCAGGTGGTGAGCCCACTGGAGGGCGGACCCATGTAACTCCTTCGGGCTGAGCCCGGCCGGGTCCCATGGGTGGAAACCCGGCCACCAGACGCTAGCCTTCGAGACCCTCCCCCAGGCCTGGCTCCAGGGTGGGGCCCCGGTAACCCCATACCGGGTCATACCGAGGGGGATGACTCGCCTATCACAGGGGCTGAGGTCGCCAAGGTGCTTAAAAATCTCCTTGGTGGCCGGGCCCCGGGGGTGGACGAGATTCGCCCTGAGTACCTCAAGGCCCTAGATGTTGTTGGGTTGTCATGGTTGACACGCCTCTGCAACATTGCGTGGAGGTCGGGGGAAGTGCCTTTGGCATGGCAAACCGGGGTGGTGGTTCCTCTCTTTAAAAAAGGGGACCGGAGGGTGTGCTCCAACTTTAGAGGGATCACACTCCTCAGCCTCCCTGGGAAGGTCTATGCCAAGGTACTGGAGAGAAGAGTCCGGCCGTTGGTCGAACCTCGGATTCAGGAGGAGCAATGTGGTTTTCGTCCTGGCTGTGGCACATCGGACCAGCTCTTTACCCTCTCGAGACTTCTCGAGGGTTCGTGGGAGTTTGCCCAACCAGTTTACATGTGTTTTGTGGACTTGGAGAAGGCATTCGACCGCGTCCCTCGTGGATTTTTGTGGGGGGTGCTTCGGGAGTATGGGGTATCGGGCTTGTTGTTGTGAGCTATTCGGTCTCTGTACGACCGTTGTGAGAGTTTGGTTCGTATTGCCAACACTCGGTCAGAGTCATTCCCAGTGAGAGTTGGACTCCGCCAGGGCTGCCCTTTGTCACCGATCCTGTTCATAATTTTTATGGACAGGATTTCTAGGCGCAGCCAGGGAATGGAGGGTGTCATGCTTGGTGACCACAGGATCTCATCTCTGTTGTTTGCAGATGATGTTGTCCTGTTGGCTTCATCCAGCAATGACCTACAGCTCTTGCTGGGACGGTTTTCCGCTGAGTGTGAAGCGGCTGGGATGAGAATCAGCACCTCCAAGTCCGAGTCCATGGTCCTCAGCTGGAAAAAGGTGGATTGTCCTCTCCGGGTTGGGGACAGGCTCCTGCCCCAAGTGGAGGAGTTTAAGTATCTTGGGGTCTTGTTCAAGAGTGAGGGGAGAATGGAGCGAGAGATCGACAGACGGATTGGAGCAGCATCTACAGTGATGCGGACGTTGTACCGGTCTGTTGTGGTGAAGAGGGAGCTTAGTTCTAAGGCAAAGCTGTCGATTTACCAGTCAATCTACGTTCCTACTCTCACCTATGGTCACGAGCTTTGGGTAATGACCGAAAGAATGAGATCGCGGATACAAGCGGCTGAAATGAGCTTTCTCCGTAGGATTGCTGGACTCACCGTCAGAGATAGGGTGAGGAGCTCAGTCATCTGGGAGAGGCTCAGAGTAGAACCGCTGCTCCTCCACATTGAAAGGAGTCAGTTGAGGTGGTATGGGCATCTGATTAGGATGCCTCCTGGACGCCTCCCACTTGAGGTGTTTCAGGCACGTCCCACTGGGAGGAGACCCCGGGGCAGACCCAGGACTCGGTGGAGAGACTATGTCTCCCAGCTGCTCTGGGAACGCCTTGGTATCCCCTCTGAAGACCTGGAGCAGGTGGCTGGGGAGAGGGAAGTCTGGGCTTCTCTGCTTGAACTGCTGCCTCCGCGACCCGGACCTCCGGAAAAGCGGTAGAAGATGGATGGATGGATGGATGAATGCCATGAGACTTAAGAGAGGAGTTTCTGCTGGAGGATTCATTCTGTCTATGCTTGAGATATGAGAGTGTGTAATAAATCGTCTGAAACAAATCTGCCTCTTCATTTACACGCTCCACACTGGTGACCCAAGACGTATTATGGAACACGAGACAAGATCCCCGGAGCTGACCTCGACTGGAACCTCCAGCCACGCATGTGCGGTTTCAGCCAAGCTACCGGATTTCTGGCAGCACAGCCCGCGCTCTTGGTTCCACCTCCTCGAGGCTCAGTTCACCCTCCGGGGAGTAACGGCAGATGACACCAAATTCTACCATGTGGTCGCAGCGCTCGACGCCCGCACAGCTCAGCACGTAGCGAGCCTGCTCGATCAGCCACCAGCCGGCAACAGATACGAGGCGCTCAAGGCTGCGCTCATCCAGCGCTACACGCTCTCGGACGGTGAGAGAGCAGAGAGGCTCCTGACGTGGACCGAGTTGGGAGATGGTTTGGCCGTAGACCTGATGGAGAAGATGCTGGCATTAAGGGGCACGGACGACGAGCACTTTCTGTTTGCCCACCTCTTCCTCTGGAACCTTCCGACAGCGGCGAGAGCGGCCCTGGCCAATTCGCCGTTGCTGGCCGCGTGGGACAACCGTGCACTAGCCCAGGAGGCAGACCGGATCATCATCGCCACCAGGGCAATCACAGTCAACGCGGCAGCGGCGGAGCCCAGCGAGACGACCAGAGGAGGCGAGGAGCCACCGACGGCAGCAGCAGCGGGGGCCAAGGAGCGCGACGGAGACACGCTCTGCTTCTACCACCGCCGCTTCGGAGAGAAGGCACGCAGATGTGTGCCACCGTGCCAATTCAAGCGCTCGGGAAACGCCAAGACCGGGGGTTGGTAGCAGCTGCGACCCTTGGGGAGGAGAACAAGCTGCTCTACCTGACGGACGCACGCTCGGGGCGGCATTTCCTCTTGGACACCGGAGCCCAGAAGAGCTTCATCCGGCCGACCTACGCTGACCGGCTGGCAGGATCTAGCGGCCCCGGGATGTTGGCAGCAAACGGCTCGGATATTAAGACCTTTGGTGAGAGGACTCTGCTCTTATCTCTGCACGGCCGTACATATGAGTGGACTTCTGTCATAGCAGCACTGAATTACCATATACTGGGGGCTGATTTTCTGTGTGCACATAGTTTACTGGTTGATGTTGCTAATAGGCGTCTAGTTAATGCACTGTCCTTTGACTCTCTCCCCTGTATAGCTCGAGTGACCCGGCCAACAGCACAAGCCAACGTCACAGCTACAGGCGGTAAGTTCCACACACTGCTCACTCAGTTCCCAGCACTCACAGTCCCGACGTTTTCGGCAGCCATCGCTAAACACGGGGTGGAGCATTTCATCACCACCACCGGGCCGCCCGTCTTTGCACGACCTCGGCGCTTGGACGCAGCTAAACTGGCCATAGCGCGAGAGGAATTCGCCAACCTGGAAAGGTTGGGCATCATCAGGCACTCAAACAGCCCATGGGCATCCCCGCTACACATGGTCCCTAAGGCTGAGGGATTGTGGCGACCGTTCGGGGATTTCCGCAGGTTGAACAATGCCACAGTGCACGACCGCTACCCAATTCCCCACATACAGGATTTTTCTGTTCACCTTGCCGGAGCGCGCATTTTTTCCAAAATAGATCTGGTCCGCGGTTACCACCAAGTCCGAGTGCGCGCTGAGGACATACCCAAAACAGCGGTAATAATGACGTTCAGTTTATTCAAGTTCCTGCGCATGCCATTCGGGTTAAAAAGAGTGGCACAAACATTCCAGCGCATGATGGATGCAGTGTTGCGTGATCTCCCGTTTGTGTTCGTCTACCTGGACGATATCCTGGTAGCCAGTTCGTCCGAAGACGAACACGAAACCCACCTAACGACAATTTTCCGGAGGTTGGAGGAGCACGGGTTAATGATCAACCCGGCGAAATGTCAGTTCGGCATGACGGAGATTGATTTTTTGGGGCACCGCGTCTCTCCCGAAGGAGCGATCCCGCTGCCTGACAAGGTGCGCGCCGTGGCGGATTTTCCCCGGCCTCAGACGGTCAGGGTGCTGCAGGAATTTTTGGGA
The DNA here is from genome assembly GCA_020510985.1 of Pholidichthys leucotaenia. Taxonomy (NCBI): domain Eukaryota; kingdom Metazoa; phylum Chordata; class Actinopteri; order Cichliformes; family Pholidichthyidae; genus Pholidichthys; species Pholidichthys leucotaenia. The sequence goes on from CM035847.1 coordinate 193,912,038, forward strand.
ATGGTGAACTTCTATAACCGTTTCCTTCCCCGCGCAACGCAGCTCATGCAACCATTATACGCCGCGCTCAAGAAACAGAAACCCGCGGATAGGGTCGAGTAGACCCCGGAGCGAGAGCGGGCGTTCTCGGAAGTTAAAGCAGCTCTGGCAAACGCCGCACTGCTGGCGCATCCAGACCCGACAGCCCGCATAGCGCTCACCACCGATGCTTCAGACGTGGCCATAGGGGCTGTCGTGGAGCAGCGCGTCGCTGGGGCTTGGCAGCCACTTGCTTTTTTCAGCAGAACTTTGCGCGACAGCGAACGTAAATACAACGCGTTCGACAGAGAGTTGCTGGCCCTTCACCTGGCCATTCGCCACTTCCAGTTCTGGCTGGAAGGGCACAGTTTCACCGCGTTCGTAGACCACAAGCCGCTGACATTCGCAATGGCCAAGGTTTCGGAACCGTGGTCGGGCCAGCAGCAGAGACAGCTGGCCGTGATCTCAGAGTTTACTACCGATATTCAGCATGTGTCTGGTAAACTGAATGTAGTGGTTGACTGCCTCTCGCGTGCCGTAGTGGCCCCCATCTGCGTGGGGATGGACTACGCAGCCATGGCCGCGGAGCAGACGAGCGATGCAGATGTGCGCGCGCTCCAGTCTGGACCAACAGGGTTAAGCTGGAGAGCAGGGTGCTGCAGGATGGCGCCCCCCCCCCCCCGCTAATCTGCGATGTCTCCACGGGTCGCCCGCGTCCGGTGGTCCCGGCCGCGTGGCGCCGCCGCGTGTTTGAGTCAGTTCACACTTTGGCGCACCCAGGAGTGCGCGCGTTGGTCAAAATGGTGGGAGAGAAATTTGTGTGGCCGAGCCTACGCAAACAAGTGAAAGGGTGGGCTGCAGCCTGCGTGGCGTGCCAGCGAGCCAAAGTACACAGACACACGAAGGCTCCCTTGGAGCCGTTTCGTATTCCGGCTAAGAGGTTCGACCATGTTCACGTGGACCTTGTGGGCCCCCTCCCGCCATCACAGGGGTGCACGCACCTCCTCACAGTGTTGGACCGCACCACGCGCTGGCCAGAAGCGGTCCCGCTGGCAGCAACCACATCCGCGGAGGTGGCGCGCGCTTTTTTAACAGCATGGGTGGCGTGTTTTGGAGTCCCGTCGGACATTACGTCCGACAGGGGCCCTCAATTTGTTTCCAAACTCTGGTCCGCGATGGCCCGCAGCCTGGGTATTACAATTCACCGCACAACCGCGTACAACCCACAGGCTAATGGGTTATGCAAGTGTTTTCATAGATCACTGAAAGCGGCACTCAGGGCTTCATTGACGGATGCAAATTGGGTAGACAGGCTACCGTGGGTTTTATTGGGGTTGCGCTCCGCGCCGAAAGAGGATCTGGAAGCTTCCCCGGCAGAGCTCGTTTTCGCGCAGCCACTTCGGCTGCCCGGGGAATTTCTGCCAGATAATCCCACGCCAGGCAGCTGCCCGTCTCAGCTTTTGCAGCGTAGCGCAAACACAGGCACGCTGCCGGGCCCTGCCCACCACAGTTTTCTGCGCGATTTTGTGCCTAAAACTTTGAAGACCGCGGAGTTCGTGTTTGTCAGACACGATGCCCACCGCCCTCCACTGCGCCCACCCTATGATGGACCGTTCAGAGTGCTGGAAACAGGGGATAAGCATTTTTTGCTAGACTTGGGGGGTAGGAGGGAAAAAATTGGCATAGACAGACTCAAACCCGCTTTCGTTGTGGCGGACGAGCAGGTGCTGTCGGCGAGGGCCCCTCGGCGTGGAAGACCCCCACGGAGAGCTCCCCAGGGAAACGATTCACCAGAGCAGCCACACGGACAGTCAGAAGTGGTCCCCCCCCCCAGCAACAGCCCCCCACAGGCACGGCAGCGTCGCGGAGGCGGTGAATCCCGGTTACAGCAGATATGGGAGAAGACGGAAGCCCAAGCAGCATGTGGACTGATGTTCAATTGTTCTATCACAGCATGTGGACTGTTATTCTATTGTCCTATCTAAGATGCTGGGGGGTGGGGGGGGTGGCACCTTGGGAGAGCCTGATTGTGTAACATCTCAGACAGGAGACAGTGGGAACAAAGAGCAGGGGATTCCTGGTGAGATAACAGGGAGGTGTCAAGGATGAGGGGGTGAGATGCAGTGTGACGAGAAGGTCATCTTTTGTGTGTGAGAAAATGCTAGAAGAATGCCATGAGACTTAAGAGAGGAGTTTCTGCTGGAGGATTCATTCTGTCTATGCTTGAGATATGAGAGTGTGTAATAAATCATCTGAAACAAATCTGCCTCTTCATTTACACGCTCCACAAACTATAAGTTTTTCCCTCTGCATTTTTTTTTTCATTTAACTTGCCCCTTTTTCTCACAATTTCCGATGGAATTGGCTTGAGAGAAAAGTTCAGGTTCCGGTTACTTTATTTGTACCCGTAGGTAGATTTGTTTTGCAGTCCAGTGTAAATAGTGTATTAAACTCTTATAGAACTGTTAAATATGTTGGACTTAAGACAGTGAGACAACATTGAAGAAAAAGTAAGTTAACTTTTCATTAAATTTAATGATTTATCCAAGTCTAGTATTTCATTTTTTTAAATCATTTTTTTCAGTCTAAATTACTTCTGTTTTACTGAAAACCTCCCAGCTTCAGGGAGGCTGCGCCCCCCCAGCCCCCCCACCCATAAGTCAATCGACCAAATTAGATTTCAGCTGAAATCAGAATTTCCTGTTGCCATCCCTGATAAGTAGACTTCACGGGAGACGAAAACAAGCACTTCTGGCCCACCATCTTGGCGCGGAAGGCCGAAGAATTCTCGGTACGTTGGGTGAAACGGAGTGTTATGCGGATGCTGTCGAGCGGCTGGCCGAGTACTTCGCCGAGCAAACGAGGACCACGAAGCTGTGGGTGGTGGGAGTGTTGACACCAAATGGAGCTAGGCTAGTTTGCTCAGAGAAGCTAACGGCCCACTCAGTGTCTATGGGCAAGTTAGCCACAAAGCTAACTGCGCACCAAAAGCAAGTTCCAGGCTACCAGCTAGGCATCGACGTGGGAACCGGGGCCGTGAGTGGAGGAGTCCCCGGTCACTGAAGACGTCGGCTCAGCCAAGGAGCACAGCACGTTACAGGACCACAGCGCTAGCGAGTTTGACGGCGCGGTGAGCAACAACAGCGGAGTCATCCCCACAGCTGGAGGCTGGGCAGCGGGAGAGCGGGAACATCCAGGCTGAGAACCCCAGGAGAGAGTAGCGACAGCTGGACATGGAGACGATGCAGCGGAGCACCTGTGATGAGGGTGCTGGGAGCAGCGGTGAGGTGCTTGAGTCGGCAAACGACGCCGGCAAAAGTGGTGCTGTGAACCCCAGGAGCGAGCAACAGCAGCTGGGCACGGAGGCAGCGCAGCACCATGGACGAGGGTGCTGGGCGGTACGGCGAGATGCCAGGGTCGGCGAGCGGCACCGACAAGCAGGCTTCGGGTCTTCTCGGCACTGCAGGTCCTGAGGAGTGAGACAGTCGGTGGTGAAAAGACGTTTTCGTGGGAGAGGTCTGTTTTGATCCCGGAGGCAGACGGCGGCCAGGGGCGCATATGCCATGTGGCTGCCCGGGGCCTCCGAGCCGGTCTTATCTTCGGCGGACAAGGTCGTGCATGCTTTGCGGCTGCCCTGGGCCCCCAGGCTGGTTTTACCTCTGGCTGTCAATGGACATTATTGTCACATAAACACTGCAATGTAAATATGTATATATATATATTCTGCTGGTGTGCATGTGAGTATGTATGATATGGGATTATTTTACTTATTTTGAGAGACATGGTCCAATTTTAGTTGTTTCGTGTGAATGTGGTAGGCTGTTTTACTACAGTTCATTATTCCCTGTTTTCTAAGTGCATGATTCGGGTCCTAAATTGGGGAGGGTCTCGACTTTTGTAAGGCGGGGGGAATGTTGTGTGGGTGTGTTGCTGTACCAGCCCCTAATGTGACATCAGGTGGGCACAGTCGTTCTGTATAGTTCTGTGTTCTCAATGAAGTGTGTTGATTGTCTGCATGGCAAGAGAGACTTCAACTCCTTTTCCATACATAACAAGCAGCATTAAATATAATAGAGTATGATGATTAGCAGACCCGTTTTGTAGTTGGTTTTTTTTAAATGATTCCATTAGTTTTATTTTTGCTGGTGATTTATTATTATTTTATCAGAATGAAAAATGGTACATCATAGCAAACAGATCAAAGTTTTAGATAGCGGAAGTGGCAGAGTTATACCTTCAAAGTAAAAGAGTGAGTTTATTCGGGTCTGTAAAGACGAAAGAAAGAAGACATAAATAAAAGCAAGAAAATGTTTTAAGGAGAATATACATTTAGGATATAGAGTCTATACTAAGCAAGAACGTTTGAAGTTGACATGTAACTATATTTTAAATAATAATTAGGAATACTGTATAACCTAATTTTGGGCAGTGCCATGGAGGAGTGGTTGGCACTGCGGCAGCACAGTAACTCACCCTTGGCCGGGGGATCCTGGGTTTGATCCCAGCCCCCGACCAACAGTGATCTGTGTGGAGTTTGCATGTTCTCCCCGTGTCTGCGTGGGTTTACTCTGGGATTTCTCCGGTTTCCTCCCACATGCCAAAAACATGCAAGTTAGGTTAATTGGTATCAAACTGGGGATTCTAAATTGTCCTTAGGTATGACTGTGAGAGTGAATGGTTGTCTGTCTCTCTGTGTTGGCCCTGCGATGGACTGGCGATCTGTCCAGGATGTACCCTGCCTCTCGCCCAAAGATACTGGGATAGGCTCCAGCCCCCTGTGACCCAAAAAGGATTAAGTGGAAGAAGATGGATGGATAACCTAATTTTGAAAACTGAAAGCGCAAGCTAGATTATTAAATTCTGGTTGGACTTGAAGCGGTGTACGCTGGAACAGGAAAACAAAGTTTGCTTGAGTTTTGTCAATTTTTGGTAAGTAGATTATCGCTTTACCTGAACTTTTGACATCTGCCTTCTGAGCAGTTTAAATTACATATTGTACTGTATTTGCCTCTGGTTTATGTTAGCGCTAGCTTATATGTTGACTTGTGGAGTGTGTGAAATCAGAGGCAGATTCATTTTTAGACGATTTATTACACACTCACATCTCTCAAGCAAAGAACAGACTGAACATTTAAGCAGAAACTCTCCTCTTAAGTTTCATGGCATTTACATCACACACAACATGACATTTGCATCACACTGCATTCAACATCCTTCATCCTTGACTCCTTCCTGCTATCTCACCAGGAACCTCCTGCTCTTTGTTCTCCCATGCTTATCCACTGTCTCCTGTCTGAGATGCTAGATAATCTGGCTCCCCCAAGGTGCTACAGACTGATTTTAAACGTGTTAACTGATGATACATACTTAAATCATTTACTGCAAAATTTACACCCCACCATGTTTTTTTTTTTTTTTTTTTTTAATTTCATGCTAAATATAGTACTGTTGTAGCATGTTTGGTTAAGGGTACTTTACGTTATGCAGATTGAGAACAGCCTGCTAAATTTAAGAGCTATTTTATTCTGTGTATTTAACGAGAGGTTTTTAAACCAATTTACTCTCTTATTTGTAAAGGTTTCAGCTCAGTCTTTGTGCGGTTATCAGAAGAAGCTCAGGGCAAAGATGGCACTGCAATGGACTGCCGTGGCGCTCTTTCTCTATCTAGAGATTGGAGTCCTCTTCATCCTGTGTATACCCTTCATCTCTGCCAGGAGGTAACCTATGGAGGGATAACTGGCAGCATGGTGGTGCAGTACTTAGTCATGTTGCCTGACAGCTAGAAGGTTCTAGGTTAGCAGAGGTGGGAACCTCTCTGTGTGAAGTTTGTTCTGCATGTTCTCCTGTGCTGGGTGGGTGTACTCCTGTTTTCTCCCACAACCCAGAGACATGCATGTTAGATTAACTGGTCATTGTAAATTAGCCCTAGGCTCCTGTAGCTGATAGTTTTTGAGACTGCACACGTCCTTATCCCTTAAATGTAAGGCTTATTTTTGCTGCAGGTAAAAAAATTGATTTTGTATTTTGCAGTATATATAAGGATATGGTTTTTACATTTCTGGCAATATGTCCAGACAAGCTGAATTAATATTAAATCATATAAACAGCAACCTAACTTGCTGAAATGACAAACTTCAACATTAAATGAGGATCAATCAAAAAAGTTGAAACTGATGCAAAAAAGGCCAGATATCCTTGGATTTACCCTTTTTGTGTAATGACTTGTCAAATACTGTGTCCTTGTTCTTTGTAGATGGCAGCGTATTTTCCATTTGAGAATATGGAACTGGATGTCAAGGTTTTGGAACAAAGTTTTCCTTACCATGATCATCATACTCATTGTTCTCTTCCTTGGTAAGCATCCATTTCTGACCACTGATGATATGGAGTTTCTGAGCATGGACTTTACTGTAACTCTTTTTGTGTTTGTGCTCCACTCTTAGACACAGTCCGTGAAGTGAGGAAGTATTCAAACAAAGATGTGGGCAGAGATGCTAAGCTCCAGCCAAATATGTATGACCATCTGCACATGAAGCTTTTTAGGGCCCAGAGGAACCTCTATATTTCTGGTTTTGCTGTCTTCCTCTGGCTGTGAGTCTCTCATTTAGTTCAGCACCAAATCTGATCTTTGAACCAGGCTCTTCTGTATAAGGTGGTGTTTTTCAGGGTCATGAAACGAGTGATCACTTTAATCAATCAGCTGGCGCCCGCCTCTGGGACCACCGCTGCTCTTCAGATGCAAGTTGATAATGCTAACAAGACTGCTGAGAAATACATGCAGGACAAGGAGCTGCTGAAACAGGTAGGATTTGATTTAGAGGTATTGATAAAAATATAATAACTGAACACCACTGGGGTTCAGATTGGGCAGGCCGTTCCTCCCAATCACCCCCCTCCAGGTTTCACTGTTGTTGCCCACGTGCGCATTGAAGTCCCCCAGTAGGACAATGGTGTCTCCAAGAGGAGCACACTCCAGCACCCCAGTCAGAGACTCCAAAAAGGGTGGGTACTCTGAGCCATCATTTGGTGCATAGGCACAAATGATGGTCAGGACCCGTTTCCCAACCCAAAGGCGCATGGAAACAACCCTTCCGTCCACTGGGGAAAACTCCAATATAGAGGCCGTAAGATGGGGGGATACAAGAATACCCACCCCTGCTCGCCGCTTCTCGCCAGGGGCAACTCCAGAGTAGGCCAAGCTCCAGCCCCTTTCCAGGAGACCGGTTCCGGAACCAGAGCTGTGTGTTGAGGTGAGGCCGACTATATCTAGCCGGTATCTCTCAACACACCAGCACCAGCTCAGGCTCCTTCCCCACCAGAGAGGTGACATTGCACATCCCAAAAGCCAGTTTAGGAAGCCTGGGATCAGACAGCCAAGGTCTCCGCCTTTGACTGCCCCCTGATCCACATAGCACCGGACCCCCGTGGTGAGCCCACTGGAGGACGGACCTATGTAACTCCTTTGGACTGAGCCCAGCTGGGTCCCATGGGCAGACACCCGGCCACCAGGCGCTAGCCATTGAGCTCCTCCCCCAGGCCTGGCTCCAGGGTGGGGCCCCGGTGAACCCATACTGGGGAATCCTTGTTTTAGCATTCATCATGGATCATTCTTAGTCTGGCCCTTCACCCAGGACCAGTTTATATTGGGTGACCCTACCAGAGGCAAATTTCCCCGGACAACATAGCTCCTGGGATCACAAGGGCATGCAACCCCCCCCCCCCCCCCCCCACCACCACCACCACCACCACGATAAGGTTACGATCCATGAGGGGACTTCTGTTGTTGGACTTCTGTGCTAACCACTGTTTGTCCATGATGAACACCATGTTCATGCATAAGGGTGTCCACATGTGCACCTGGCACCAGGACACCCTAGGTCGCAGGTTGATAATCGACTTTGTTATTGTGTCATCAGACCTGCGGCCGTATGTCTTGGACACTCGGGTAAAGAGAGGTGCAGAGCTGTCAACTGATCACCACCTGGTGGTGAGTTGGAGCCAATGGCAGAGGAGGATGCCATTCAGACCTGGTAGACCCAAATGTATAGTGAGGGTGTGCTGGGAACGTCTGGCTGAGGCCCCTGTTCCGGAGGTCTTCAACTCCCACCTCCAGAAGAACTTCAACCACATTCCGAGGGAGTTTTGGAGACATGGAGTCTGAATGGGCCATGTTCTCCACCACTGCTGCCTCTTGGAGGCGGCAGTGGCTCAGGAGGTAGAGCAGGTTGTCTAATAACCCGATGGTTCGCGGTTCGAATCCCGCTCTCCCCAGATATCCTGCCGTTGTGTCCCTGGGCAAGACACTTCACCCGCATTGCCTCCAGTGCCCATAACACTGGGTATGAATGTGTATAAATGTATGGTGGTGGCCGGAGAGGCCGTTGGCACGGATTGGCAGACACGTTTCTGTCAGCCTGCCCCAGGGAAGCTAAAGCTACAGTAGTAGCTTGCCACTACCGTTGTCTGTCTGGAGTGAATGAATAATGTGTCTACTTGTAAAGTGTCTTTGAGTGTCTATGATAAAGCACTATATAAATCTGATGCATTATTATTGTTATTATTATTATTGTTGAAGTGGCAGCCCAGAGCTGCGGCCACAAGGTTGTCGGTGCATCTCATGGTGGCAACTCTCGAACCAAGTGGTGGACACCAGTGGTGAGGGAGGCCATTAAGCTGAAAAAGGGTCCTATCAAGCTTGGTTAGCTTGTGGGACTCCCGAAGCAGCTGAGGTGTACCGGCAGGCCAAGCAGAGTGCGGCTGGAGTGGTTGCTGAAGCAAAAACTCTGGTATGAGAGGAGTTCGGTGAGGCCATGGAACAAGACTTTCGGTCGTCATCGAAGAGATTCTGGCAAACTGTCCGGTGGCTCAGGAGGGGGAAGCAGCTCCCTGTCCACAGTGTATATGGTGCGGATGGGGTGCTGCGGACTTCGACTGGGGATATTGTCAGGTGGTGGAAGCAATACTTCGAGGATCTCCTCAATCCCACTGACACGCCTTCCACAGAGGAAGCAGGTCTTGCCCATCACAGGGGCTGAGGTCACCAAGGCGGTTAAAAATCTCTTTGGTGGCCAGGCCTCGAGGGTGGACGAGATTCACCCTGAGTACCTTAAGGCCCTGGATGTTGTAGGGCTGTCATGGTTGACATGCCTCTGTAACGTTGCGTGAAGGTCGGGGGCAGTGCCTTTGGCATGGCAAACCCGGGTGGTGGTTCCTCTATTCAAAAAAGGGGACCAGAGGCTGTGCTCCAACTTTAGAGGGGTCACACTCCTCAGCCTTCCTGGGAAGGTCTATGCCAAGGTACTGGAGAGGAGAGTCCGGCCGTTGGTCGAACCTCGGATTCAGGAGGAGCAATGTGGTTTTCGTCCTGACTGTGGCACATCAGACCAGCTCTTTACCCTCTCGAGAATCCTTGAGGGTTCATGGGAGTTTGCCCAACCAGTTTACATGTGTTTTGTGGACTTGGAGAAGACATTCGACCGCGTCCCTTGTGGTTTTTTGTGGGGGGTGCTTCGGGAATATGGGGTATCGGGCTTGTTGTTACGAGCTACTCAGTCTCTGTATGACCGTTGTGAGAGTTTGGTTCGTATTGCCAACACTCGGTCGGATTCATTCCCAGTGAGGGTTGGACTCCGCCAGGGCTGCCCTTTGTCACCAATCCTGTTATAATTTTTATGGACAGGATTTCTAAGTGCAGCCAGGGAACGGAGGGTGTCATGCTCGGTGACCGCAGGATCTCATCTCTGCTGTTTGCAGATGATGTTGTCCTGCTGGCTTCATCCAGCAATGACTTACTGGTCTTATTAGGACGGCTTGCTACTGAGTGTGAAGCGGCTGGGATGAGAATCAGCACCTCCAAGTCTGAGTCCATGGTCCTCAGCCGGAAAAAGGTGGATTGTCCTCTCTGGGTTGGGGACAGGCTCCTGCCCCAAGTGGAGGAGTGCCCCAAGTATCTCGGGGTCTTATTCACAAGTGAGGGGCGACTGGAGCGAGAGATTGACAGACAGATTGGAGCTGCATCTGTAATGTTGCGGACGTTGTACCGGTCTGTTGTGGTGAAGAGGGAGCTAAGCTCTAAGGCAAAGCTTTTGATTTACCAGTCATTCTACGTTCCTACCCTCATCTATGGTCATTAGCTTTAGGTAATGACCGAAAGAACGAGATTGCGGATACAAGTGGCTGAAATGAGCTTCCTTCATAGGATTGCCGGACTCACCCTTAGAGACAGGGTGAGGAGCTCAGTCATCCGGGAGAAGCTTAGAGTAGAACCACTGCTCCTCCATTTTGAAAGGAGCCAGTTGAGGTGGTTTGGGCATCTGATCAGGATGCCTCCTGGACTCCTCCTACTTGAGGTGTTTTAGGCACGTCCCACTGGGAGGAGACCCTGGAGCAGACCCAGGACTCGCTGGAGAGACTATGTCTCCCAGCTGGTCTGGGAACGCCTTGGTATCCTCTCTGAAGAGCTGGAGTAGGTGGGTGGGGAGAGGGAAGTCTGGCCTTCTCTGCCTGAATTGCTGCCTCCGCAACCTGGACCTCCAGAACAGCGGTAGAAGATGGATGGATGGATAAAAATACGCCACAGATACATCCGTGGACAAAATTGTTGGTACCCCTCTGTTACTGAAAGAAAAACCCACAATGGTCACAGAAATAACTTGAATCTGACAAAAGTGGTAATAAAAAAATTCTATGAAAATTAACCAATGAAAATCAGGCAATGCTTTTGAATTGTGGTTCAACAGAATTATTTAAAAAAAAAACAAAGTCATGAAACAGGCCTGGACAAAAATGATGGTACCCTTAACTTAATATTTTGTTGCACAACCTTTTGAGGCAATCACTACAATCAAACGATTTCTGTAACTGTCATTGAGACTTCTGCACCTCTCAGCAGGTATTTTGGCCCACTCCTCATGAGCAAACTGCTCCAGTTGTCTCAGGCTTGAAGGGTGCCTTCTCCAGACAGCATGTGTTAGCTCCTTCCACAGATGTTCAATAGGATTTAGATCACGGCTCATAGAAGGCCACTTTAGAATAGTCCAATGTTTCGCTCTTAGCCATTCTTGGGTGTTTTTAGCTGTGTGTTTTGGGTCATTATCCTGTTGCAAGACCCATGACCTGCGACTGAGACCAAGCTGTCTGACACTGGGCAGCACATTTCTCTCAACTGTGTGTGTTAACTTGGCGCATTTTAGGCTGATGGACATCTCCGCCGCTGGGAAAAGTCCTGGGACAGAGTGAGGAGAAGAAGCCAGCAGTACTTTTCCCCCTCATCGGTTTGCCTCAACAGGCGTTTTCACAGTGGCAGAATGGGGGCAGGAGCTATGACCATCTGTGAGTAAAGAAAAAACACACAAAGAAAGAACGTCTGCTAATATGCAGATATTAATATGCATGATCTGAAATGATCAGGGAGGCGCCGGAGAGGAGCAGTGTGGAGGTGTCCCGGGCAGCAAGACGAGCACCGCGGGAGCCAAGTATGCCAGAGGGCCAGCGGTGCTTCGGTAGCTGGAGAGAAACGTGGCTGTGACACCTGTTCACCTGGACGAGCAGCCAGAGAGGCGTGGTGGTGATTATCTGGGACGTGGACTACTTGTCTGGGGACTTCTCCTGCATATTCCATGTTTCAAGAACCGGGTGTTTTCTGTGAGAGAGACGTTTCAGCTCTGTGGCGTTCAGCTGGGCCAAGGCGGATTGGTGAAGGACGACGCTAGCTGGGACGACTCTAGCTGCCAAGGGAGCCTTGGTTTCACCGGCGGATTCAGCTGTTAAGTGGTGACGCCGGTTGGTGACCTTCACTGGCCATCACTGGCCATCAGAAGCGCTTCGACCTCGCAGTCGGGTGACATCTATAATTGAGACGGCGGGCCAGCTGGCAGCCTCCATTAGCCATTGGACGTGCTTTGCCTCCTGTATTAGACAACAGGTGAGCCGCCTTTGATCCCAGTCAGTCTAGTCATTATGCCTCCGAAAAGGAATCAGTTAAATGGAGAGGAGCTGGAGGAGATCAAACTCTCATTAAATTTCATGACTGTAGAAATATCCAAGATAGCTAAACAACAAACTTTGCTTATTGGCCTTATGGATCAAGTGCGTGAATTAAAGGCTGAAGTCATGGAAAAAGACAAGAAAATTAATTTCTTAGAAAGACGTGTGGATGAATTAGAACAATATACAAGAATGGATGATGTCATTGTGAGTGGTCTTAACACCAGACATCACTCCTGTGCACGTGTGACAGCTGGAGTTGGTAACCAGGATGGGGAGGATGAGACATTGGCAGAATCATACACTCTTGAACAGCAGGAGTTAACTTTTTTCAACTCTAAAAATGCTGTGGACAATCAGACTATTTCAGCTTGCCACACGTTACCTAGAAAAGACAGTAAAGGAAAACCAGCGATCATCATCCGATTTGTCAGCAGGAAAGCAAAAACTGATCTTCTGCGACAAGCAAAAAAACTGAGATCAACGGCTGTCTATATAACAGGGATGGCAACAAGAAATTCTGATTTCAGCTGAAATCTAATTTGGTTGATTGACTTATGGGGGGGCTGGGGGGCGCAGCCCCCCCTGAAGCTGGGAGGTTTTCAGTAAAACAGAAGTAATTTAGACTGAAAAAAATGATTTAAAAAAATGAAATACTAGACTTAGATAATCATTAAATTTAATGAAAAGTTAACTTACTTTTTCTTCAGTGTTGTCTCACTGTCTTTAGTCCAACATATTTAACAGTTCTATAAGAGTTTATTACACTATTTACACTGGACTGCAAAACAAATCTACCTACGGGTACAAATAAAGTAACCTGAACCTGAACTTTTCTCTCAAGCCAATTCCATCGGAACTTATTTTTGACACTTTTGTCTATTTCTAGCACTGATGACTCCTGATCCTTCGATAAAAATCTCATAATTCCGCTGAAAACAATACCAAAAGCTTAGAATTCCAACACGAACCAGGGATGTGATTTGGGGTTGGGGAAATTATCTGAAAATTCAGCAGGGGGTCTGGGGGACAAAGTCCCCCAGCGGGGTCCGGGGCAGAGCCCCGGTGGGGTGGGGCTCCTGGGTTTTTATGATTTTTAAGTACCAGAACTGTGCTTAAATGACATAAAACAAACAGCTGAATGCCACTTATTACTGTATAATATTGACTTATGTTCCAAAAAGATAGCATTCCTAAACTAGAAAAGCACTCAGAGAGCGCAGACCTCCGCCAAGCGCCACAGTTCCCCCCATACAGTGTTTAACATCATAAATATTAATCCTCCATTTATTTTGTGTAACTTTATAGATTCCTTGACCATGAAAAAAATGCCATTCGCAAGTGGCATATATTAGCTATACTGTGATGCTTGTTGAGTGTTTATAGCTTCATTTGTTCTTTTAAAAATTTCAAAGGTTCCCTATTTTTTTAATTTTTTGCATCATTATCCAGATTTATTCCATTTCCTTAGGTCTTAAAAGTCTTGTAGAAGCTGTTGAAAACTTGTCCTGTATTATGCAAATTACTGTGATTCCCATTTTGGAAATCCCAATAAGTAAAACAATTCCTGGATCCAGACGGTGATCCGGATCACCACCAAAATCTAATCATCTGTAGGATACCCCATTTCTGACAATCTCTGAAAATTTAATGAAAATCCGTCCATAACTTTTTGAGTTATCTTGCTAACAAACAAACAAACAAACAAACAGACAGACAGACAGACAAACCAACGCCGATGAAAACATAACCTCCTTGGCGGAGGTAAATATTCCAACAAGCATTATCCATCACATACTTTAACACTTGATCAAATCAAAATCAGTTAATTTTATCTATTCCATAATAGAAATAAATTTCCAACATACCATTACTTTTTATAATTTCAGCATTCATTTCAGATCACCAGTTTCAATCTCCATTGAAACTTGAGCAGTTCATTTTGCACAATCACTGATGTAGCCAAGTCTTAGAAATATTCAAAAGTTATGAGTCAATGTCCACTGTGCACTGTCAATTTCAAACTGTTTGGAATCATAAAAGGGGATGGTTAACTTTTATTACCGTTTCCTCCCCCGCGCAGCCCAGCTCATGCAGCCGTTGTACACCACCAGTAACAGAGAGTTAATGGCTCTCCATATGGCCATACGCCACTTCCAGTCCTGCCTGAAAGGGCGCATCTTCACTGCGTTCGTGGACCACAAGCTGCTAACGTACTTAACGTACTTTATCTTACTGGAAGATAAAATAAAGCGGAATTCGGTGAATTAGCAGAAAATCAAATCCCTGAGAACACGCCGCCATGAATTTTTGAAAAAGCATACAACGAGCCATTTGATTGGTCCAGTCGTTTGCAACTATCCAATCGCAGGGCTGTTTACAATACAGCAGTAGCTTGAACACAACACATCCGGGTTATCGCGGGAGACGACTTCTGGGGAAGCGCCGAGCGCTTATGTAATCATGTTGATTTTTGCTAAAATCGGTAACAATAAGGTACCTTACCCCCCCTAAAATTTTCTCAACGGATTTAGACGATTCACAGAAATGATCAATTTGAAAATAAATCGGCGGAAATCCGCGGATCGGCGGAAAATTGCCATCCCTGATATAAACGAACATTTAACAAAAAAGAACTCTGAAATATCTAGACAAGCCAGGGCTCTCAGGAAACAGGGAAAAATACAGTCGACATGGACAAAGAACTGTAAGGTGTGGATAAAACTGCTTGGCACTCCAGAAGAAGCTAAAGTAATAATGATTAGAGAAATGGAGGAATTAGACAAATTTAAACCTTAGCCCTGATGCAAGAATAACAGTGCAGTAAGATCATGAGTGGAGATTTTTGTGCTGTTTTTCCTTTTTTCCTTTTGGTGTACATTGTTGACATAATTTATGATTAGTACTTTAACCAGTCATCCTTCCTCATTTAATAATGAAAGTGTATTAGGGCAAATTGAAGCTGGAATCTTTGTCAATACTGAACAGCACCCGCAAGACATTTTAGGAGATATTGACCCAAACAATAACTATTTTAATCATATTAATAATAAGTGTGTTTATTATGATGAACAACAATTAAATGGAATTATGAATCTGGATCAGACATTGACAATAATACATATTAATAGTAGGAGTCTCTACGCAAACTTTGATAGTATTAAGGAGTTTTTAAATCAGTTTAACACACCATTTAGGATTATTGTAATAAGTGAAACATGGATTAATGAAGAAAAAGATGTAAATTTTGAACTATATGGATATGAGATGCACACACAAAATAGGAAATGTAAAAGTGATGGCGGGATAGCACTGTATGTTGATAGAAAATTAAAAAGTAAACAAGTGGACAGCATGACATCAACAGTGAATGAAAGTACTGTATGGAATGTTTAACAATTGAGATTACAATGGAAAATAGAAAAAACATAATAGTGAGTTGTATATATAGAGCACCGGGATCTGATTTGGAAAAATTTAGAAATGGGATGGAAAAGATGTATGCAAAAATAAGACAAAAAGATATCTTTATTTGTGGTGACTTTAATATAGATTTAATGAAAACAAAACAACACAAACCAACTGAAGATTTCTTTCTTTCTTTCTTTCTTTCTTTCTTTCTTTCTTTCTTTCTTTCTTTCTTTCTTTATTTATTTATTTATTTAATATGGACATAACAAATTACATTAGTACAATCACAAGGAGAGACCAGATGTTTTGCATAGGTGTATATAGCACAAGTGCTAATTCTCAACACCAGTCCATAGGTGGTTTCTTAGATACAATGTATAGCTTAACCTTATTTCCAAAGATTACAAAACCTACGAGAATAATGACACACTGTGCTACCCTGATAGACAACATTTTTACCAATATTATTGAATATAATAGTGAGTGGTATACTAATAAATGATATTAGTGACCACCTGCCTGTATTTGTTTCTTTAGATGTTAATTATCATTAATTAACATTAATTAATATCATTAATTAATTATTATTATGCATCAGCGCAAAGCTCCTCAAATCCTGTGCAGACCAGCTGTGTGGGATTGTGGAGTACATCTTCAACCTGAGCCTGAAGCTGGGGAGGGTACCACAGCTGTGGAAAACATCTTGTGTGGTACCTGTACCAAAGACTTCCCACCCCAAAGACCTGACCAGCTACAGACCAGTGGCCTTGACGTCCCACATGATGAAGACCCTGGAGAGACTGCTCCTTGCTCACCTCCACCCCCTGGTGGGACCAGTGATGGATCCACTCCAGTTCGCCTACCAGCATGGCATTGGGGTGGAGGATGCGGTGATCTTCCTCCTTCACCGTTCTCTGTCCCACCTGGAGAAGCCCGGGAATGCAGTGAGGATCATGTTCTTTGACTTCTCCAGTGCTTTCAACACCATAAAACCGATGATCCTGAAGGACAAGCTGCTGTGCGCAGGGGTGGACCAGCACCTGTCATCATGGATCCTGGACTACCTCACTAACCGGCCTCAGTTTGTGAGAACCCGGGACTGTGTGTCCGACACGATCATCGGTAGCACGGGGGGCCCCCAGGGAACGGTTTTGGCTCCCTTCCTGTTCCCCCTTTATACTGCGGGCTTCTCACACAACACAACACACTGCCATCTACAGAAGTTCTCTGACGACTCTGCGATCGCTGGCCTCATCTCCAATGGAGATGAAGCTGAGTACAGAGGGCTTATCCAGGACTTCGTGGACTGGTGCCATCGGAACTGCCTCCAGATCAATGCGAGGAAAACAAAGGAGCTGGTGGTGGACTGCCGCAGGCAAGGACAACCCCTCACAGCACCAGTAAATATACAGGGAACAGACATCGAGATGGTGACATCCTACAAGTACCTGGGTGTTCATCTGAACAATAAACTGGACTGGTCACACAATACTGACGCACTCTACAAGAAGGGACAGCGCAGGCTGTTCCTACTGAGGAGACTCAGGTCTTTTGGTGTACAAGGGGCGGTGCTGAAGACATTCTATGACACGGTGGTGGCATCAGCCATCACTTTTGGAGTGGTCTGCTGGGGCAGTGGCATTACCGCAGCTGATAGGAAGAGACTGAACAAACTGATCAAGAAAGCTAGCTCTGTCCTGGGGCAGCGTCTTGACCCAGTGGAGGAGATAGGAGAGAGAAGGACGGTGGCTAAACTGTCATCTCTACTGGAGGCCGAGTTCCACCCTATGCAGGACATACTGAATGCACTGAGGAGCTCATTTAGCAGCAGACTACATCATCGTAGGTGCACAACCGAGAGGTTTCGCAGGTCCTTCCTACCAACGGCTGTCAGACTGTACAACCTAAGCAGGGCTGCTCGCAGAGATAGCAAAAAGACGTGACAACCTAATAGTTTTTGAATGCAAAAGACGCAATAGACTTATACAATGGTCCCCTCCGGCATACAACTAGGAAAATACCGGTCGCTATGGAGGGTGAGAATATGTATGGGTACATAATCATACCATGTAGGATAACTAAGTAGACGGTTGTACTGTTTCATCCCATCTAGCAACAATGCTCTGCACTGTGTGTGTTTATATATTTACATATTCATTCCATCTAGCTACAATGCTCCGCACTGTATGTGTTTATATATCTACATATTTATTCAATCTAGCTACAATGCTCCGCACTGTGTGTTTATATATCTACATATTATTCCATCTAGCTACAATGCTCCGTACTGTGTGTGTTTATATATTTACATATTTATTCCATCTAGCTACAATGCTCCGCACTGTGTGTTTATATACTCATATATTTATTCCATCCAGCTACAATGCTCCGCACTGTGTCTATATATATATATATATATATATATATATATATATATATATATATATATATATATATATATATATATATGTGTGTGTGTGTATATATATATATTTATATTAATATGTACATATGTATACTAGCTGCTCTTGTTTTTTCTTGCCTTCTGATTGTTGCTCTGAGTGTTGCTATCCCTGTGCTGTTGCAATCCTGGAATTTCCCCATTGTGGGACTAATAAAGGCTTATCTTATCTTATGGGGCTAATGAGAGTAAGAATAATAATAGACCATGTAAAAAGATTATCTATAAAAGAATACAAACAGAAGACAGAATCAATGATTTAAAAAAAGACTTAATGTTACAGAATTGGGATGTTGTCTATAGAGAGAAAAAAGTGGACTTGGTATATGATAAATTTATTGATATATTTAAATCATTATATGATAAAAACTGTCCAATTAAAGAAATTAATAAAAAACATAGATACAAAAATTGCCCATGGTTAACCAAGGAGCTACAAAATGCTTGTAAAAAGAAAAAAATATCTCTATAAAAATTTCATTAAACTAAGAACCAAAGAATCTGAAAAAAGATATAAAACATATAAAAATAAATTAACTGAAATAATAAGAAGCAGTAAAAAATTATACTATAGGAAAATGTTAAATGAAAATAAAAATAATAAGATAAGATAAGATAAGATAAGCCTTTATTAGTCCCACAATGGGGAAATTCCAGGATTGCAACAGCACAGGGACAGCAACACTCAGAGCAACAATCAGAAGGCAAGAAAAAACAACATCTAGTATAAAAGGAGTATCTAATATAAAAGGAGTCTGGGATATATTAAATAAATTAAGGAAAAATTGAACTAAGAAAATGATATACGTATCCAGATTATTTTACTGATAATTGTGGTGATAATTATGATAAGAATATGGTAGTAAATAAAATGAATAATTTTTTGGTAAATGTTGGACCAGAGTTGGCAGCAAAAATTCCAAACCAAGGAAGAGACACCATGAGTGAGACATTGATTGGAAATAACCCTCGGTCAATCTTTGGCTCAGCGGTGGATGAACTAGAGGTAAAATCTGTTGTTGAAAAGTGTAAAAATAAATTATCTACAGATTGTGATGGTATTGATATGGCACTAGTAAAAAGAACTGTTGATGGCATATTAAAACCATTCACATATATTTGTAATCTATCATTTTAAACTGGCTCATTCCCGCAGAAAATGAAAATAGCAAAAGTGATACCATTATTCAAGCAAGGAAATAAACACCAATACACAAACTACAGACCAGTATCGCTTCTCCCACAATTTTCAAAGATTCTGGAAAAACTTTTCAACAACAGATTAGAAAACTTTTTAAATAAACAGGATGTGCTTAATCATAACCAATATGGATTTAGAGCCAAGAGTACAACATCGTTGGCGATAGTGGAATCAGCAGAGTTGTAGAGGAGCCTGAAATAACGAGGCGATGTGATTCATAAACCAAAGTTTATTATCAGCTCCTCTAACAAGTCTCATCTAGGTGCAGCAGCAGAAGAAGTAAGAGAGCGAACACCTTCGGCTCTACGAACTTATACTCGCACATAACAAAAGACATGCATATCAAAAGCTGACATCCCTCATTATCTTAATCCCCCCATTGTCTTCGCACTCCTCCGCCTGGCCCTGGGGGGTCAGGGCAACCCATCCGGTCTCCACCGCAGTGCCTTGGATGCTCTTTGATCCTCACTGGCGGTTGAGAGTCTTTGTCCTGTTCTGAGGTGTGAAGTCGCCTTACATATGTAATCACCAAACATTCTCACATGCTTAAACATATGTTGGTTATGGAATATATGATAAATATAGACCACAGCCCCCCCCCAAACGACTAAGAAAAGGACAATAGAAAAATTCACAGTTTAAGATAATTATTATGACATACTAACTGCTACACCTCTTGCCACAGAAGAAACTTTCCAGCAGCTATGCTCCTAAGAGAGTTCAGTGGTAATCATAACAGCATAGTAAAATCACAAGGCAGTCCTAAACTGTTACAGCACAATTAGTGAACAACTGTTGAGTAGTTTGCTTCAGTCTCTGTGCCGTCTGGGTTTTAATCTTCTCCCGAATCTGCTGTGGGTCCGCTTGAGCGTCCTGCTGGGACCTTCTTGTAAGGAATCTGCAGCTTGGGAAGGAAAGTGATTATTTGTTCCCTGCAGGGGGGCTGAGTCTTTTCTCTTGGGGGGTCTACCCCACCGAGGTGCTCTCGCCAACCGTGCAGGCTCGTCTCTCAACAAGAAGGCAGGTTTAAGTCTGTCAATGCTGACTGTTTCTTTTCTATCCCCAAAATCAAGCACAAAATGCTTATCACCAGGTTCCAGCACTCTGAATGGCCCATCGTATGGTGGGCGGAAAGTTGGTTTTAAAGCTTCATGCCTAACAAAAACGAATTCAGCGTTTTTTAAAGCTTGGGGGACAAAAACCTGTGGAAAAGAGTGATGTGCCGGCCCGGGGAGAGAGTCCGGTCCGTTGCTGCCTACAAACCTCGGGGCTGGAAAATGCCCTGGCTCTGGGTTCTCTGGTAAAAATTCACCTGGGAGCCTGAGAGGTTGTGCAAAAACTAATTCTGCTGGAGAGGCGTCTAGATCCTCTTTGGGCGCAGCACGCAACCCCAGTAAAACCCAGGGAAGTTTATTTACCCAATTTGTATCCGTTAGTGAGGCTCTGAGGGCGGCCTTTAAAGATCTGTGAAAACGCTCGCATAACCCATTAGCCTGAGGGTGATAAGCGGTGGTGCGGTGAATTGTTGCCCCTAAGCTGCTGGACATGGCTGACCAAAGCTCCGAGACAAATTGAGGCCCTCTATCGGACGTGATGTCCGATGGGACGCCGAAACGTGCCACCCAGTTTGTAAAAAAAACGCGAGCGACTTCCTCCGCTGTGGTTGACGCCAGAGGGACTGTCTCTGGCCAGCGCGTGGTGCGGTCTATCATTGTTAACAGGTGTGTGAAACCTTGGGAGGAAGGTAGTGGCCCCACGAGGTCGACATGAACGTGGTCGAACCTTCTAGCAGGGATTCGAAAAGGCTCCAGAGGGGCTTTTGTGTGTTTGTGTACTTTGGCGCGCTGACAAGAAATGCAAGTCTTTGCCCATTCTTTTACGTTTTTGCGCAGGCCAGGCCACACAAACTTTTCGGCGACCATTTTAACTGAAGCGCGCACACCTGGGTGCACGAGGGAGTGAATCGAGTCAAAAATACGGCGGCGCCATGCAGCTGGAACTAACGGGCGAGGTCGGCCGGTTGAGATGTCGCATATTAGGGGGGGCACACCGTCGCGTAGACCACTTTTCTCCAGCCTTAACCCTGTTGGTCCAGACAGGAGTGCGCGCACGTCCGCGTCACTACTTTGTTCCTCTGCCATGGCTACATAATCTATCCCTGCGTGGATTGGTGCTGCGTATGTGTCCGCGTTGGCGAAGAGTTCCGCGGCTGAGGTAGTATAATCTGTCTCCTCATGCTCTGGCAATGTCACAGCGCGAGAGAGGCAGTCTGCTACCACGTTAAGTTTGCCTGCCACATGTCAAATGTCTGTGGTGAACTCTGAAATCGCAGCTAGCTGTCTTTGTTGCCTGCCTGACCACGGTTCGGAAATTTTAGCCATAGCAAAGGTGAGCGGTTTGTGGTCTACAAAAGCCATAAAACGCCGCCCCTCTAACCAAAACTGGAAGTGGCGGATGGAGAAATGGAGCACTAGTAGCTCTCTGTCAAAAGTGCTGTATTTACGCTCAGTTTGGTTTAGCGATTTGCTGAAGAATGCCAAAGGTTGCCAGATTCCGCCGACGTGTTGTTCTACAACTGCCCCTATGGCCAGGTCTGAAGCGTCTGTGGTTAGCGCAATGCGGGCCGAGGGATTGGGGTGAACCAACAATGTGGCATTAGCTAGGGTGCTTTTTACTTCCGCGAAGGCGCGTTCGCGCTCCGGGGTCCATTTGACCGCATTGGAAGGTTTTTGTTTTCTGAGCGCGTCATATAGGGGCTGCATGAGCTGAGCTGCATGGGGGAGGAAGCGGTTGTAAAAATTAACCATGTCCAAAAATTCCTGCATCGATTTGACCGTTTGTGGCCGTGGGAAACTTTTTACTGCGTGAACTTTGTCTGGAAGTGGGACTGCCCCCTTCGGAGAAACTCTGTGTCCTAAAAAATCAATTTGTGACGCGCTGAATTTGCATTTGGCTGGATTGATTATTAACCCGTGCTCTTCTAGTCTCTGAAAAACCATAGTGAGATGCCGCTCGTGTTCTTCCTCAGACGAGCTGGCTACCAGCATATCGTCGAGGTAGACGAACACGAAAGGGAGGTCGCGTAATACTGCGTCCATCATCCGCTGAAAGTTTTGAGCAGCGCCTTTGAGGCCGAAAGGCATCCGCAAAAATTCAAAAAGACCGAAGGGGGTTATTACAGCTGTTTTGGGAATGTCCTCTGCTCGAACTGGGACTTGATGATAACCGCGGACCAGGTCTATTTTTGAAAAAATGCGCGCACCCGCCAGATGTAGTGAAAAGTCTTGAATGTGAGGAATTGGGTAGCGGTCATGCGCTGTCGCATTGTTTAATCTGCGGTAATCGCCGCACAGTCTCCAAGAACCGTCAGATTTCGGGACCATGTGAAGTGGTGACGCCCAGGGGCTTTTTGAGCGTCTGATAATGCCTAATTTTTCAAGGGTGGTAAACTCGTCCCGAGCTATGGCGAGCTTGGTCACGTCTAAGCGCCGAGCTTTGGCAAACACGGGTGGGCCCGTTGTGGGAATAAAGTGTTCGACCCCGTGTCTAGCCACTGTGGCTGAGAATTTGGGAATTGTGAGTGCTGGAAATTGGGTGAGGAGTTGATCAAACTTACCTCCTGCTGTGGTGACGCTAGCCTGCACGGGTGGTGGAGAAAGTCGAGCTGAGCAGGGAATAGAAGCAAAGGACAGTGCATTAACTAAGCGCCTGTTCGCTAGATCAACTAATAACCCATGTGCACACAAAAAATCTGCGCCCAACAAGTTAAAACTCACCGCCGCTACAACAAATGTCCATCTGTAGTTGTGGCCGTGGATGCAGAGGGGCAGGCTCTTTTCGCCAAAAGTGTCGATGATGGAGCCGTTGGCTGCCACCGCTCCATTGCCCCGGGGGCCCATGGCCCGGTCTGCTTGGGAGGGCATGACAAAACTTAGTTGAGCTCCCGTGTCGATAAGGAACCGCTTGCCGGTGTGTCCGTCCGTCACATATAAAGTGTTCATATCACGTCGGGGTCACCAGTGTAGAGGAGCCTGAAATAACGAGGCGATGTGATTCATAAACCAAAGTTTATTATCAGCTCCTCTAACAAGTCTCATCTAGGTGCAGCAGCAGAAGAAGTAAGAGAGCGAACACCTTCGGCTCTACGAACTTATACTCGCACATAACAAAAGACATGCATATCAAAAGCTGACATCCCTCATTATCTTAATCCCCCCATTGTCTTCGTACTCCTCCGCCTGGCCCTGGGGGGTCAGGGCAACCCATCCGGTCTCCACCGCAGTGCCTTGGATGCTCTTTGATCCTCACTGGCGGTTGAGAGTCTTTGTCCTGTTCTGAGGTGTGAAGTCGCCTTACATATGTAATCACCAAACATTCTCACATGCTTAAACATATGTTGGTTATGGAATATATGATAAATATAGACCACAAGAGTAAATAATAAATGCATTAGATCAAGGAAAATATGCAATTGGTGTATTTATAGGTTTTAGAAAAGCATTTGATACAATAAATCATTCAATACTTCTTAATAAACTGTAAATGTATGGTATTAGGGGAATGGCTCTGAATTGGGTTACAAGTTATCTATCTGAGAGACAACAGTTTGTGAAGATGGGAGAATATCTGTCTGGGTGTATGGGAATTGCCTGTGGGGTCCCCCAGGGGTCAGTATTGGGCCCCAAATTATTTAACATATATATAAATGATATATTCCAAGTTTCTAAATTATTAAAAATAATATTATTTGCTGATGATACTAATATATTTTATTCTGGAAATAATTATAATCAACTAATCCATACTATAAAAAATGAATTAAATAAGCTTAAAAATGGATGGATTGTAATAAATTATCACTAAATATAGATAAAACTAAGGTAATGATATTTGGTAATTGTAAAAATAAAGAAGATATACATATTCATATAGATAATGTGATTATTGAAAAAGTTAAGGAGATCAAGTTTTTGGTTGTAATACTAGATGATAAAATTAGTTGGAAACCATACGTCAGATACATACAAAACAAAGTTGCAAAAAATATTGCAATTATAAATAAAATTAAGCAGGTCCTAGATTACAGATCACTTCATATCTTGCATTGCTCATTAGTACTTCCATACTTATTGTATAGAGGTGTGGGGTAACAATTATAAAAGTAAACTTAATTCATTGCTAATATTACAAAAAAGGGCAGTCCGTGTTATACACAAAGTCTGGTATCTCGAACATACTAATTTATTGTTTTTACATTCCAAATTATTGAAATTACGGGATCTGGTTCATTATTATACAGCACAATTAATGTTTAAAGTCAGTAAAAACCTTTTGCCACACAATATACAAAATCTTTTCAGTGAGAGAGAAGGGAAATATAATTTACGGGGGAACACAAAATTTAAAATGCACTTAGTAAGATCTACTAGTAAGGGTTTTTGTGTGTCTGTGTGTGGGGTAAAATTGTGGAATGGGTTGGGGGAGAAACACAGGCAATATCCAAACATCCATATATTTAACCCCTTGCACTCTGGTCAATTTCCCTAAAAACGCCAAAAAATAACATACCCAAAGTAAATCAAAAGCTGTTCTTCAACCCTTTGCAGCATCTTCATGGGGTTGGTCTCATTTAAAAGAAAACACTTTGAATTTTTTGTTTTGGCTAAACAGTCATAATCTCTCTAAGTGCTCCGGCCACTGAGTAACAGTCATCTAAACATACTGAACTTGAAGAAAATAAATTTCGCCTGGGTGTTTTTTTGGATACAAATGCTTGCAAATAACACACAGCTGTCAGATCCGGGCTGGAAAATGCAACAGAAATGTAGAACCAAGTGTTATCCAGCTGAGGTCAAAATTTTGCAGCAATACCACAAAAAATGAATATATTACACTGTCACAACTCGCTCCCGCCTGTCATCCGCTCCAGCCGTGCGCACACCTGGGCTTCATCAGGCTGCTACTATTTAACCTGCTCTGCCCGCAACCTCGGTCTGGAGCCGTCAGCTCTTCTCCACGCTCAAGCTCTGCGTTCGTCTACTCCTCTCGGCCAACGCCGCTACTCATCGCCCTCAAGTAAGGTATTCTTACCTGTTCTCCTCAGTTATTTCCCTGTGCACAGGTGGACCCTCCTGGCGGCGGAAAATCCCTTCGTCGCCTTTCCTCTCATCCTCACTGCATCGAGCGCAGCTGGGCGCTGTCTCCCAGGCGGGAGCTTCTCTTGTCAACGCCAGCCATCAGTACATCTGCAAGTAAGCCCTACTATTATTTTCACCGCCTTGCTGTGACAATTGCTTATCCCCTGCTCTCTGTTCTGTCCTTAGGGTTGCCTGGCTGTACGGTGTCCTCGGTGCTCTCCTGTCCCCAAGACTACATTCACATTTCCCACTCATTCATCCATACACCTGCAGTTGAATAAACTCTTAAATCTCACCCGAGCCTGTGTGCGTGTTTCCTGGGCCAGAAATCATGTCATACACAGCTTTTTTCTTAGGTTGTTCCCAGGCATTATTGAACTGTGCCAAATTGTGCCAAATGGCACAGTTTGGAAAAACGTCTGTAACTTTGAATGATTCAATATAGAAGCTTGATGTTGGGCTCTATTGAAAGGTGGCACTCAGGGCTGTGTGTGTGTGTGGGGGGGGGGGTTGTTTATTCATTCATTCATGAATGAATGAACAAACAAGTCCCCACACACAAAGATGCATGCCACATAAAAAATATGTGGCTTTTTTTACAAGAAAAAATAACCTACAGTGCACTAAAAATTATTCTAAAATATCTGTAATGTAGAAGATAACAACTTTCCCCCCCCCCCCCCCCCGGGCTACAGAGGACGGACATCGCCCGGTGCGCCGCAGTCACGGTGCGCCGTGGTCTACTACGCACAGTTGTAATTTACCGATCGGTCAGAAGTCATTTTTGATTACAATTTTCAGGGATAAAGAATAATTTTGACATAATGTCTGGCCCAGGAAACACGCACACAGGCTCAGGGTAGATTTAACAGCTTTATTCAACAAGCAGGTGTGTGTGAATGGATGTATGCGGTATGTGTATGTGTTGGGGGTGAACGCTGATGTGCAGGAAGCAGAGCAGCGCCGTACAGCCGGACAACCCTATGGAGAGAGAGCAGAGGACAAGGGTAACGGGCACCACACCTGAACAGGGATAATAAGTCTGAGTGTTGCTTACTTGTGGGTACAGGTGGCTGGCGTTGGCAAGGGGAGAGCCTGGGAGACAGCGTACTGCAGAGCCTGCGTAGATGGTGAAGATGGGTCGGCGATGACGGGGGAAATCCGCCACCGGGGAATCCACCTGTGCACAGGGGTGAAGAACTTGGAGAAAAGGTAAGGGATGCTTACGCGTAGAAGTAGTATTGCTGGTGATCTGAGGTTGAATCACGAGCTATGAAGTGCCGATGCGAACAGACGGCTCCAGACCGCAGCACTGGGCCGAGTGGGCTAAATAGCCCGCTGCTGACGAGGCGCAGGTGTGCGCGCAGCTGAAGCCGCTGATGAGCGGCGAGTCGTAACAGTATTCCCCCCCCTAGCAGCGCCTCCTGGCACTGGTTTGTCCGGATGCGCCCGGTGGAACTCCGTGATGAGACTCTTGTCCAACACCAAAGAAGAGCGCACCCAAGACCTCCACTCAGGACCGAATCCTTCCCAGTCCACCAAGTACTGCAGCCCACGACCTCAGCACCGGGAGTCCAAGATGGAGGTGACTCTCCAGGCCGGGTGGCTGTCGATCATCATAGGCGCGGACAGCGCTGCGGGCGGGGGGCAGAGAGGGTCGGAGACATAGGGCTTGATTTTGGAAACGTGGAAGGTGGGACAAATGCGGAGGGAGGGGGGGAGGGCCAGACGCACAGCCACCGGGTTAACAATTTTAGAAATGGTGTGGGGGCCAACGAAGCATGGAGCCAACTTCCTTTTCTCTCCCTTGCGGTGGATATCTTGAGCGGCCAACCAGACCTGTTGACCCACCTGGTAGGCAGGGGCCGGCCTCCTGTGGCGATTAGCCGGGGTGCTGTTGCGCGCCGCCGTGCGTAAGAGCACGTCGCATGTCTTGGACCACAGAGCCCGACACCGTCTCAGGTGTGCCTGGATGGAAGGGACCGCCAGCTCCGCCTCCTGCTCCAGAAACAAAGGTGGATCATAGCCCAAGGACGCCTTGAAGGGGGACATCCCTGTGGCAGAAGACCGAGCTGTGTTGTGGGCGTACTCTACCCAAGGCAGGTGCGTGCTCCAGGAGGACGGTTTAGAGGAAGTGACGCAGCGTAGGGCAGCTTCCAGCTCCTGGTTGGCCCGTTCGCACTGCCCGTTGGATTGCGGGTGGTGACCGGAGGAGAGGCTAACTGTGGCCCCCAGGGCGTTGCAAAAACACTTCCACACCTCTGAGACAAACTGGGGCCCCCAATCCGAGATGACATCCACCGGTATCCCGTGTAGCCTGACCACGTGCTGATCCAGGAGGTCCGCTGTCTCCCGTGCCTTTGGAAGACCCCGAAGTGGCACGAAGTGGGCGGCCTTGGAGAATCGGTCCACGATGGTCAACACGGCGTTATAGGAGTTAGAGGTTGGGAGACCGGTGACGAAGTCGAGGGCTATGTGGGACCAGGGTCTGCCAGGGGTCGGCAGAGGCTGGAGCAAACCCGTGGGGGGAGAATTACCTGACTTGGCGGTGGCACACACAGGACACGCCCGGACGTAGTTGGCGGCATCCTTCTGCAGACCTGGCCACCAGAAGGAACGCTGGAGGAGATCCACTAGCCGGGATACGCCAGGGTGACAGGCGAGTTTGGAGGTGTGAACCCAATGGATGACCTCCTCCCGGACAGAAGATGGAACGAACAGCCTTCCCTACGGTCCGCAGCCAGGGTCTGGTTCGGTCTCCTGCGCCCTCCAGATCTTGTCCCTGATGGACCAGGAAATTGCCCCTACCACACACGAGCTGGGCAGGATGGTATGGCCCGGCTCCTCTGACGTCTCAGGGACGAACTGCCTGGAGAGGGCATCGGGTAGGCCATTCTTAGAGCCAGGGCAATAGGTTATGGTGAAGCGGAACCGGGCCAAGAACAGGGACCAGTGCGCCTGGCGGGCATTCAGACGTCTAGCAGATCAAAGATACTCCAGGTTCTTATGGTCCGTCAGCACCACGAATGGTAATGCAGCCCTCTCCAGCCAGTGGGGCCATTCCTGCAGGGCGAGCTTGATGGCGAGAAGCTCCCTGTCCCCGACATCGTAATTCCGCTCGGCTGGGGACAGACGCCGTGAGAAGAAGGCGCATGGTCGCTTGACCCCATCGGTGGGTGATCGCTGGGATAGCACCGCCCCCACTCCCGTATCAGATGCATCGACTTCCACCAGGCACTGTAGAGCGGGGTCGACCTGGGTCAGGACCCGGGAGGAGGAGAACTCCATCTTCAATGCCTGGAACACCGCAGCGACCTCTTCGGTCCAGCGGAAGGTGTTCTTGGGGGAAGTGAGACGGGTCAGCGGGGCAATGATGGCACCGAAGTTGGGCACAAAACGGCGGTAGAAATTGGCAAACCCAATGAATTGCTGGACCTGCTTCCTGGAGGTCGGCGTGGGCCATTCAACCAGCGCTTTTACCTTCGCGGGATCAGGTAGGACCTGGTTGTGTGAGATAACAAACCCTAAGAAGGAGGTGGTCTTGGCGTAGAACTCACACTTCTCGGCTTTGACATACAACCTGTTTTCCAGCAGCCGCTGCAAGACCCGCCTCACATGCACCTGATGTTCCTCTCGTGACCTGGAGAAGATGAGGATGTCATCCAGGTACATGAACACGAAGAGGCCGAGGAAATCACGCAGGACGTCATTAATAAGGCGTTGAAATACGGCGGGGGCGTTGGTCAGTCCAAAGGGCATTACCAGGTACTCAAAATGCCCACTAGGCGTTCTAAAGGCTGTCTTCCACTCATCCCCCTCCCTGATCCGGACGAGATGGTATGCACTGCGAAGATCCAATTTGGTGAACCAGGTCGCCCCCTGCAGGGAGTGGAAGGCAGTGTCCATCAGTGGCAGGGTGTAACGGTCCTTCTCCGTGATGTCATTCAAGGCCCGGAAGTCGATACATGGGCGGAGAGACCCATCCTTCTTCGACACGAAGAAGAACCCTGCGCCGAGCGGAGACGAGGAGGGGCGGATGATACCTGCGTTGAGCGAGTCCTTGATATAACTGTCCATCACTTCCCGCTCCGGTGCTGACAGGCTGTAAAGACGTCCCGACGGCAGGGGTGCCCCCGGGCGGAGGTTGATGGCGCAGTCGTAGGGCCGGTGAGGAGGAAGCAACATCGCCCTGGACTTGCTGAAAACGAGACCCAGATCATGGAACTCCGAGGGCACCAGGGTGAGATCCGGAGGTGCGGCGTCCTTAACCGGGGGAGGAGAAGGCGGGGCGCAGGCTGCGGACTGTAAGCAGGTGCCCATGCAGAAAGAACTCCAGGCGGCGATCTTTCCTGTCTGCCAATCCAGCACGGGGTCATGCAGACGCAACCAGGGGTACCCAAGGATGACAGGCGTCACAGAGGTAGACAGGACGTAAAGGGTGAGATCCTCTTGGTGATTACCCGAGATTATGACTGGGACTGGTTGCGTGCGATGAGTCACTTGTCCAAGGGGCGCACGGGAAAGGGTGATCAGGCTGAGAGGAGCGGCCAGAGGGTGGCAGGGGATGCCCAATTGGGTTGCCAGGCTCTTAGAAATGAAGCTCTGCTCTGCTCCTGAGTCCACCAGTGCGTGTGTGAGATGCCCCGTGGCGTTGTGACAGAATCGGATGGGCAAGGACAGACTTGTGAGGGGATTTGACCGGTTAGAGTCCGCGAGGCCCCCTACAGTGACTCGCAGACCTCCCCGTTTGGCTTCTCCAGGCAATGCTCCACGGTATGTTGGTCTCCTCCGCAGTACATGCAGAGGCCCAACTTCCGGCGGCGCTGTTTCTCCGCTAGGGGGAGCTTTGACCGACCGACCACCATCGCCTCCGATTCCTCGGAAGACTCCGGTGGAGGTAACGCCAGGGGGCGGTCTTGAGGCGTGCGGACGGAGCCTCCACGTGAGCGGCTGCTAAACTTCCTCTCGGTGGACCGTTCACGCAGCCTGTTGTCTAAACTAATGGTGGTGGAGATCAGCTCCGCAAGTGTCTCCAGAAGATCTCGACCAGCCAGTTCATCCCTCAGACCAGAGCTGAGGCTGCGGAGGAAAATGCCACAGAGTGCGGCCTCACCCCAGCCAACCTCCTCCGCTGCAACCCGGAAGTCGATAGCATAATCCGCCGCTGACCGGCTTCCCTGTTGGAGACCAAGGAGCCGGTCAGTTAGGACGCTATCGCGCCGGGAAAGATCAAAGACCTCGAGAAAGCTCTGCACGAACTGGCTATAGGAGAGGTTCGCGTAACTGGGCTTCGCCATAACGGCATAAGCCCAAGTTAGCACTCGCCCCTCCAGAAAATTACCGATGTAGCCAATTCGGCTGTGGTCTGAGGGAAAATCCCCGGGAACGCGCAGAAACACTGACTCACACTGCATAATGAACCCCCGCGCTCCGCCGTGCTTCCCGCTGAAGCGGGCGGGGGTTGGGATCGGTGTGAGTCGAGTTGGCGTTCCCGAGGTTGACTGACCGGGCACCGGAGCGGCAGGAGCTAGCCCACCCTGGCAAGCCAAGGGGAACGCCTGCTGGGGGTCCAGGCGGTCTAACCGGTGAGTTATGTTAACCAACTGGTTTAAAATCACCTGCTGTTGATGGGCTATTAAATCTACGCGAGCCTCGAGGGTGGAAAGACGGCATGCGAGCCCGCTGTATGCTGAGCCGCTTTGCTGGAGCCATACTGACATAATGTCTGGCCCAGGAAACACGCACGCAGGCTCAGGGTAGATTTAACAGCTTTATTCAACAAGCAGGTGTGTGTGAATGGATGTATGCGGTATGTGTATGTGTTGGGGGTGAATGCTGATGTGCAGGAAGCAGAGCAGTTGCCATACAGCCGGACAACCCTATGGAGAGAGAGCAGAGGACAAGGGTAACGGGAACCACACCTGAACAGGGATAATAACTAACTAACTAACTAACTAACCTGCACTTATATAGCGCTTTTCTAGTCACAAAAACCACTCAAAGCGCTTTCATTAATACTAACCCTCTATTCTAAGGGCCTATAGGAAACAGATATCTAGGGACAATTTAGAACAGCCAATTAACCTAACATGCATGTTTTTGGCATGTGGGAGGAAACCGGAGAAATCCCGGAGTAAACCCACGCAACACGGGGAGAACATGCAAACTCCACACAGATCACTGTTGGTCGGCGGCTGGGATCGAACCCACGATCCCACAATCCCCACAATCCCCCGGCCAAGGGTAAACTGTGCTGCCGCAGTGCTAACCACTGCGCCACCGTGCAGCCCACCACTGCGCCACCGTGCAATAAGTCTGAGTGTTGCTTACTTGTGGGTACAGGTGGCTGGCATTGGCAAGGGGAGAGCCCGGGAGACAGCGTACTGCAGAGCCTGCGTAGATGGTGAAGATGGGTCGGTGATGACGGGGGAAATCCGCCGCCGGGGAATCCACCTGTGCACAGGGGTGAAGAACTTGGAGAAAAGGTAAGGGATGCTTACGCGTAGAAGTAGTCTTGCTGGTGATCTGAGGTTGAATCACGAGCTATGAAGTGCCGATGCGAACAGACGGCTCCAGACCGCAGCACTGGGCCGAGTGGGCTAAATAGCCCGCTGCTGACGAGGCGCAGGTGTGCGCGCAGTTGAAGCCGCTGATGAGCGGCGAGTCGTAACAAATTTAGCTTATAACACTTACCTGTCCACAACAGCAGTGTCGCTGGCGAACTTCTCTTCCTCATTGTCAGACGAACACGACGCTGGTCCGCTTGTTACGGACTCGTGGTTCTGGTCACGCGACCCGGTCAAACCATAATTCCATTATTGCGGTTTTGCGCTTCCATGATTGTGGTTTTGGCGAATGATTTTTCAAAACAAATAAGAACAGTAGTAAGAAAAAAAGACTGGCGAACGCGTGTGTGTCACCCAGCAGCTAAAACAAAACAGATTTTGCAAGGGAGGCACTCTTTCGAACTACTGTGCTTCAATTGGCTCGCTGTATTTGCAGCCATTGGTAGGCGGGTCCTTCTTGCTAGGTTTTCAGTCATTGGTTCTTCAAGGTTTCAGAAACCCAATTCAAGGCTCTTATTAGTCGAATGAGAGGTCAATCACATCTAAACCAATCAAAGCACTCCTTTGGCTTTCTGTTCGCGGCTGTGTCTGTAGTGGAAGAACGGAAATGCAGCTTTTTTTTTTCAGTGCCTCCTAGGACGCACAGTGTGCGTCCTAGGATGCCCTCATGCGCCCTAGGATGCAGAGACGTGTCCGCCCGTGGTACACCGAAGTGCAACAGGTTAAATCAACATATAAAGAAATGATTTTTGAGCAGTATGAAAATGAAGGGCAGTGATGTTACAGTGTGTCTTCAGTGAGGAAAGGTTGTTATTGTATGTGTTATTGTGTTATGGTGGTTGTGGTGGTGATGGTGTTGTCTGTGTTTGTGTTGAACATGCCAGAAGTGTTTGTTTATTGTTGTTGCAATATTGCTGGATGTTGGTATTGTTGTCAATATGGACTGTCGTTGTGTCATTTCTGTTGTGTAATTTGACTATGGGGTGTATTATGGTAAATGTGGTTGTGGGATGAATGATGATTAAGAGTGATACTGTAATTTGTTGGGTATGGAAAAGGGGTGGGACTATATAAGCATTGGCTTATTCCCACTCCTTTTGAACTTTTTTTTTTGGCTTGTTTTTTTGTTTTGTTTTAAATTCTTTTTTTCTTTTTCAGAATGTTCAAATAAATAAAGTCAATCAATCAATCAATCTCTAGAATACCTTGATAGTCTTGAGCTTTCATTGTACCCTGCACAGATTCAAGACATCCTGTGCCAGATGCAGCAAAGCAGCCCCAGAACATAACAAAACCCCCCTTCATGTTTCACAGTAGGGACAGTGTTCTTTTCCTGGTATGCTTCATTTTTGCATCTGTGAACATAGAGCTGATGTGCCTTGCCAAAAAGTTCCAGTTTTGTCTCGTCTGTCCATAGGACATTCTCCCAGAAGCTTTAGGCGCTTTTCCACTAGGGTCAGTATGGTACGGTTCAGTACGGGATGGAACGGTACAGTTCGGCCCGCTTTGTTTTTCCACTGCACTAGGTCCCATTTGAAGTGGGTGGGAATATAGTTACAGGGAGGCGGCGCAACCCTCTCCCTCCCGTTATGTAAAACCAGTGTAACTGGCGTGAAACAAGCGTAACGTTATACAAAACACAAGCTGGCAGGATACGAGGCGTCTGTATTCTCTTGTCTTTTTTTGCCTGAATAAATGCAAAAAAGGAGAAGAGGAAGCAGAGGCGGCGAAACGACACACTCTGGAAAAGTACTTGAGCGTTTAGAAATCCATAGAGCAGTATAAAGGAGAAGACATGACAATACAAACAACATCACATATCACGGTAAGTTAATGATTGCTAATGCTACTTTGCTTTTAAGTCCGCCGTACAACATTGTAATGTCGGCAAGTTATAGATATTAGGTACTAAAATATGTATTCTGTGTGTGTGTGTGTGTTTCAGATGGCTCTCTTGTGGCAAAAATATTGCTTCAAACGTTGGGGGTTAACGTTCAACACAGTGATGTGACCCCAACTTCACAAAAGTGGCTATAATGTCTGTAGAAATGTTTAGCTTCTGATCTGTGTCAAAATCATGGAGAGACTGTTGAGACATGGAATTTATCTGCTCCAGCCAGTGGTGTCGCGGCAAAACATGGATCAGGTGCCATATTGTAGCATATGAGCCGTTAAATATATATTTCAACAGGTAAACAGTACTGAATTAGGCATAAGATATATTTAACAATTATGATGCATTTTAAGCCAAAACAAATGGATCTAGTGTGGAAATGTGGAAATGTGGAAATGACGAAGCAAGGTTTATCCCATGAGTCAGGTTTATTCACATTTTCCAACATCAGCAAAATACAGAAAGAGGAAGAAACTCAGACCTTCATCCTTTTTTATACCCCAGGAGCTTCAAAGCTCCAGACACATTGCATTTAATCCCAAGTCACAATGCATCCCTGTCAGATCTCATCACCCCCACCCCAAAGTCACTGGCAGCCAGGAAATCTTCCACGGCCATCTCCTTGCATACCAAAGCCCACATAGGAGGCTCAGTCCTTTGTTCATCTGAGACGTGAAGCATACAGTAAGCATACAGTGATATATACATGAAGCATAAGGTGGTATACATTTGTGCATATGAAACCCACATATGTGTCCCCACATGACCCCCCCCCCCCCCAAACGTCTAAGATGTAACAACGGAATAACAGTCAGCCTGTCATGATAAAATCATTACACATCAGCCCACGTGCTGCTTGGGCCTCAGTCTCCTCCCGTATCTGCTGTAAGCCGGCTTCAACACTTCCGTGGCGCCATCCTGCTGGGGGGCTGCTGTCTGAGGGTGAGAATTGTTAGTCAATCCCTGTGGGTGTTCTGGAGAATGTCCCCTAGGGGGTCTGCCACGCCGAGGAGCCCTGGCCAACAGCACATTTTCGTCCGCCACTACAAAGGCGGGTTTGAGCCTGTTAATGCCAATCTTCTCCTTCCTGCCCCCCAAATCTAGCAAAAAATGCTTATCCCCTGTTTCCAGCACTCTAAATGGTCCATCATAAGGTGGTCGTAGCTGCGGGTGATGGGCATCGTGTCTGACAAAAACAAACTCCGCGTTTTTTAAAGCCTTAGGTATAAAAATGCACGGAAAACTGTGGTGAACGGGGCCAGGCAGCGTGCCTGATTCCGTGCCACGCTGCAACCGCTGAGCTGGGGAACATTCTGGCGCAGGATTATCTGGGAGAAACTCCCCGGGCAGCCAAAGTGGCTGCGCGAAAACTAGCTCAGCTGGGGAGGCTTCTAAATCCTCTTTAGGTGCAGAACGCAACCCCAATAAAACCCACAGTAGCCTGTCCACCCAATTTGCATCCGTGAGCGACGCTCTGAGAGCCGCTTTCAATGACCTGTGAAAATGTTTGCATAACCCGTTAGCCTGCAGGTTGTACGCGGTTGTGCGGTGGATCGTTACCCCCAGGCTGCGGGCCATCGCTGACCAAAGTTCGGAAACAAATTGAGGACCTCTGTCGGACGTAATGTCCGACGGGACCCCAAAGCGCGCTATCCATGCTGTTAAAAACGCACGCGCCACCTCCTCGGCTGTGGTTGATGCCAGTGGGACCACTTCCGGCCAGCGCGTGGTGCGGTCTACCATTGTCAGGAGGTGTGTGCACCCCTGTGACGGCGGAAGGGGGCCTACAAGGTCCACGTGAACATGATCGAACCTCTTAGCAGGGATGTGAAACGGCTCCAAAGGACCTCTCGTGTGCCTGTGTACCTTGGCTCGTTGACAGGCCATGCAGGCTGCTGCCCACTCCCTAAATTGTTTGCGCAGGCTCGGCCATACAAATTTCTCTTCCACCATTTTGACCGACGCGCGCACTCCCGGGTGCGCTAGAGAATGAATCGAGTCAAAAACGCGGCGGCGCCAAGCGGCCGGTACCACAGGACGCGGTCACCCAGTGGAGACATCGCAGATTAGGGGGGGCATACCGTCTTGCAGCACCCTGTTCTCCAGCCTTAACCCTGTTGGTCCAGACTGGAGCGCGCGTACGTCCGCGTCGCTAACCTGATCCGCGGCCATGGCTGCGTAATCTATTCCTACGCGGACTGGAGCTGCCACGGCGCGCGAGAGGCAGTCTGCCACTACATTAAGTTTACCCGCCACATGCTGGATATCGGTAGTAAACTCTGAGATTGCAGCCAGCTGTCTCTGCTGCTGGCCTGACCACAGTTCTGAAACCTTGGCCATCGCGAAAGTCAGCGGCTTGTGATCAACGAACGCGGTGAAACGTCGTCCCTCCAGCCAGAACTGGAAGTGGCGAATGGCCAAGTGGAGAGCTAACAGCTCCCTGTCGAATGCTCTGTATTTTCGTTCACTATCGCGCAAGGTCCTGCTGAAAAAGGCGAGCGGTTGCCAAGCCCCAGCTACATGCTGCTCCACGACCGCCCCTATGGCCACATCTGACGCGTTAGTAGTGAGCGCTATGCGGGCCGTTGGGTCTGGATGTGCTAACAACGCAGCGTTTGCCAGGGCTGTTTTGACTTCCGAGAATGCTCGCTCTCGCTCCAGAAACCATTCGATTTTATTTGTGGGTTTTTGTTTTTTTAGTGCGGCATACAATGGTTGCATGAGCTGCGCTGCGCGTGGGAGGAAACGGTTATAAAAATTCACCATTCCCAAAAACTCCTGTAACGCTTTGACCGTTTGTGGCTGGGGAAAATTTGTTACAGCGCGCACTTTGTCAGGCAGAGGAACCGCTCCTTCTGGAGAGACGTGATGCCCCCAAAAATCAATCTGCGTCACCCCGAACTGACACTTCGCTGGATTGATTATTAACCCGTGCTCTGCCAACCTCCGGAAAACTGCCGTGAGGTGGTTTTCATGTTCGTCTTCGGACGTGCTGGCTACCAAAATATCGTCCAGGTAGACGAACACGAAGGGGAGATCGCGCAACACCGCGTCCATCATGTGTTGGAACGTCTGCGCCGCGCCTTTAAGCCCAAACGGCATGCGCAAAAACTCGAATAGACCGAACGGAGTTATTACCGCTGTTTTGGGTATGTCCTCAGCGCGCACTGGGACCTGGTGGTAACCGCGTACCAAGTCTATCTTAGAAAAAACGCGCGCCCCCGCCAAATGAACTGAAAAATCTTGGATATGCGGGATTGGGTAGCGGTCGTGCGCTGTAGCGTTGTTCAACCTGCGGAAATCACCGCAAGGTCGCCACGAGCCATCGGCTTTCGGGACCATGTGAAGCGGTGAAGCCCATGGGCTTTTCGAACACCTGATGATGCCCAACTTTTCCAGGTTGGCGAACTCCTCGCGCGCTATGGTCAGTTTAGCTGAATCCAAGCACCGGGCTTTTGCAAAAATGGGCGGTCCGGTGGTAGTAATAAAATGTTTCACCCCGTGTTTAGCCACGGCCGCCGAAAATGTTGGGACCGTGAGTGCTGGGAACTGAGTGAGCAGTGTGTGGAGCTTACCACCTGCGGCTGTGACGTTGGCTTGTGCTGTTGGCGGGGCCACTCGAGCTGTACAGGGAATAGAATAAAAAGAGAGTGCATTAACCAGGCGCCTGTTAGCAAGATCAACCAACAAACCATGTGAGCACAGAAAATCAGCCCCTAGCATATTGAAATTCACTGCAGCTATAACAAAAGTCCACTCAAATGTACGGCCGTGTAGGGACAGAAGCAGAGTCCTCTCACCAAAGGTCTTAATCGCCGAGCCGTTCACTGCTGACACCCCGGGACCACTGGAAGGCGCCAGCCGGTCAGCGGAGGAAGGTGTGATGAAACTCAACCGGGAGCCTGTGTCCACGAGGAAATGCCTCCCCGAGCGCGCATCCTTCAAGTAGAGCAGCTTGTTCTCTTCCCCGAGGGCCGCAGCTGCTACCGACCCCCGGTCTTGACGTTTCCCGAGTGCTTGAAATGGCACGGTGGTATACATTTGCGCACCTTCTCTGCAAAGCGGCGATGGTAGAAACAGAGGGTGTCTCCTCCGCGATCCTTGGCCCCCGCCGCCGCTGTCGTCGGTGGGTCTGCTACCGCTGTCTCTGGCCCTTCGCCGTCTCCGGCCGTCGCGCCGCACCCCGTCGCTGCTGCGGTGGCCGCGTGCTGTTTGCTGGCGTTGAGAATCCGGTGCGCCTCCTGGGCCAGCGCGTGGAAGTCCCGCTGGGCCAACAACGGTGAACCGGCCAGGGTTGCTCTCGTGGCCGACGGTAGGGTTCTCAGGAAAATGTGGGTGAAGAGGAACTTGTCGCCATCTGAGCCCCTCAACCTCAGCATGTCCTCCATCAGGTCAACGGGCGTGCCGTCTCCCAAGTTGTTCAGAGCCAAGAGTCTCTCCGCTCTCTCCTGGACTGAGAGAGTAAAGCGCTGGATGAGCGCAGCCTTCAAAGCGCTGTATTTGTCGTCAGCCGGTGGCTTCACCAAAAGGCTCTGCACATGCCGACCGTGCGATTGTCGAGCTTGGCGATTACATGGTAGAATTTCGTCTCATCTACCGTTATCCCCTGGAGGGCGAACTGTGCTTCAACCAAGAGGAACCAAGAGCACGGGTTGTCTCGCCAAAAGTCCAGTAGCTGGACAGTAGCGGCATACGCCTGGCTGGGTGCTCCTGCTCCGGCTGGTTCGGGGAAATTTCTTTCACTCATCGTCTTAGGGTCACCAGTGTGGAAATGTGGAAATGACGAAGCAAGGTTTATCCCATGAGTCAGGTTTATTCACATTTTCCAACATCAGCAAAATACAGAAAGAGGAAGAAACTCAGATCTTCATCCCTTTTTATACCCCAGGAGCTTCAAAGCTCCAGACACATTGCATTTAATTCCAAGTCACAATGCATCCCTCTCAGATCTTATCACCCCCACCCCAAAGCCACTGGCAGCCAGGAAATCTCCCACGGCCATCTCCTTGCATACCAAAGCCCACATTTCACATCCTCCTGTCATCTCCTAGGAGGCTCAGTCCTTTGTTCATCTGAGACGTGAAGCATACAGTAAGCATACAGTGATATATACATGAAGCATAAGGTGGTATACATTTGTGCATATGAAACCCACATATGTGTCCCCACACTAGGATTAAAAGTAATTAAAATAATGCAGTCACAAGGTTACATGGAAAAATACGTGGATTAACTGGAAATATATCATATTTATGGGTAACCCCCACAACAGCCACGGACAAGCAGAGCGCTCAGCTGGGGCAATTAGCAGAACAATGAGATGTGTGTATTGAGATCAATAGGCAGCCGCTCTTTGTCTAGCTTCTTCCTGCCTGCTGTTGATATGTATGACTCAAATGCAAATGTTCATGCTTCCTGCTATGCCTTCCTGCAGTTTCTTTGATGATAACATGCCTTTCATGTATTGTCTGTAGTGGGGTATAAAAACTGCATTGCTCTGTAACTCTCTCTCTCTGACCACTGCTTCTGACGACACGCATTCTGTGTCTCCTCACGAGAGCCTGAGGACCCGCTCCAGCCCGCCTGCACAGGGCTGGAGTGAGTTCTATGATGGCGGGATGAATGATAATAAACTCCCTCAAAAACACTCAGTTCGCCGCCTATTATACCATGCCGCCACATTGGTGACCCCGAGAAAGAACACGCTGGCAGCCCCCGGCGGTGACTCTCCGACGACAAGCAAACGCAGCAGCCTGTCACAAATGATCTGCCCTCCCTTCTGCCACACGGGAGACCTCGACGCAGAGCCAACACCAGGCGAGCTCCCTCGGAGATCACCCACGACCGGGAAAGCTGCAGAAAGCTTCATGGTGAGATCTGCACGCCTGAGATCTGCACATCCACGCTGGGACCGGCCACTCTCATAGCTCCTCCACACGAGAGCGCACGCACCTTGTCCTCTCTCCACGACGGCGACCTCCAGGGCCGACGGAGAACGCAGCGCGTGGACCTGAACGCACCATGACCGAGCGACGCAACAGCTTACAGGGATGACCATCGGCGCCGACGACGCTGATCTCCAGCAAGCTCCCTGACCTTGACTCGCCTCTACAGCGGTCCTGCCATGCACCGAACTCCACACGCACACCGGGGGGTTATGAGGACAGCGCACCACGCACGGGACAATACCGGCTCCACACAGACCGCCATCGTCCTTCGCCGCTGCACACAGAACCTTCAGGGCTGCTCACACACCTGAAGCACGCACGCAGCTCGCTCACAGGATTTTCTAATGGTCTCAGCCACGGCGCACAAGGGAATTCAGCCGTCAGCTGTCCCCGAGGACTTTAGGACTGCGTGCGCACCTAAAGTCAACACGCCAAGTCCCACACTGCTGCAGCTCCTCTTTTTCCTTCATGGCGGCGAGAGGAGTCAGAGACTAATTTTTCTTCTTACAGCTGCTGTGGACCTCCGCACGTTCAACGGGACAGCCCCTCAACATCGTGGATCCACAGGCAATTTTTGTGCGGCCCAGACAATTTCGCCGTCCGGGCCGGCACTTGCTACCCCCACCCCCCTCCCTCCACCGCTGCCTGCAGCGAGCTTCCCCCGCAGCTCGCTCCCAAAGCCGGACTATCGAGGCCTCAGCTTCCCGCTGAGCCCTCTGGGGGGGAGTGTATGGGTAACCCCCACAACAGCCACGGACAAGCAGAGCGCTCAGCTGGGGCAATTAGCAGAACAATGAGATGTGTGTATTGATATCAATAGGCAGCTGCTCTTTGTCTAGCTTCTTGCTGCCTGCTGTTGATATGTATGACTCAAATGCAAATGTTCATGCTTCCTGCTATGCCTTCCTGCAGTTTCTTTGATGATAACATGCCTTTCATGTATTGTCTGTAGTGGGGTATAAAAACTGCATTGCTCTGTAACTCTCTCTCTCTGACCACTGCTTCTGACGACACGCATTCTGTGTCTCCTCACGAGAGCCTGAGGACCCGCTCCAGCCCGCCTGCACAGGGCTGGAGTGAGTTCTATGATGGCGGGATGAATGATAATAAACTCCCTCAAAAACACTCAGTTCGCCGCCTATTATACCATGCCGCCACAATATTGAGTATTGCTGACTACATGTAGATACTGTATAAGTATATACTGTATTCTCTGCATCAACAGTGAACTATACATGTATTCATGTAGTATTGCCCTGGGAATTTTGACAATAAACCTTTGTACTTTTGCAGATGTCTCTATTTTGTTTTACAGTCTTCAGCAAATAATTGTTTTGGTTACTTTTCTTAAAAATGAGCCATTATTTTCAGAGTCACTGATAAATGGTTCATACTGTTGACTCTTTTCCCACCAGTGTCTTAACAGACAAAATAGAAAATCATGATGCAAACACATAAATCACTAAATTGTTTATTACAATCAGCAGCAAATTACAGATTATTTAGAATGTGCAAAATTCAAACTGTAATTAAAACTGTACAGACTAAGATGGTGAGTGTGTTTGCTACCCGTTTTCATTCTGATTTGGAAGCTGATGCTCTATCTGCATATCTTAAAGACAAGCTTGGACGAGAAGTTATCTGTCAGAAAATCCTCACTGGGAACGGCAGGGTTGGTTCATTTAAAGCAGGGGTGTCCAATCATGTGCCATGGAGGGCCAAGACCCTACAGGCTTTACCTCCAACTAGTGTCTTCAATAGCAGATTCCACTGAATTTTTTCCCCACTGATTGCTGATAAGTGAAAACACCTGCTGAAGAAACTGGGTAGAAGGGAAAACCTGCAGGGTCTTGGCCCTCCATGGCACATGATTGGACACCCCTGATTTAAAGTAACGGCAGAATGCTCTGAGGTCGGGGACATGTACCAGCCAGAGCTCTGGCCAGAAGGCACATTGGTGCGGCGATATTATGAGCCCCGGGGGGCTGGGAGGGCTGGAGCTAGTGGAGCGGCTGCTGTGGAGAATATGCAGGCACTCACCAATGATGGTGATCTTTCTTAACTTTTTCTTCTTTTTTTTGATGGGCATTCAGGTCATGTCTTACAACTGTCGTGGCCTTAAATTGGGGCAAAGTGCTGGGGGAAAGCTCGCCGGTTAGTTATTGACAATTTATTAAACACTTGTGATACTTTGTGCCTTCAGGAAACGTTGCTTTCTGAACAAGACTTGGAATGTTTAAACTGTCTTAACCCTGATTTCCATGGTGCTGGGGAGTCTACAACTGACCTCAGCAAGGGGATTATCAGGGGTAGGATACCTGGAGGTGTGGCTATCCTCTGGAGAAAGAAGCTGGACTCCTTGATAAAAGTGGTCCGACTTGGTGTAGATTGGTGTATTGGTGTGCAGTTTAATTGTAATGATAAGGAATTTCTCATTGTTAATGTATATACGCCCTTTGAATGTCAACAGAATGAGGATGCATATTTAAATAAGCTTGCTTTTATTCTTATATGCAAGATTATAATAATACTTGTATTTTTATTATAGGGGACTTGAATGCTGACATATCTGACACTGACTCCTTATTTGCAAAACATATGTATCATTTTTGTTACGAAAATAACTTAATTTTGTCAAGTAAGGTGTTAATGCCTTCTGATAGTTATACCTATATAAGTGAGGCTTGGCACACTACGTCCTGGCTAGATCATTGCATCAGCACTGGTGATGCACATGCTTCTTTGGGTGGCGTGAGTATTTATTATGGGTTAGCAATGTCTGATCATATACCGTTTGAGATGATAATTAATGTTGACTGTCTACCTGCACTTTGTCAGAATGTCGGTCAGGATGAGGTGGAAAAATTAGACTGGGACACTCTTTCTAAGGGAGAAATTGTAAAATACTGTGTCCGTACAGATAAATCCTTGAGTAAAATATGTCTTCCTAGAGATGCTGTAATGTGCAACGATGTGAACTGTAACATTGTTGAGCATAAGAAAGACCTTTGTAGTATGTACGATGCTATAGTTAACTCCCTGTATAAGGACAGTAAGTCTTATTATAGGAAGATATGTAAGACACATAATGTAAGACCTGGCTGGAATGAGGCCATAGTTGTGCCTTATTCTGAAGCTCGGGAAGCATATAAAGCATGGGTGGTGGCAGGGAGACCCAGACAAGGACCAGAATTTGAGATGAAGAAATGTACAAATGCAAAGTTTAAGTATGCTATTCGTCATATTTCTAAAAATGAGCAGCTAATGAGAAGTAATTCCTTGGCCAAGAAATTGTTAGATAAGAATGTCACAGATTTTTGGAAGGAGTTTAGACAGATGAGTAATAGTAAAACGTCTTTACCCTGTACCCTGGAAGGCATTTCAGGTATAGAAAATATTGTTGATTTATGGCGGTGTAGCATCTTGGGAGAGTCAGATTTCTAGCATCTCAGACAAGAGACAGTGAATAAGCATGGGAGACAAAAGAGCAGGAGGCTCCTGGTGAGAGAGCGGGAAGGAGTCAAGGATGTAGGGGGTTGAATGCAGTGTGATGCAAATGTCCTGTTGTGTGTGATGTAAGCCATGAAACTTAAGAGGAGAGTCTCTGGGAAAAAGTTCATTCTGTTCTGTGCTCGTGAGATGTGAGTGTGCAATAAGTCATTTGAAATGCATCTGCCTGTGATTTCACACACTCCACACTGGTGACCCAAGACGTATTATGGAACACGAGGCAAGATCCCCGGAGCCGGCCCGGTCAGGAAGCTACAGCGAGGCGGCAGCCATCCCAC
This sequence comes from Pholidichthys leucotaenia, assembly GCA_020510985.1. Classification (NCBI taxonomy): domain Eukaryota; kingdom Metazoa; phylum Chordata; class Actinopteri; order Cichliformes; family Pholidichthyidae; genus Pholidichthys; species Pholidichthys leucotaenia. The sequence goes on from CM035847.1 coordinate 193,955,447, forward strand.
AGACAGCCTGGACTGGAACCTCCAGCCACGCGTGTGCGGTTTCAGTGAAGCTACCGGATTTCTGGCAGCACAACCCGCGCTCTTGGTTCCACCTCACCGAGGCCCAGTTCGCCCTCCGGGGAGTAACGGCAGATGACACCAGATTCTACCATGTGGTTGCAGCGCTCGACGCCTGCACAGCTCTCAACAGGTAGCGAGCCTGATCGATCAGCCACCAGCCAGCAACAGATACGATGCGCTCAAAGCTGCGCTCATCCAGCGCTACACGCTCTCGGACTGTGAGAGAGCGGAGAGGCTCCTGACGCGGATCGAGCTAGGAGAGGGTTCGGCCGTAGACCTGATGGAGAAGATGCTGGCGTTAATGGGCACAGACGACGAGCACTTTCTGTTTGCCCACCTCTTCCTCCAGAACCTTCCGACAGTAGCGAGAGCGGTTCTGGCCAATTCGCCGTGGCTGGCTGCGCAAGACTACCGTGCGCTAGCCCAGGAGGCAGACCGGATCATCATCACCACCAGGGCGATCCCAGTCAACGCGGCAGCGGCGAAGCCCAGCGAGACGACCAGAGGAGGCGAGGAGCCACCGACGGTAGCAGCAGCGGGGACCAAGGAGCGCCAGAGAGACACGCTCTGTTCCTACCACCGCCGCTTCGGAGAGAACGCACACAGATGTGCGCCACCGTGCCATTTCCAGCACTCGGGAAAACGCCAAAGCCGGGGGTCAGTAGCAGCAGCGACCCTCGATGAAGAGAACAAGCTGCTTTACCTAACGGACACACGCTCGGGGAGGCATTTCCTCGTGGACACCGGAGCCCAGAAGAGCTTCATCCGGCCGACCTACACTGACCGGCTGGCAGGATCTAGCAGCCCTGGGATGTTGGCAGCAAACGTCTCGGATATTAAGACCTTTGGTGAGAGGACTCTGCTCTTATCTCTACACGGCCGTACATATGAGTGGACTTTTGTCATAGCAGCACTGAATTACCATATCCTGGGGGCTGATTTTCTGTGTGCACATGGTTTATTGGTTGATGTTGCTAATAGGCGCCTGGTTAATGCACTGTCCTTCGATTCTCTTCCCTGTATAGCTCGAGTGACCCGGCCAACAGCACAAGCCAACGTCACAGCTGCAGGTGGTAAGTTCCACACACTGCTCACGCAGTTCCCAGCACTCAGGGTCCCGACGTTTTCCGCGGCCATCGCTAAACACGGGGTGGAGCACTTTATCACCACCACCGGGCCGCCCGTTTTTGCAAGACCTCGGCGCTTGGACACAGCTAAACTGGCCATAGCGCACGAGGAGTTTGCCAACCTGGAAAGGTTTGTCATCATCAGGCGCTCAAACAGCCCATGGGCTTCCCCGCTACACATGGTCCCTAAGGCTGAGTGATCGTGGCGACCGTGTGGTGATTTCCGCAGGTTGAACAACGCCACGGCGCACGACCACTACCCGATTCCCCACATACAGGATTTTTCCATTCACCTCGTCGGGGCACGCATTTTTTCCAAAATAGACCTGGTTCGCGGTTACCACCAAGTCCCAGTGCGCGCTGAGGACATACCCAAAACAGCGGTAATAACTCCATTTGGTCTATTCGAGTTCCTGCGCATGCCATTTGGGCTAAAAGGAGCGGCACAGACGTTCCAGCGCATGATGGATGCAGTGCTGCGCAATCTCCCATTCGTGTTCGTCTACCTGGACGATATCCTGGTAGCCAGCGCGTCCGAAGACGAACACGAAACCCACCTCATGACTGTTTTCCGGAGGTTGTAGGAGCACGGGTTAATAATCAACCCGGCGAAATGCCAGTTCGGCGTAACGGAGATTGATTTTTTGGGGCACTGCGTCTCTCCAGAAGGAGCGATCCCGCTGCCCGACAAAGTGCGCGCCATGGCGGATTTTCCCCGGCCCCAAACGGTCAGGGTGCTGCAAGAATTTTTGGGAATGGTGAACTTTTATAACCGTTTCCTTCCCCGCGCGGTGCAGCTCATGCAACCATTGTACGCCGCGCTCAAAAAGCAGAAACCCACGGATATGGTCGAATGGACCCCGGAGCGAGAGCGGGCGTTCTCGGAAGTTAAAACAGCCCTGGCAAACGCCGCACTGCTGGCACATCCAGACCCAACCGCCCTCATAGCGCTCACCACCGACGCTTCAGACGTGGCCATAGGGGCTGTCGTGGAGCAGCGCGTCGCCGGGGCTTGGCAGCCACTCGCCTTTTTCAGCAGAACTTTGCACGACAGTGAACGTAAATACAGCGCATTCGACAGAGAGTTGCTGGCTCTCCACCTGGCCATTCGCCACTTCCAGTTCTGGCTGGAAGGGCGCAGTTTCACTGCGTTCGTGGACCACAAGCCGCTAACATTCGTGATGGCCAAGGTTTCAGAACCGTGGTCGGGCCGGCAGCAGAGACAGCTGGCCGCGATCTCAGAGTTTACTACCGATATTCAGCATGTGTCGGGTAAACTGAATGTAGTGGCGGACTGCCTCTCGCGCGCCTTGGTGGCCCCGGTCTGTGTGGGGATAGATTACGCAGCCATGGCCGCGGAGCAGATTAGTGATGCAGACGTGCGCGCGCTCCAGTCTGGACCAACAGGGTTAAGGCTGGAGAGCAGGGTGGTGCAAGACGGCATGCCCCCCCTAATCTGCGATGTCTCCATGGGTCGCCTGCGTCCCGTGGTCCCGGCCGCGTGGTGCCGCCGCGTGTTTGAGTCGGTTCACACTCTGGCGCACCCAGGAGTGTGCGCGTCGGTCAAAATGGTGGGTGAGAAGTTTGTGTGGCTGAGCCTACGCAAACAAGTGAAAGAGTGGGCTTCAGCCTGCCTGGCATGCCAACGAGCCAAGGTACACAGACAAACGAAGGCTCCCTTGGAGCCGTTTCGTATTCCGGCTAAGAGGTTCGACCATGTTCACGTGGACCTCGTGGGCCCCCTCCCGCCATCACAGGGGTGCACGCACCTCCTGACAATGGTGGACCGCACCACGCGCTGGCCAGAAACGGTTCCGCTGGCGGCAACCACGTCCGCAGACGTAGTGCACGCTTTTTTAACAGCATGGGTGGCGCGTTTTGGAGTCCCGTCGGACATTACGTCTGACAGGGGTCCTCAATTTGTTTCCGAACTCTGGTCTGCGATGGCCCGCAGCCTGGGTGTTACAATTCACTGCACAACTGCGTACAACCCACAGGCCAATGGGTTATGCGAGCGTTTTCATAGATCACTGAAAGCAGCACTCAGGGCCACATTGACGGATGCAAATTGGGTAGACAGGCTGCCGTGGATTTTATTGGGGTTGCGTTCCGCACCGAAAGAGGATCTAGAAGCTTCCCCGGCAGAGCTCGTTTTTACGCAGCCACTACGGCTGCCCGGGGAATTTCTTCCAGATAATCCCGCTCCGGGCAGCTCCTCGTCTCAGCTTTTGCAGCGTAGCGCAGACACAGGCACACTGTCGGGCCCTGCCCACCACAGTTTTCCGCGTGTTTTTGTGCCTAAAACTTTGAAGAGCGCAGAGTTCGTGTTTGTCAGACACGATGCCCACCGCTCTCCATTGCGCCCACCCTATGATGGACCGTTCAGAGTGTTGGAAACAGGGGATAAGCATTTTTTGCTAGACTTGGGGGGTAGGAGGGAAAAAATTGGCATAGACAGACTCAAACCCGCTTTCGTTGTGGCGGACAAGCAAGTGCTGTTGGCTAAGGCCCCTCAGCGTGGAAGACCCCCACGGAGAGCTCCCCAGGGAAACGATTCGCCAGAGCAGCCACACGGACAGACCGAAGTGGCCACCCTCCCAGCAACCTCCCACCGGCACAACAGCGCCGCGGAGGCGGTAAAACTCAGTTACAGCAGATACGGGAGACAGAAGCCCAAACAGCATGTGGACTGGTGTTCTGTTTTTCTATCACAGCATGTGGACTGTTGTTCTATTGTCTTATCTAAGATGCTGGGGGGGGGGGGGATTTGTAGCACCTTGGGAGAGTCAGATTTCTAGCATCTCAGACAAGAGACAGTGAATAAGCATGGGAGACAAAAGAGCAGGAGGCTCCTGGTGAGAGAGCGGGAAGGAGTCAAGGATGTAGGGGGTTGAATGCAGTGTGATGCAAATGTCCTGTTGTGTGTGATGTAAGCCATGAAACTTAAGAGGAGAGTCTCTGGGAAAAAGTTCATTCTGTTCTGTGCTCGTGAGATGTGAGTGTGCAATAAATCATTTGAAATGCATCTGCCTGTGATTTCACACACTCCACAGCGGCAGCATTTTTATTCATTATTTAATTCAACTAAGGATGAAACTTATAAAGTAGGGAAAGTAGAGAGGTATGATTCATTCCTGATTGACACTTATGCAGTGACCAAAGCCATTAGAGACTTATTAGATAACAAAGCGAGTGGTTTAGACTGTATTTCTGCTGAGCATCTTAAATATGCTAGCTCAAAAATTGCTCCTCTTCTTGCTATCTGTTTCACCAGCTTCATGATTCATGGGATGTTACCAGAATCATTATTGTCTGTTGTGTTGGTACCAATCATTAAAGATAAAGCTGGCAAGCTGTGTAGCCTAGACAATTACAGGCCCATAGCTATAGCCAATATAATATCTAAAGTACTGGAAAGAATTCTGTTTGAAAAATTAAATGTATTCATCAAATCTGCTGATCATCAATTTGGATTTAAACCCCATCATGGAACAGATCTGTTCATATATGCTTTAAAAGAAATTATAAGTAAGTATAGAAATCAAAATTCATCAGTATTTTTGTGTTTTATTGGCGCCTCTAAGGTGTTTGATCATGTTAATCACAGAAAATTGTTAAGGGAAAATGATTGATGGGGGGTTCCCAAGTACTTAGTACGTATCCTGATTTACTGGTATGCACATCAGAAGATGCTGGTGAAATGGGGGAAGAGTCATTCATCCCCATTTGGTGTGAGCAGTGGTGTTAGACAGGGCAGTATATTGTCCCCTATCCTGTTTAATCTTTATATGGATGATTTGTCAAAGCAACTGAATGCCTGTAAAACTGGGTGTTTAACAGGGAATAAGTTAGTGAATCATTTTATGTATGCTGACGATCTAGTTCTTCTCAGTCCAAGTAGTGCTGGTTTTCAGGAGTTATTAAGAGTGTGTAGTGCTTATGGAGTTGAAAATGACATAAAATATAATACAAATAAGAGTTGTGTGCTGATTTGCTGCACTAGAGAAGATTTGTTAATGAAATTCCCTGTCTTTGATTTGGCAGGCAGGGAATTAATTGTCAGGGATAAAGTTAAATATCTGGGACATTTTATTAATGACAGAATGATTGATGATGATGATATTTTCAGGCAACGCTGCAAAATCTACATGCAAGCAAATATTCTTGCACATAGGTTTGGCTTTTGTTCAGATGAGGTGAAGCTGGTTCTTTTGAAAACCTATTGTACACCTTTATACACTGCTTATTTATGGATAAACTATAGGGAACAAAGCATGCAAACATTACAGGTTGCTTACAATGATGCTTTAAGAATTTTACTTAAAAAGCCTCGATGGTGCAGTGCTTCTGAGCTATTTGTATCATTACGTGTAAATACACTGCATGCAGTAATAAGGAATCTTATGTATAAATTCATCTGTCGGCTTGATGCATCTGGAAATGAAATCATTCAGGTTATGTCTAGCATTAAGCTCAGTTCTATTCGCTGTCAGTCACAGTTTAGAAGGCATTGGTACAGTTGTCTTTTTAAGTCTTTTTAAAGTCTGTACTGTTTTTGTACTTCTTTTAGTAATTGTTTCTTATTGTTTTGTAACTTTTTTAATTGTCTTGTTTTTTTGTTTTTTGTTTTTTTTATTAACTGTCTTAATTGTCCTGTTTATTTTATTTTTGATGGACCATGAGTCTGGAATGAAGTTTGTTTGATTGATTGATTGATTGATTGATTGTAAAAAAAACAAAACAACCTGGAATGCATCACACATGCCGGCCACGCTGCCTCACTGAGAAGCAACTGGTCGGCCCCTTGTACTGGTCCTGGTTCAGCAGATCTTCAGCCTGCATCTCTTTAAATAGTGAGGCAAGGTCCGGTTTGGGTGGATCGTTTTCCCCTTGCCTAGATGAAAGACAGAAATGGGTGGTGTGTAGAGGCTGGGTTAATCATCTCAGACTGGATGCAGAGGGTAAACAGAGAAGGACAATAGGTATGGAGATTATGGTGAGGTAGCAGGAAGAAGGAGTTGGGGGAGAAGGGACGAATGTATTGTGATGTGAGATGTCATGCAGATGTGAGATGGGCGGTTGGTATAAAAGGAGAACCCCTGGTGTATTGAGACATGCTTTTTCTGTGTATGACTGATGTGAGAGTGAATAAAGTTGTCTGCTGCATAAATCTGTTTCCGTTATTCACACTCTCCACAGGTGGATAATTAAAGCAAGTTTAAAACATATCTGAGAAATGAATGAATCTTTATTTCGGATAGATTAGAATAAAAGAAAGGAACAGAATAATAGAACAAAGGGGGGAAAAAAATCCAATAAGGTCAAATTAAACAGCAACTCCTCGGATTAGACAGTACAATTCAACATAACTTATCCGAAATGGGTGACGGCTGAAGCCGCAGCTTATATTGCCCAAACATGTTCCATCTAAGAATTCAAAAAGAAAAGAAAATAAGAGTGATTACAAATCAGAACAAAGCCAAGACAAAACGTGACAAAAACACAGCACAACACAGACTGGATACGATAATCCATATGTGATTTTTACATGTCATCTGCACGGTGGCGCAGTGGTTTAGCACTGTGGCAGCACAGTTTTACCCTCGGCCGGGGGACCGCGGGGATCATGAGATCGTGGGTTCGATCCCAGCCCCCGACCAACAGTGAGCTGTGTGGAGTTTGCATGTTCTCCCCGTGTTGCGCGGGTTTACTCCGGGATTTCTCCGGTTTCCTCCCGCACACCAAAAACATGTAGGTTTAGGGCGCTCGCGCACGCAGCGACCAGCAGCCGGTGGCTTGTCACCAGACTGCAAACCAAGTCTACCTACGGGTACAAATAAGTAACAAAAAAAAAAAAAAAAATCTTGTACAGTGGGGCTAAAAAGTATTTAGTCAGCCACCAATTGTGCAAGTTCTCCCACTTAAAAGATGAGAGAGGTCTCCAATTTTCATCATAGGTATACCTCAACTATGAGAGACAAAATGAGAAAAGAAAATCGAGAAAATCACATTGTCTGATTTTTAAAGAATTTATTTGCAAATTATGGTGGAAAATAAGTATTTGGTCAATAACAAAAGTTCATCTCAATACTAGTTATATACCCTTTGTTGGCAATGACAGAGGTCAAACATTTTCTGTAAGTCTTCACAAGGTTTTCACACACTGTTGCTGGTATTTTGGCCCATTCCTCCATGCAGATCTCCTCTAGAGCAGTGATGTTTTGGGGCTGTCGCTGGGCAACACAGACTTTCAACTCCCTCCAAAGATTTTCTATGGGGTTGAGATCTGGAGACTGGCTAGGCCACTCCAGGATCTTGAAATACTTCTTACGAAGCCACTCCTTCGTTGCCCGGGCGGTGTGTTTGGGATCATTGTCATGCTGAAAGGCCCAGCCACGTTTCATCTTCAATGCCCTTGCTGATGGAAGGAGGTTTTCACTCAAAATCTCATGATACATGGCCCCATTCATTCTTTCCTTTACATGGATCAGTCGTCCTGGTCCCTTTGCAGAAAAACAGCCCCAAAGCATGATGTTTCCACCCCCATGCTTCACAGTAGGTATGGTGTTCTTTCGCCTCCAAACACGACAAGTTGAGTTTTTACCAAAAAGTTCTCCTCTTCTGGATCATCCAAATGCTCTCTAGCAAACTTCAGACGGGCCTGGACATGTACTGGCTTAAGCAGGGGGACACGTCTGGCACTGCAGGATTTGAGTCCCTGGAGGCGTAGTGTGTTACCGATGGTAGCCTTTGTTATTTTGGTCCCACCTCTCTGCAGGTCATTCAGTAGGTCCCCCCGTGTGGTTCTGGGATTTTTGCTCACCGTTCTCGTGATCATTTTGACCCCACGGGGTGAGATCTTGCGTGGAGCCCCAGATCGAGGGAGATTATCAGTGGTCTTGTATGTCTTCCATTTTCTAATAATTGCTCCCACAGTTGATTTCTTCACACCAAGCTGCTTACCTATTGCAGATTCAGTCTTCCCAGCCTGGTGCAGGTCTACAATTTTGTTTCTGGTGTCCTTTGACAGCTCTTTGGTCTTGGCCATAGTGGAGTTTGGAGTCTGACTGTTTGAGGTTGTGGGCAGGTGTCTTTTATACTGATAACGAGTTCAAACAGGTGCCATTAATACAGGTAATGAGTGGAGGACAGAGGAGCCTCTTAAAGAAGAAGTTACAGGTCTGTGAGAGCCAGAAATCTTGCTTGTTTGTAGGTGACCAAACACTTATTTCCCATCATAATTTGCAAATAATTTCTTTAAAAATCAGACACTGTGATTTTCTGGATTTTTTTTTTTCTCATTTTGTCTCTCATAGTTGAGGTATACCTATGATGAAAATTGGAGACGTCTCTCGTCTTTTAAGTGGGAGAACTTGCACAATTGGTGGCTGACTAAATACTTTTTTGCCCCACCGTACATACAGTATGTTTGGAGTATTTCTTCCTTTAGTTTTTGTCTAAATTGTCCAAGTGGTGTACATGATTTTAATTCAGGTCCAAAAGCATCCCACAATCTGACTCCTTGCACTGAGACAAAGTGTTGCTTGGTGGTAGTTCTCACTGAAGGTTTTTGAAATATACATGTTCCTCTGAAATGATATTGTTTCTCCCTTATTTGGAACAACTTTTGGATATTTGCGGACAGTGATAGATTCTTAGCTTTAAACATTATTACTGCAGTTTTAAAAGCAACCAGATCTTTCAACTTGAGAGCTTTCCATCCATCCATCTTCTTCTACCGCTTTTCCGAAGGTCCAGGTCGCGGAGGCAGCAGTTCAAGCAGAGAAACCCAGACTTCCCTCTCCCCAGCCACCTACACCAGCTCTTCAGAGAGGATACCAAGGTGTTCCCAGACCAGCTGGGAGACATAGTCTCTCCACTGAGTCCTGGGTCTGCCCCGGGGTCTCCTCCCAGTGGGATGTGCCTGAAACACCTCAAGTGGTAGGCGTCCGGGAGGCATCCTAATTAGATGCCCATACCACCTCAACTGACTCCTTTCAATGTGGAGGAGCAGCGGTTCTACTCTGAGCCTCTCCCGGATGACTGAGCTCCTCACCCTATCTCTGAGGGTGAGTCCAGCAATCCTACGGAAAAAGCTCATTTCAGCCGCTTGTATCCGCTATCTTGTTCTTTCGGTCATGACCCAAAGCTCATGACCGTAGGTGAGAGTAGGAACATAGATTGACTGGTAAATCGACAGCTTTGCCTTAGAACTAAGCTCCCTCTTCACCACAACAGACCGGTACAATGTCCGCATCACTGCAGATGCTGCTCCAATCCGTCTGTCAGTCTCTCGCTCCATTTTCCCCTCACTCGTGAACAAGACCCCAAGATACTTAAACTCCTCCACTTGGGGCAGGAGCCTGTCCCCAACCCAGAGAGGACAATCCACCTTTTTCCAGCTGAGGACCATGGACTCGGACTTGGAGGTGCTGATTCTCATCTCAGCTGCTTCACACTCAGCGGAAAACCGTCCCAGCAAGAGCTATAGGTCATTGCTGGATGAAGCCAACAGGACAACATAATCTGCAAACAACAGAGATGAGATCCTGTGGTCACCAAGCATGACACCCGCCATTCCCTGGCTGCGCCTAGAAATCCTGTCCATAAAAATTATGAACAGGATCGGTGACAAAAGGCAGCCCTGGCAGAGTCCAACTCTCACTGGGAATGACTCCGACCGAGTGTTGGCAATACAAACCAAACTCTTACAACGGTCGTACAGAGGCCGAATAGCTCGTAACAACAAGCCCGATACCCCATACTCCAGGACGAAAACCACATTGCTCCTCCTGAATCTGAGGTTCAACCAACGGCCGGACTCTCCTCTCCAGTACCATGGCATAGACCTTCCCAGGGAGGCTGAGGAGTGTGATCCCTCTAAAGTTGGGGAACACCCTCCGGTCCCCTTTCTTGAAGAGAGGAACCACCACCCCGGTTTGCCATGCCAAAGGCACTGCCCCCGACCTCCACGCAATGTTGCAGAGGCGTGTCAACCATGACAGCCCAACAACATCCAGGGCCTTGAGGTACTCAGGGCGAATCTCGTCCACCCCCGGGGCCCGGCCACCAAGGAGATTTTTAACCACCTTGGCGACCTCAGCCCCTGTGATAGGCGAGTCATCCCCCTCGTCCCCAAACCCTGCTTCCTCTGTGGAAGGCGTATCAGTGGGATTGAGGAGATCCTCGAAGTATTCCTTCCACCGCCCGACGATATCCCCAGTCGAAGTCAACAGTGTCCCATCCGCACCATACACAGTGTGGACAGGAGGCTGCTTTCCCCTCCTGAGCCACCGGACAGTTTGCCAGAATCTCTTCAAGGCCGACCAAAAGTCTTGGTCCATGGCCTCACCGAACTCCTCCCATACCCGTGTTTTTGCTTCAGCAACCACCCGAGCTGCACTCCGCTTGGCCTGCCGGTACACCTCAGCTGCTTCGGGAGTCCCACAAGCCAACCAAGCTTGATAGGACTCCTTCTTCAGCTTAATGGCCCCCCTCACCACTGGTGTCCACCGCTTGGTTCGGGGGTTGCCACCACGAGATGCACCAACCACCTTGCGGCCGCAGCTCTGGGCCGCCGCTTCAACAACAGAGGTGGAGAACATGGCCCATTAAGACTCCATGCCTCCAGCCTCCCTCGGAATGTGGTTGAAGTTCTTCCGGAGGTGGGAGTTGAAGACCTCCAGGACAGGGGCCGCAGCCAGATGTTCCCAGCACACCCTCACTATACGTTTGGGTCTACCAGGTCTGAATGGCTTCCTCCCCTGCCATCGGATCCAACTCACCACCAGGTGGTGATCAGTTGACAGCTCTGTGCCTCTCTTTACCCGGGTGTCCAAGACATACGGTCGCAGGTCTGATGACACGATAACAAAATCGATCATCGACCTGCGACCTAGGGTGTCCTGGTGCCAAGTGCACATATGGACACCCTTATGCTTGAACATGGTGTTCGTTATGGACAAACTGTGGTCCACCACTCGGGTGTTCAGTTATTGGACAGTGTGGAGTAGAGTGTGGACAGTGGAGTTCCTCCAGTGTGGAGGAACAAAATAAGTTCAGGCGAGACATGGCGAGCTGAAAGTTTAAGAGTTTTATTCCTCCATCATCATGAGACACACTGCAGCACTGTGTGCTGTGTGTGCGCTGTTGTGAGTGCGCTGGTGGTGAGGATGATCCAGTCTGCCTCCTAGGCTAGCGCACGGTAGTCATGCACGGCCAGCAACGGCGAATTGGCCAGGACCGCTCTCGCCTCTGTTGGAAGGTTCTGGAGGAAAAGGTGGGCAAACAGAAAATGCCCGTCATCCGTGCCCATTAACGCCAACATCTTCTCCATCAGATCGACGGCCGAACCATCTCCTAACTCGGAACGCCTCAGGAGCCTCTCTGCTCTCTCACATTCCGAGAGCGTGTAGCGCCAAATTAGCACAGCTTTGAGAGCCTCGTATCTGTTGTGTGCTCGGGGCTGGTCGAGCAGGCTCGCTACCTGCTGAGCTGTGCAAGCGTCCAGCGCTGCAACCACATGGAAAAACTTGGTTTCGTCTGCCGTTATTCCCCGAGGGCAAACTGGGCCTCGATGTGGTGGAACCAAGAGCGCAGGTTGTGCTGCCAAAACTCCGGTAGCTTGACTGCAACAGTGCACGCGTTGCTGGGGGTTCCCGTCCGGGCCGTCTGTGGGATGTTTGCCACGTTGCTGGGGCTTCCCACCCAGGCCGACTCCGGGGTTCTTGCCTCTTGACACTTGAGAGCTTTTAATTTAAGAAAAAGTCGGTTTGTTGATTCCCTGTAAGCAGCTTTGTTTATTATTCTAATAGCTCTCTTCTGAAGCATAAAGACTGGATATATGTTTGTTTTATATGTATTTTCCCATAGGTTCCAAGGTTGTCATAGCCAGGAGCGGCACTGGGGTTAAGCTCCTAGTGCTTATAAAATGCTCCTTATGGCGTGCGTCTCAAAAGCCTCTGACAACTAAGTCCAACTCCTAGCCTGCCCGTGTGGTTTAGTTTCTAAGCCCGGCGGAACTGCTTTTACTAATAGGAGAATGGGCGAGGGCAGATTTCTGGTTCCTTAAAACCAGATGCTTTGGGTAGTTGGTGGCCCGTTAACCTGGGAAGGTAGCCCATCTAGGGGAAGGTAAACCCTGATTTCAAACCTCCGCTGCCTTGCGGCATACCCGGTCACAGGAAAGGCTTCGGGAGTCAACCCTGAGGAAAAATCCAGAGTCGGAGTCCCTAAGGCAGTTCTCTGTTGTGTTCAACATCGTTCTGGCAGCTCCTGTTCCTTTGGATTCATCAGTGACGTGGAGAGGGGGGACATGCTGTATGGGCAACATCTTGTCTTACATATCTTCCTGCCCAGGCTTGAATCCTACCAACGCCCAACGCTGGAAGGTAGAACACCGATCACTGGAGAGGACACTCCAGCTTTGCCTTCAGCATAGACAAAACACGGGGAATGACAGTTACCGGTTATAAGCCATCGCTCAATTGGCGTAGAGCGTGGCGCCAGGGATTGTTCCCGACGGTGGGAGGGATCATTTGATCTCACTGGACAGCTACCGCCCACCTCAAGCTGGGCAGCCCCCAGCCAATAAGGTGTTGTCCCGCCACAGCCTGCTTTCCTCATTGGGTGCATGGGGATGAGGTGAAGTCCGAACGGCAGGCTGAGAACCTTCGCACCAGGCAAGACAACAAAACAAGAGATCAACTCTAAAACTGGGAACTTGGAACGTCCACACTATGATGACAGGACTAGCTGCTAACCTCAAGGACATCAGCAACACCAGGAAGACTGCCGTCATCAATAATGAGCTGAAGAGACTGGAAGTGGATATCGCCACTCTCCAGGAAACACGGTTGGCTGACACAGGCACGCTGAGAGAGAAGGACTACACGTTCTACTGGCAGGGAAAGGGCAGCGACGAACACAGGGAACACGGAGTGGGCTTCGCAGTGAAGAACTCCTTGCTGAAGATGGTGGAACCGGGCAGCAATGGCTCTGCATGACTCCTCACCCTCCGCCTAACACCACTCAAGGCCCAGTCACCCCCGTCAGTGTGTATGCCCCAACACTGACAGCCACACCAGAGGCAAAAGACGAGTTCTACGAGAATCTCACAACTGTCAGGATCATCCCCAACTCTGAACAACTCATTCTCCTTGGAGACTTCAATGCCAGAGTGGGTGCTGACCACAACTCCTGGCCGTCCTGTCTTGGACCATTCGGCGTGGGCAGAATGAATGACAACGGACAGTGGCTGCTCGAGTTCTGCACACATCATGATCTGTGTATCACAAACTCGTTCTTCAAGACCAAGCCCCAACACAAGGTTTCCTGGCGACATCCATGCCCAAAGCACTGGCACCAGCTGGACTTGATCCTGACCAGGTGCACCTCACTGAAGAACGTGCTAATCACCCACTCATTCCAGAGTGCAGATTGCGACACAGACCATTCATTGGTGTGTTGCAAGGTCAAGCTGCAGCTGAAGAAATTCCACCGCGCCAGACAGCCTGGAAAGGCATGGATTGACACCAGCAAGATGGCCCAACCAGAACTTGTCAAGCAGTTTGCCTCCACCTTTGTGAAGGAACTTGGTGAACCACAAGAAGGAGAGGCCACAAAGCAGAAGTGGGAAGAGCTGCGAAACATTATCCACCGCACAGCCTTGGCTATCTTTGGGAGGAAGACCTCGAAGTCACAGGACTGGTTTGATGCCAAGTCGACCGTGATGACCCCCGTCACTAAAGCCAAACGCTCAGCACTTGCTGAGTACAAGAAGTGCCCAAACGAGAAGAATCTCTACATCCTCAGGGCTGCAAGAAGCAAAGTTCAGCAGACTGCTCGGCACTGCTCCAATGAGTACTGGACTCAGCTCAGCCAAGACGTTCAAACCGCTGCCATAACAGGGAACATCCGTGGTATGTAGGACGGCATCAAGAAAGCACTTGGTCCGGCTCAGAGCAAGACGGCCCCCCTCAAATCCTCCACTGGGGAGATGATCACAGAAAAGAACAAGCAGATGGAGAGATGGGTGGAACACTACTCCGACCTCTACTCCAGACAGAACACCGTGACACCGTCAGCCCTTGATGCTATCGACTGCCTGCCATCCATGGACGAACTTGACGCCAAGCCAACCATCGACGAACTCAGCAAGGCCATTGATAGCTTAGCCGCTGGCAAGGCACCCGGCAACGACAGCATACCCCCCGACCTGATCAAGCACTGCAAGACCGCCCTACTGCTGCCATTGCATGACGTTCTCTGCCAGTGCTGGAAGGAAGGTGCTGTACCACAGGACATGAGGGACGCCAAGATCATCACCCTCTACAAAAACAAAGGGGAGAGAAGCGACTGCAACAACTACAGGGGCATCTCCCTCCTCAGCGTTGTTGGCAAAGTCTACGCATGAGTTGTTCTCGTTCGTCTACAGAAGCTTGCTGAACGTGTCTACCCCGAGTCTCAGTGTGGCTTCCGCGCTGAGTGCTCAACGGTAGACATGATATTCTCCATCCGCCAACTCCAGGAGAAATGCAGAGAACAGAACATGCCCCTGTACGTCGCCTTCATCGACCTCACCAAAGCGTTCGATCTGGTCAGCAGAGAGGGCCTTTTCAAGATCCTGCCAAAGATAGGATGCCCACCAAAGTTGCAAAGCCTCATCGAATCATTTCACACAAACATGCAGGGGATAGTGCAGTACGACGGCAACGTCTCAGAGCCATTCAACATTAGCAGCGGAGTGAAACAGGACTGCGTACTTGCACCAACCCTCTTTGGGATTTTCTTTGCTATGCTCCTGAGGCATGCCTTCAGCACAGCAACAGAGGGAATCTACCTGCACACAAGATCTGATAGCAGGCTTTTCAACCTCGCCCGCCTGAAAGCCAGAACCAAAGTACGCGAGGCTCTAATCAGAGACATGCTGTTTGCAGACGACACTGCAGTCGCAACCCACACACAGCAGGAGCTTCATACCCTGATGGACCACTTCTCCCAGGCATGCAAGGACTTCGGGCTTACCATCAGCCTGAAGAAGACTAACGTCTTGGCGCAAGGCACGGAAGCACCACCAACCATCACCATCGACGACTACAAGCTGGAGGTTGTGAATCAGTTCACGTACCTGGGGTCCACGATCAGCAACAACCTCTCCCTTGATACAGAGATTGACAAGAGGATTGGAAAATCAGCCTTCACACTCGCTCGCCTCACCACACGAGTGTGGGAGAATCCCAAACTCTCTGTCAAGACGAAGATGGCAGTGTTCAACGCCTGCATCATCAGCACACTGCTCTCATCAGCACGGAGACCACCCACAAGTGTCACCTGTGTGACAGGGACTGCCATTCACGCATCGGCCTGTTCAGCCACAGGCGCTGCCGTTCCAGCAGAGTAGACATTTAGGATTCTCTTCCATGGTCATCATAGACCGACAGAGGCCTACTGATGTGCAACTGTAGTCACAGGAACATCAAGCTGCTTGGAGATGGTCTTATAGCCTTTACCTTTAACATGCTTGTCTATAATTTTCTTTCTAATCTCCTGAGACAACTCTCTCCTGTGCTTCCTCTGGTCCATGTTTAGTGTGAGCATACCGTGTCAACAAACAGCACAGTGACTACTTGTCACTCTTTAAATAGGCCGACTGACTGATTACAAGTTTGTAGACACCTGTGATGTTAATTAGAGGACACATCTTGGTTGAACATATCCCTATGGTCACATTATTTTCAATCTTTTCTAGGGGTACCATCATTTTTGTCCAGGCCTGCTTCATGAGTTTGTTTTTTTAAAATAATTCTGTTGAACCACCATTCAAAAGCATTGTCTGATTTTCATTGGTTAATTTTCATAAAATTTTTATTTATTACCACTTTTGTCAGATTGAAGTTATTTCTGTGACCATTGTGGGTTTTTCTTTCATTTACAGAGAGTTACCAACAATTTTGTTCACGTCTGTATATAGTACACTATCAGACTATGGCTTATCTGCTCTGGGTGATGTAGTCTAATCCCTCTGACATAAGATAAGATAAGATAAGATAAGCCTTTATTAGTCCCACAATGGGGAAATTCCAGGATTGCAACAGCATAGGGACAGCAACACTCAGAGCAACAATCAGAAGGCAAGAAAAAAACAACATCTAGTAAACATATGTCCATATTACTATAAATGTATATATACTGTATATAGACACACAGTGCAGAGCATTATGGCTGGTGAATGTGCAGCAGAAAGTCTAAGCTCTCTCTCCGCGGATGCAGCGGGCCAGCTGGAAGTGTTTGGGCATGATGGTGACCCCCTTAGCGAAGAAGAGACCCACCAGGTGGGCCTCGCAGGTCTCCTGCAGAGCCATGACGGCGAAGCTCAGGAAACGCAGGACGGTCTTGAAGTCCTGAGCGATCTCCCTCACCAGGCGCTGGACGGGCAGTTTACGGATGAGCAGCTCCGTGGATTTCTGGCAGCGACGGATCTCTCTCAGAGCCACGGGCCTGTGACGGCGAGGCCTCTTCACTCTGCCGGTGGCCAGAGCGCCTCTCCAAGCAGCCCTGGTGGCTAGCTGTCTCCTGGGGGGCTTCTTCCTCCAGTAGATTTTACGGGCGGTCTGCTTGGTTCTTGCCATCGCTCTTTATTATTCTGTCTTATATTTCTTTCACGCCGCCTACACTCCAGCCCGGCACCCGCATCGTTTTCGCTACAGCTCCCGGTATGTCGAGTTTCCCATTAGCACCGGGCGGCGGCCAAGTGCTAGCTAGCACTAGCTCCTCCCCGCTGTAACGTCTCCCGCTGCAAACCGTGGCTCCGTCCGCCGACCCGGGAGACCCCCGGGGCGATCCGTGCGTCCGTGATATATATACAGAGTGAAAGGTGTAGAAAGAAGAAGGAAGATAAAAAGAAAAGGCTGTTGCAACAGGCAGCCGACTCGTGTGGCGCCGCTGGTCCGGCGGAACCGGAACCGGAAAAAAAAAAAAAAAAAACATACAAAAATACATACATGATAAGACAAATTTTGCAAAGGTCATATGTACTGTACATGTATCTCAACCCATTCCACAACTGCAATTTAATTATAAACATTGAAGGTAAATAAATGTAATTTGGTACAAATTTAAACTTTATGAACAATTGGCTTTTATTGGAGCAGCTTAGCATGCAGCATATATAGTCTGCAGTTAAGGATTTGAAGCTGTAACATTGTACTGTTGGCTTTTTCTTTTGGCAGTGGCTTCTTGCATTTCAGAAGTCATTGCATTGTTATGTGACTTAAACCTTTAATCCACACCTACAGCATACTGGTTATACAGGTTATGTATGTTGCTGAGAGTTTTAAGATCACTATGCTTTTTCCCATCATAATCTGTTTTCAGGAGGAAATGGACCCAGTATTTTACGGTACAGTAGTTATGTATAAATCTGTATTTTGTTTTCAGCTCATATCGGTGAAGCTTAAAGGAGTTAATGCAGTGGTGCTGTTTGTCCATCCGTATTTGACACAAATTGCTGTCTCCAGGGAGTTACCCTGATGCACAGCAAACTCACACACAATGATCCTCAGCTGGGTCTGCATCCAGGTTGTGCTCCGAGGTCAAAGGTCAGGAGATCTGGGCACTCTAATGGTGATTTCATCAGGCTGGAATGAGCTACTCTGTCAGTGACAGTCTGGTTCTTTATTTAAAGTAATCCAGTTTGATTTATTTCAGAGTCTGATGGAAGGGAAGGGTGATAAGGCTATGGCAGAGGGCATGGCCTTGGTGAAGAAAGAAGTAGAGAGACTAAAAGATGAACTGAAGAACTCAGGAGAAGGTTGGTATCCGTCCACCTACAAATAGTGATCAGTTGCGTGTGTTAGTGGTGATATAAACTATAGACTCGATAACTTTTCACTTGTAGCCGTGAAATGAGGGCAACCCTGTGTTTTTGTATTGTTTTTGGTTTTTCCAACACTGCAGCTTTGACAAAGTCCCAGTCAGAGACAAATGCTATGAAGATGCAGATGGATGATCTCACCAGGAAGTACGACAGACTACTGAAGGAACATCAGGAGCTCCAGGTAGCACAACAGGATATTGTCTTATTGCATCATTTACTGCCTAAGATCTTTTAGGCACATGGTTCCTCTGAATTGGGTATTTTAATTTGTAAACATCAGGTGCATTTATGTAACATTACACATTGCATGATGTCTCTAATGCTCCTTTTTTCAGAATCTTCAGGATCGTGGGGATAAAAAAGAAGACTAGATACTGTAGAAGTGAAACATGTTTCCATGGCAGCTTGGCCCAATCATTGCTGCAGCACATGCTTTACCATCACCTAACGTGTCATAATGTGTACATACCCAAAAACTGTGATTGGCTTCCCTGACCAACAGGTTCATGGGTGAACTGGAGATTAAGTTTTCTTGATGCTCTAGATTAACTTTACTGGTTGGAATAATTTCTAGTTCTGCCTGGTGCAGCAAGACTAAGAGGATTACTTTTTCGACTGTTATCAGGCAGATTAGTTGGGTAAGGAGAAAATGCAGCTAGCACCTGACTCAGGTCTGATCAGAGCTCTGACTATGTTAAATTTCCTACAAAGATGGGTGTTTTCTGGTTTGTCGCTTTAGATTTTTTTTTAAATCCATTTAAACTGATCAAGAATCGTTAAAAGCAAATGTGTTCTGCTTTTGTGATGAATAATTCTGAATATATTCATTGCTGTATAGAGGGGCATCTGCTTGCCTTGAGCTGAACGGTGTGACAATTCAAGCAGTGCAGATGCCGTTTGTGTTTACAGTTGCACTTGATGAATCGTCACTTTTTTGTTGTATTCCAGCCACTGTTTGACTTACGTTGTCCTGAATAAGTTGTGGTGATCAGCATTATCACATTTGACGGTTTCCACCTTTAATTTGAGCCTATATGTGTTAATGAACACATACCAAAACACCACGTGAATAGCTTTAACTGGTAAGAATATAAAAGATGCATTTCTCACAATGATAAAATTTTATTCCGGCCCTTTGGATCAGACTTTACCACAAAATAAAGGTCTTGGATGTTTTCTTGTGTATATTTCTGAGAGGAAGTCTTTTTTATTCACTGTGATTTTTCATGCAAGCCACTGGGATTTGTTTGCCTGTGTCAGAATATGAATGTATTTTTTTTTTGTATATCCGTTATCCATGCAAGGTAATCACTGCATTTTAGTGTGTTCATGTTGCTAAAACAATTATTCAAAGGGTTTACCACATTTAGTTTTTGTGATATCCTACCGTGTAGCAATGATCACACTTGAGTTATTTCTTTGGCTAACTCTGCCATTTATTCTGTAACACACACAACAAGACTGAACATGGATTCTGCGCGGGGTTTTCACACTCTTGCTCTAATGTGTCCCCTTCATAGTAGTGCTGAACAACACAGGTAGTTCCCCCTAGAGGCATGTGCCAGTAATATTTTAAATTAGACTTGCAGTCTACCACATCCCTCCCCTCTAGATTAAACTACTTTTAATTACCTTAGCCCATTATGCTAGACATCCTGGAACTCCCATTTAATCCTAAACAATCACAGTTACTTTAACTTCTTAAACACATGTGCCATACATATAATTTCTTTCTCTTTTCTTTTCTTTTTTTTTTTTTTTTTTTTCACATGTATAACACACATAACAGTCTAACTAGGGGATTTGGTTTGACTACCGCATCCCAGTGAGGTTCCAGGACGCATTCTTGTCCTGTGGCTGGGGAACTCACTACTGACTAAGTATAGTCCTTCAAGTAGTCTGGAGCTTTCCTAGCTCGCTGAGATCTTCTCACGGCTGGTGAGCCAACTGCAGGTGAAGACTCAGACTGCTCCACTGTTTCGGCTGCTGCAGTGCTGCCCGTAGAATCTGCAGAGACGGTTACCTCAGGTTTCACCTGAAGTGGTGGTTCGTTGATGCTCTCCTCATAATGGGTGTCAGACAACACCTCTGGTGCCATCGGCAGGGGAATGGAGCTCCTACCACGAACTTGGTCGATGTGTCGCCTCACCACTTGTCCATGGCCTAATGTCACCTTGAATGACACAGGGCCTGTCTTTTCTGTTATTTCTCCTGGTACCCAGGCTGGTCCTGAGCCAAAGTTGCGGGTGTAGACCACGTCTCCTTCTCTCAGTATTCTCTCTCTAGTATGCATGTCATGATAACCTTTTTGTTTCTCTTGTTTATCATGCACTTTGTTTCTGAAGTCTGGATGTATTAAGTCAAATGTTGACCTCAACTTTCTTCCCATCCATGGACCTGCGTAGTCAATGTGAATTCTTCTCCATGGTTTATCTGGAACTTCCCAGGGATGTAGTGGGGCTGCTGGAGGACTGTTCCTGTTCTCCTGGCATGCCGCACATGACTTCACAAGCGCCTCCACCTCTGCATCCATGTTGGGCCACCACATGTAGCTCCTCGCCAACGCTTTCATGCGAGTGATGCCAGGGTGTGCTTGGTGTAGTTGTTGCAATAAGGCATTCCTACCAGGTGGTGGAACAACCACGCGTCCTCCCCACAGGATACAACCTTCCTGGGTGCTGAGCTCATCCTGTCGTCTGGCATAGGGAATGAACTCAGGACTGTTCATCTTCGGCCATCCTCGCAAGATGTATTTTCGCACTCTTGCTAGAATAGGGTCTTTGTCTGTCCACTTCTTTATTTGTTGTGCGTTCACCAGGGGCACGCCGATATCTTCAAACAATAGCACTCTCTCCTCCTCCTCAGGCGTGCTGTCTCTTCCTCCATCCAAGGGTAGCCTACTCATCGCGTCAGCATTCGTATGGTCCCGTCCGGCTTTGTAAACGATGGTGTACTCATACGCTGCTAATGTAACGGCCCATCTCTGAATTCTCTGAGATGTCATCTGGGGTATGGCTCTCATTTCACTGAACAGTGAAATTAGTGGCTTGTGGTCAGTCACTATAGCGAACTGTCTCCCGTACAGGTATTTGTGGAATTTTTTTACACCAAATACTACTGCAAGGCCCTCCTTGTCTAGCTGGGAGTAGTTTTTCTCAGCTGCACTAAGAGTTCTTGAGACGAACCCTATGGGTCTCTCTGAGCCATCCTTCATACGATGAGAGAGTACAGCACCCACACCGTAGGGTGATGCGTCACACGCCAGGATGAGTGGTTTGTTTGAATCATAGTGCACTAACACACTACAGGACTGAAGTAGCACTTTGGACTCTTCAAACGCCTTCTGCTGCTTGACCCCCCATGACCATTTTTCTTCCTTCTTAAGTAAGGTATGTAGTGGTGCCAGCAGCGTGGAGAGCTTTGGGAGGAACCTATGGTAATAGTTCAACAAGCCCAGGTAGGCTTTTAACTCAGTAACATTTTGTGGCTCAGGCGCCTCCGCAATGGCTTCCACTTTGTCTGTTAGAGGGTGTAGACCACTGGCGTTGATCTTGTGGCCTAGGAACACCACCTCTTTTCCCATGAACTCACACTTGCTTCTTTTCAACCTCAGACCGCTTTTCTCCAACCGTTGAAGCACTTCCTCCAGCGTTTTCAGATGTTCTTGTTCATTTGGTCCTGTACAAAGGATGTCATCCAAATAAATGGCAACATTCGGAATTCCACCTAGGATGCCCTCCATAGTTCTCTGGAATATAGCAGGACTGGAAGCTACTCCAAATGGTAAGCGTGTGTAGGTATATAAGCCTTTGTGTGTATTGATGGTTACATACTTTCTTGATTCTTCTTCCAGGACTACTTGTTGGTAGGCGTGACTCATGTCTAATTTCGTGAAGTGTCGGCCGCCGTTCAGCTGTGCGAAGAGGTCCTCCACTTTAGGAATTGGATACTGATCCACCCGTGATGCTCGATTGACAGTGAGTTTGTAATCTCCACATATTCTAATGGAGCCATCCGGCTTTCTCACTGGGACTATGGGCGCCGCCCATTCTGCAACCTGCACTGGCTCAACGATCTTGTCATCCAGCAGCCTCTGTAGCTCGCTTTCGACCAGTGGCTTGACTGCATAGGGTACCGGTCGGGGTTTGCAGAATCGTGGTTGGGCCTCCTTGTCCACATTAATCTTTGCAGTGACACCTTTTAGCTGTCCTACGCCTTCTTTGAACACCTCAGCGTGTCTTTCGAGGATCTCCTCCAGCTGCAATTTGGGCTGAGATTCCACCTTATTCACCAACTGATCCATCATGGCCAGTTCTTGTAGCCAACTTCGCCCTAGTAGATTTGGTCCTTCGCTCCCAACTACTACTACAGGTAAGTTCTTTTCTTTGTTTTCGTGCTGCACCTTCACTTGTGCCATGCCTAGCACGTCTAGCTTCTCTCCTGTGTATGTTTTTAATTTTAATGAACAGGGATTTAATTCTGCTGTGTCTGTTTTCTTCCACAGTTGTGTATATTGCTGTTTACTTAATATGGTTACTCCACAGCCTGTATCAACTTCAAATGTTACTTTCATTCCATTAACATTCATGGTACGCGTGATGGGCGCTACCTTGGTCAGCTCCTCTGACGTGTTGTAAATTGTGTGAAAACCCATGTCTTCTGTATCACTTTCTCCCTCCCCTCTCAGTTGATTCGCTCGCTGTTCCTTTCCTGGGCCCTTGTTTTCATACTTTTGCCCATTAACTGTCGCTTTCAGCACCTGTGCGCTGTCCACCTTTATTCTACATGCTTTCTTAATGTGCCCTCGCTTGCCACACTTATGACACAGCTCAGTGGCAAATTTGCACTCGACGGCATTGTGCTGGCCTTTGCAGCGATAACAACTGGGGAATTTGTGCTGATTTTTATCAGTTGACACTTTGTGGACACCTACTTGGGTCTTAGGCACACGAACATGCGTTGCTGTGTCCTCTGTTAGTTTCCACTGCATTTCTCTCACATCTTTAGCTGCTGTTTCCATCGCTTGGCATAATTCCAAAGCCTTCACAAAAGTGAGTTTTGTTTCAGATAAAAGTCGCCGTTGCATTCGGTCATCATTCACTCCACACACAAGTCTGTCTCTTAACATTTCTTCCAATGCGTCTTTGTAATCACAGTGCAGTGTTAATTTCTTCAGTTCTGCCACATACTCTGCTATGGACTCAGTGTTCCTCCTTATGCGTGAATTAAATTTGAATCGTTGCACTATTTCACTCGGTTTGGGGCTGAAGTGCTTCTGAAGCTCCGCAGTAATCTGGTCGTACGTTTTATCTTTCGGTAATGCAGGGCTTATTAAATTTCTCAACAAGCTGTAAGTAGTTGCACCAACTCCACTCAACAGTACAGCCTTCCTTTTGTCTGGCTCCTCAATCTCATTAGCTTGGAAGAAAAAGTCCAACATTTCACTATATTCTTCCCATGACTGAGTCGAGTTATCAAAAGGGGTTACCGTTCCGATTACAGCCGCCATTGCTCGTCGTGGTGGGGAAACCTCGTTTTTCCTCCTCTGAACTTGCACTCGAACTACTGGAGTCACTTGAGTTCGCCACACTTGCAATGTTCTCTGTTTCTCGCCGCTGATTTTTTTCTTTTAATCCTCGTCGCCAATTGTGTGATATCCTACCGTGTAGCAATGATCACACTTGAGTTATTTCTTTGGCTAACTCTGCCATTTATTCTGTAACACACACAACAAGACTGAACATGGATTCTGCGCGGGGTTTTCACACTCTTGCTCTAATGTGTCCCCTTCATAGTAGTGCTGAACAACACAGGTAGTTCCCCCTAGAGGCATGTGCCAGTAATATTTTAAATTAGACTTGCAGTCTACCACAGTTTTCTAGTTATAAATTCATGTTATGTTCTGATATTTACACAGAAATCCCATTCAAGTGCCTAAGGTGAATGTAGAATTTTCTCTTTAATAAAGGTTTGTTTCTTCATTCTGGGCCCTTTCTTCAAGCAGCTTGAACAAAGACATCAACACTTTGATTTGATACGAAAAAATATTACATCTGCTGTATTCCTTCAAATTATAAAAAAGTCCAAGAAAGTTATTTACAGCTTGATTTCTTTATTTAATGCAAGTGAGCATCTCACGTTGATATAGTGACTTCTGCTGCTACTCTTAAATTCAAGAGATGATCTAGACAGCACAAGCAGGTGCATCTCAACCAATCTGAATATTGTGGTTGCATATATAATTTACTCAAAATAAAATGTGTAATATTTTACTGCTAGATTTCTCATTTTCATGAACTATAGGCCATAATTCTTCTTCAAGTTTGTTTTAAATTAATTTAGCATAAAATATGAACTTTTTCCACAAATTCCAACTTTGTGAGATGCACCTGTACTGCCTTTTTCCAAACTTGGGTCATATGTAAAAAAAAAAAAACATCCTTTAATAGAATAAAATCAGGGCGTTATCTGAAAAAGTTCCCCTGCAGGGAAGTCTGAAAATCCATGGCTTTGTTCTTGGAGGGGAAAAACTACGGCAAATCCAGTTTTTCCAGTCACACTTGATCACTTTAATGTTCTAACATTTTAAGTGAGTCAGCGTGACAATCCGTAAAGCACAGACTGATCCCAGTGATCCACATCAGGGATGTGCACAGGCTGTTGTCACCTGGGTAACAGCCCATTTGCCATTTTTGTTTGAGCGGCCGTTTAAACAGTTTTTTAATGACTGTTGTGCCTTTTTGTTTCATAAATGTGTCACTTTTTACTAGTACATTTGCTGTTTTTTCTTGCTTCTTTCATGCAACATTCTTAAAGTTGAGATGTATTATAGTAAATCTGCAACTACTGTAAATCTGTGATTTTTTTCTGTAAAATTTGCACTTTTTGAGTTTTTTCTTGTAAATTTGGAATTTTTCTGTGATTATGGAGCATTTTCATAAATTGGCTCCTTTTTTGTCATGCTTGAAATTATTTTTCTTCTGATTTTCTTTTTCTACAAAATTTGGAGAAAAATTTTCGGCTTTTTTCACTGATAAATTTATATTTTTTTTATTGTATTTGTGAATTCATGTCATAAATTCACATATTTTTTCCTCCAACTTTCCAGCTTTTTGAGTGACTTTTTAAATTCAGAGATTTTTTTTTCATTAAAATGCTACTTTCCTCTTGTAATTTGGTGATAGTTTCTCATTTGTGATTTTTATCTCAAAAATTTACATTTCTTGTAATTTTGCTCTCGTCTCAGAGCAACAGCCCCTCAAAATGTCTGTCCACATCCCTGATCAACATTATACCTATCAGAGGTTTAAACCCCAACTTTTCCACTTTAGATTAATTAGAAACCATTCAGAATTCATTTTAATGTCTGTGGGAGATCTGTTTCCATTTGACTCTAAAAACTGGCTAACTTAAACTGTGGTACTGCTGAAAAAATACTTTGATTTTCCTTTAGGTTCCACTTAATTAAAAGCCAAACAAGAAAGCAAATTTAGTATGGCCAGACAATTGATAACTTGTGACTCACTGGGGAAAAAAAGTACACAGAGTGGCCCAAAGCTTTCATTAAGATTGGCTGATGACATTTGGAGTTAAATTTTATAATACAACATTTATAAAGGAGCTTTTTATTGTTAAGGCAGCTGATTTAGCTGGGCGGTGCGGTAGCGGAGTGGTTAGCACTGCGGCAGCACAACAACTCACCCGTGGCTGGGGGATCCTGGGTTCGATCCCAGCCCCCGACCAACAGTGATCTGTGGGGAGTTTGCATGTTCTCCCCGTGTCTGCGTGGGTTTTCTCCGGGATTTCTCCAGTTTCCTCCCACATGTCAAAAACATGCAAGTTAGGTTAATTGGCATCAAACTGGGGACTCTAAGTTGTCCTTAGGTATGACTGTGAGAGTGAATGGTTGTCTGTCTCTCTGTGTTGGCCCTGTGATGGATTGGCGATCTGTCCAGGGTGTACCCTGCCTCTCACCCAAAGATGCTGGGATAGGCTCCAGCCCCCCCTCCCTTCTCCCGCGACCCGAAAAGGTTTAAGCAGAAGAAGATGAATGAATGAATGAGAGCTGTCATGTCTGATGTAATTTTAATGCTTCTGTGTATACCTAAAGCACTTCCAAGCATTGGGGCATTTATTTTCTTCTCTACAATGATAAGACCATATTATAATCTCACGTATCGAGTAGATATTGAAAAAAGACTCCATTTTACATCTCCAGAAATGTTAGCCTTCAAAAAATGTCACTATTAAAGATAACATTAATGTATAATTGTTAGTTTGATGTCTGCAAAGAAAAACAGCTATAGCTTTCATTTCAGATTAAAACCACTTTACAACAATGTGATTAAGTGTTTATCCCTGCATTAAAAGCATTAAATAGTTTTATATTAAACTTGACTTTTCAGTAATTGTGCATTTACAGTAATCTACAGTACAGTGCTGTGAAAAAAGTATTTGTTCCTTCCTGATTTCTTCTATTTTTTGCCCATTTGGCACACTTAAATGTTTTAGATCATCACAAAAATTTTAATATGAGACAAAGATGACTCAAGTAAATACAAAATGCAGTTTTTTAAACAATGATTTCATTTATTAAGGGAAAAAAGCTGTTCAAACCTACCTGACCCTATCTGAAAAAAGTAATTGCCCCATGTTACAGCATGGATTAACTGTGATTAACCACATTTTTTGGAAAGCTTGAGTTCAGTTTCACTAGCCACACCCAGGCCTGATTACTGCCAGACCTGTTGAATCAAGAAATCACTTCAATAGAACCTGTCTGACAAAGTGAAGTTGGCTAAAAGAGCTCAAGAAGCAAAACATCATGCTGCGATCTAAAGAAATTCAAGAACAGATGAGAAACAGAAACCCAGAACAACATCTAAAGAACTGCAGGCCTCATGTGACTCAGTTTGGACACTGGTCCAATAAGAAAAAAGACTGGGCAAAAATGGCATCCATGGGGGAGTTCCAAGGTGAAAACCACTGCTGACCAAAAAGAACACAAAGACTTGTCTCACATTTGCCAACAAAAAAACATCTTGATGATCCCCAAAACGTTTGGGAAAATATTCTGTAGACTGACGAGACAAAAGTTGAACTTTTTGGAAGGTGTGTGTCCCATTACATCTGGAGTAAAACTAACAACATTTTATAAAAAAAAAGAACATCATATCAACAGTCAAACATGGTGGTAGTGTAATGGTCTGGGGCTGCTTCAGGACCTGGACAACTTCCCATAACTGATGGATCCATGAATTCTGCTCTCTACCAGAAAATTCTGAAGGACAGTGTTGATCATCAGTTCGTGACCTCAAGCTCAAGCATGTAGCTGAATTAAAACAATTCTGCAAAGAAGAGTGGGCCAAAACTCCTCAACAGAGATGTAAAAGACTCATTGCCAATCAGTCATTGCTTGACTGCAGTTGTTGGTGCCAAGGGTTGCGCAACCAGTTATTAGATTTAGGGGGTGACAGAAAAGTTTCATATTTGTTTTATACATATTGTGACGTAGGCGAGGTTCACACAAAGAAAGGGAGCAGATGGCTGCGACACAGCAGGCTTTATTAAACACACCACAATCACAGACAGGAGGGATGTCATTCTCACCGACCTCCGTTTATATCACTAACTAACTAACTAACTAACCTGCACTTATATAGCGCTTTTCTAGTCACAAAGACCACTCAAAGCGCTTTCATTAATATAACTAACCCTCTATTCTAAGGGCCTATAGGAAACAAATATCTAGGGACAATTTAGAACAGCCAATTAACCTAACATGCATGTTTTTTGGCATGGGGGAGGAAACCGGAGAAATCCCGGAGTAAACCCACGCAACACGGGGAGAACATGCAAACTCCACACAGATCACTGTTGGTCGGGGGCTGGGATCGAACCCACGATCCCACGATCCCCACAATCCCCCAGCCAAGGGTAAACTGTGCTGCCGCAGTGCTAACCACTGCGCCACCGTGCAGGATTATACAATCACATAATCACTCCGGCTCTAGTTCTACCTATAACACTGCTGGGCCATTATAACGCAGTTATAATGACCCAGCAGTATAATAGCACAGTAATAACATTAAACACACACACGAAAATGAAGTCTCTAAGATAAGATAAGATAAGCCTTTATTAGTCCCACAATGGGTAAATTCCAGGATTGCAACAGCACAGGGATAGCAACACTCAGAGCAATAATTAAGAAGATAAAAAAATAAGAACAGTGAATATACATTTGTACACATAAATATATAAATATATATACACAGTGCGGAGCATTGTAGCTAGATTGAATAAACAGCATAACTGTCTATTTAGTTACCTGACATGGTATGAATATGTACCCATACAAATTGTCACCCTCCATAGCGACTGATATTGTCCTAGTTGTATACTGGAGGGGACCATTTGTGTAAGTCTGTTACGTCTTTTGCATTCAGTACGATAAGGTCGTCACGTTTTTTTTGCTATCTCTGCGAGCAGCCCTGCTTAGGTTATACAGTCTGACAGCCGTAGGTAGGAAGGACCTGCAAAACCTCTCGATCGCGCACCTAGGATGATGTAGTCTACTGCTAAATGAGCTCCTCAGTGCGTTCAGTATGTCCTGCATAGGGTGGGACTCGGACTCCAGCAGAGATGACAGTTTAGCCACCATCCTTCTCTCTCCTATCTCCTCCACTGGGTCAAGGCATTGCCCCAGGACAGAGCTAGCTTTCTTGATTAGTTTGTTCAGTCTCTTCCTATCGGCTGCTGTAATGCCACTGCCCCAGCAGACCACTCCAAAAGTGATGGCTGATGCCACCACCGTGTCATAGAATTTCTTCAGCAGCGCCCTTTGTACACCAAAAGACCTGAGCCTCCTCAGTAGGAACAGCCTGCGCTGTCCCTTCTTGTAGAGTGCGTCGGTATTGTGTGACCAGTCTAGTGTATTGTTCAGATGAACACCCAGGTACTTGTAGGATGTCACCTTCTCAATGTCTGTTCCTTGTATATTTACTGGTGCTGTGAGGGGTTGTCCTTGCCTGCGGCAGTCAACCACCAGCTCCTTAGTTTTCCTCGTGTTGATCTGGAGGTAGTTTCGATGGCACCAGTCCATGAAGTCCTGGATAAGTCCTCTGTACTCAGCTTCATCTCCGTTGGAGATGAGGTCGACGATTGCAGAGTCATCAGAGAACTTCTGTAGATGGCAGTGTGTTATGTTGTGTGAGAAGTCCACAGTATAAAGGGTGAACAGGAAGGGAGCCAAAACCGTTCCCTGGGGGGCCCCCGTGCTACCGATGATCGTGTCAGACACACAATCCCGGGTTCTCACAAACTGTGGCCGGTTAGTGAGGTAGTCCAGGATCCATGATGACAGGTGCTGGTCCACCCCTGCGCACAGCAGCTTGTCCTTCAGGATCATCGGATGGATGGTGTTGAAAGCACTGGAGAAGTCAAAGAACATGATCCTCTCCGCGTTCCCGGGCTTCTCCAGGTGGGACAGGGAACGGTGAAGGAGAAAGAGCACCGCATCCTCCACCCCAATGCCATGCT
Organism: Pholidichthys leucotaenia; assembly: GCA_020510985.1. NCBI lineage: Eukaryota > Metazoa > Chordata > Actinopteri > Cichliformes > Pholidichthyidae > Pholidichthys > Pholidichthys leucotaenia. The sequence goes on from CM035847.1 coordinate 193,985,051, forward strand.
GGTAGGCGAACTGGAGTGGATCAATCGCTGGTCCCACCAGGGGGCAGAGGTGAGCAAGGAGCAGTCTCTTCAGGGTCTTCATCATTTGAGATGTCAGGGCCACTGGTCTGTAGCTGTTCAGGTCTTTGGGGTGGGAAGTCTTTGGTATAGGTACCACACAAGATGTTTTCCACAACTGTGGTACCCTCCCCAGCTTCAGGCTCAGCTTGAAGATGTGCTCCACAATCCCACACAGCTGGTCTGTGCAGGACTTGAGGAGCTTCGAGCTGATGCTGTCCGGTCCCGAGGCCTTCCTCGCCTTGATCTTCCTCAGCTCCATCCTCACCTGGGTCTTAGTGAGGGTCAGGTTGGGGGGCTGTGTGCTGGGAGTGGGGGGGGGTGTTGGTGGAGTGGGGTGTGGACAGCAGGTCTTGACGACTTTAGAGGAAGCAGTGGTTGTTATGCAGTCGGGGGGAGGGCGGTTGGTCAAACCTATTAAAAAACAGGTTCAGATTGTTCGCCCACTCCTTGCCCCCCGTGGCCTGGGAGGAGGTATTCTGGAGCCCAGAGATGGTTTTAAGGTTTCTCCAGACCCTGCCGATGTCGCTCTGTTGCAGCTTGTCCTCCATCTTCTTCCTGAAGCTGTCCTTGCCTTCTCTGATCTTCCTCCTCAGCTCCCTCTGTACGGACTTCAGCATCTCCCTGTTCCCCGACCTGAAGATCCTCTTCTTCTCTCTCAGAAGTGTTTTTATCTCAGGGTTGATCCAGGGTTTGTTGTTTGAGCAACACCGTATGGTCTTGGTGGGTACGATGTTGTCCACACAGAAGTTGATGTAGTCCGTGATGGTGTGAGTGAGGCCATCGATGTCCTCACCATGTGGATCGCAGAGCTGCTCCCAGGCCGTGGTTTCAAAACAGTCCTTCAGAGCATCCATTGCCTCCTCAGACCATAACTTCACTGTGCGCATGACCGGAGGTTGTCTGTGTACTAGGGGTTTGTACACCGGCAGGAGATGAACCAAGTTGTGATCCGATCTCCCGAGTGGGGGGGAGTGGTGATGAGGTGTACGCCTCCTTAGTGCTTGCATAGAATAAGTCCAGTGTTTTATTGTCTCTAGTGTGGCATGTGACATACTGGGTGAACGTGGGCAGAATGGGGGACAGTGAAATATGGTTGAAATCACCTGAGATGAGTAGGAGAGCATCTGGGTGTTCTGTCAGCAGCCTGTCAGTTACTAAGTGAACGGCGTCACGCGCTGTCCCCGCGTTGGCCGTCGGATTTGCATAAATAACAATGCAGATCACGTGTGAGTATTCCCTCGGGAGATAGGTAGGCCGCATGCTAACAGCTAGCAACTCAATGTCTTTGTTGCAGTGTTGTTTAACCGTGATATGTCCCGGTCTGAACCAGCTGTTATTGACATACATTATCATTCCTCCGCCCCTTGCCTTCCCACAGTCTGGTGTCCGGTCTGCCCGTATTGCGTGGAAACCCTCCAGTTTGATGTTAGCATCTGTTGGTAGTTCTGTTAGCCACGTCTCAGTAAACAACATCAAGCTAATCTCTCTGAAGATGCTCTCGTAGCGGGAGATAGCCGCTAGCTCGTCAGTCTTATTGAGTAGCGATTGTACATTCCCCATAATAACCGATGGGAGGACGGGTCTGTACCTTATATTCCTCGCCCGCCGTCTTACTCCAGCTTGACATCCACGCCATTTCCATCTTATTTCTCCCGGTATGTTGAGTTTTTGCGTTAGCATCGTGGGCCGGTTAAGTGCTAACAGCTGGTCTCTATTGTACTGCCTCCTGCAATAAACAGTGGCTCCGTCCGCTGGCTCAGGAGACATTTGGGTGATCTACGTGTCTGTGATGGATAAGGTGTTGCTGGATCAGAAAGATTAGCAAGAGAGCCAGATAGTAAATACAAATAGGAAGAAATTGATCCGCTGTTGCAAAAAGGCAGCCTACTCGTGTGGCGCCAGAAGTAGTAGTGGCTACTGGCAAGGCATGCTGGGAAAAAGCCCCAATGTTACACTGCCACACACCCCCCCCCCCCCCAGACTGGTTTCTGTCCCCAGAAAATGAAAATCCAACTCAAAAGTCCAACACAAACCCATCCAGGTGTTGGGGTGGCCTTCGATGCCGACGACCAGCACGTACAGGCCCGCCAGTGTCCATCTGAGACTCGGTCAGAGTATCTGGTCGGGATGAAGGCTCCGGATCGACCACCAGTGGGGCGGATGGCTGGTATGGGGCGAGACGGTCACGGTGAAGTACCACGACCCGGTCCCTTTTTTTAAGCCTCACCCTGTACACCACATCCGACAGTCTCTGCAGAACCACACACGGTCCCGACCAATGGCTTGCCAACTTCGGTGATTGTCCTCTTTTCCTTTCAGGGCAGAAAACCCAGACTCGATCTCCTGGTGCAAAGTCCCTACCCTGGCAGCGGGAGTCATACGCTTGCTTCTGCCGACCACCTGCCACTGCCAGGGCCTCCCGAGCCAGTTCGTGCACTGTGTGGAGACGTTCCTTCAAACAAAAAAAATAATCCAACCCGGGTTTGCCCTCCACCTCCGGCTCGGGGGGGGGGGGGGGGGGGGGGTGAATATCAAATCCACTGGTGTGCACAGCTCGTGTCCAAACATGAGCACTGCAGGGGTGCACCGAGTGGATTCCTGAGCTGCCGTCCGATATGCCCACAAAACAAAAGGCAGATGCAGGTCCCAGTCTCCCTGTCACTGGTCCACTAGGATAGCGAGCTGAGTGGTGAGGGTCCGGTTGAATCGTTCTGCAGGTGCAGCGGGGTGGTCCGGGTCTTCCGGATGCCCAGCCGCTTGCAGACCTCTCCGAAGATCTCCGCCTTGAAGTTCCGACCCTGATCGCTGTGCAGCTCCTCCGGTGCACCAAACCGACAGAACATTTTGTCCACCAGTTTTGATGCCGTCGTAGCGGCGCTCTGGTCCGGGACCGCGTACGCCTCTGGCCACTTAGTGAAATAATCCATCGCGACCAGCACGTAGTGGTTCCCCCGGTCTGTGGTCAGGAAAGGTCCCAGAATGTCCACTCCTACCCGCTCCATCGGTGCTCCCACCTGGTACTGCTGCAGGGGAGCGTGGGATCGCTGAGTTGGCCCTTTCTGAGCTGTGCAGGTGTCGCAGCAATGGACATGGAGCTCTACATCCTGATGACATCGGGGCCAGTAGAACCGGGCTCGAAGACCCTGCAAAGTCTTTGTCACCCCGAAGTGGCCCACTCCTACCGCCCCATGAACCAGCTGGAGTACGTTGGGCCGGAGTCAACGAGGAACCAGTAACTGCCAGACATGCCACTGCCCAGCTGGAGTCTGCCACTGCCGATACACCACGCCCTCGTGACAGCGGAGGATGGCCCACTGGGAGTGTAGGGCCTTAGTCTCTGGGTCCAGCGCTGACACAGCCTCCCATCTGGGCCGCTGTCCTGCGTCCAGCCACTGCCAAACCCGAGAAATGACCGGGTCCCTGTCCTGCTCGCTCTGCAGCTGCTGCGTGCCAAGGACCTCTGTGACATCTTCGCTAGGGGAGGCTGCCTGATCATCCAAGAAGAAGCTGTGCATCGCTGCATTGTTCCTGCTCGCCGCGGTCCGGAGAGCAGCAGCGCGTGGGACGGCTTGGTCTCGCTCCTCAGCCCGCTGGCAGTGACGACACTCCTCTGCCGTACAGGGACGCCGAGACAGCACGTCAGCATTGGCATGGAGGCGGCCTGCCCGATGCACAATCTGAAAGTCATAGTCCTGCAGCGCCTCCAGCCATCTCACCAACTGTCCAGCCGGTTCCTTAAAGTTCAATAACCAGGTCAAGGAAGCATGATCCGTCCTGAACTGGAACTTCCCACCGTACACATATGGGTGGAAATGACGCAGCCCCTGGATGACAGCCAGCAGCTCTCTGCGAGTAACACAGTAATTCCTCTCGGCTCTGCCAAGAGTGCAGCTGAAGAAAGCAACTGCCTGCTGTCCTTGTTCTCCCTCCTGGGATAGCACCGCCCCGATGCCCTGGTCGCTGGCGTCTGTGTCCACGATGAAAGGGCGGTTCGGGTCAGGATACTGCAGGATGGGGCCTCTGATGAGCGCTGCGCGAAGTTGGGAAAAAGCAGCAGCACAATTCTCAGTCCACTGAAATGAGCATCCTTTTTGCGTCAGCTGATGCAGCGGGCTGGCAATGGTTGCGAAGTCTTTCACAAACCTCCTATAATAGGAAGCCAGTCCGAGAAAGCTCCTCAGTTCTCCCACATTCCGCGGCACTGGCCAGTCTCTCACCACTGCCACTTTTTCTGGGTCGGTGGCGACTTCTGCTGCGCTGACGACGTGGCCCAGGAAGGTGGTCTTCTGCCGGAATAGGTGGCATTTTCTCGGGTGTAACCGTAGCCCAGCCTGTCAGATGGCATCCAGTACTTCTCGGAGATCAGATAGGGCCCTGTCAAAATCAGCTGCGTGAACCAGCAGGTCATCCAGGTAAACAACGCAGCGACTCGGGGGCATGTGAGCCAGCACTCGCTCCATCAAGCGCTCAAAGCTGGCCGGGGCGTTGCAAAGTCCAAACGGCATCACTTTAAACTGATACAGTCCCTGCCCAATGGAGAAGGCTGTTTTCTGGCGGGCCTCAGATGACAGCTCTACCTGCCAATAGCTGCTGTGTAGATCCAGCAAGCTGAACCAGCTGGAGCCGGTGATATGGTCCAGCGCGTCATCGATGCGGGGCAGGGGGAAGGAGTCCTTATAGGTGACGTCATTCAGGCGCCGGTAATCCACGCAGAACCGCCACTACTCACCCTTCTTCCTGACCAGCACCACCGGCGCTGCCCAGGGGCTGCTGGAGGGCTCAATAATGTCTGCCTCCAGCATTTCTCGCACTTTTTGTTCTGATGCTGCCCGCTTTGAAAAGGGCAGCCGGCGTCGGCGGAGCCGAATCGGCCTGGTCTCACTGGTGTTGAGCTTGTGCTGCACCAAGCCGGTCCGGGTGCATTCTTTATCCCTCGCAGCGAAGACACCCATGTAGCAGTCCAACAGCTCCCGCAGCTGGCGTCTCTGTCCCGGCTCCAGCCCGCTGCAGCTCTGCTGGAATAATTCCTCGACCGCCTGCTGCATCTCTGCCGACACATTGACCCCTCCCCTTGCTGTCCCTGTGTGTGCTTGTGCTCCCTCTGCTCGTGCTGGTGGCGCCGTTGTGTCCAGTCCTCACGGTGGCCCGCCTGGTCTGGTCCGTCCTGGCGGTCCCACAATCATGCACCCCTCCGTGTTCCTTCTCTGGGTTCCGCTGTGGAGCGTGATGGTCCGGGTTCCCAGCTGGAGGGACGGTCTGGCAGTGTCGATCTTGGCGTTCCACGCTGCGAGTAGGTCGAGTCCAATAATACAGGGGTCTTGGATGTCAGCCAGCCAGAACGGGTGTTTTATGTTCTGACTGGCCACCCCCACCACGAGAACTCTCCGCACCCCCAATCTGGTGCGCTCACCGGTGGCTGTGGTGTCGTCTCGTCTGTACCCAGCAGCACATCGGGTTGGACCAAGGAGATGGTAGAGCCGGTGTCAATCAGAGCCCGGATTGATGTCTTCTCCAGGCTGCACTGTAGATACATCCCTGGCGAGTGTCCAATTCAGCCCATGCACGGCGCCGGTTCGTCGGGGGAAACATCTGCGGGAGGCAGCCTGTCCCCATTCATACTACTTTTTAACGTTGGCGAGGGGCTGGTTTGTCGTGGGGTGGGTGCGGGGCAGTACCGTGCGATGTGTCCTGGCTCTCCGCAGTGGAAGCACCCTTCCTCGTGTCGCTGCGGCCGTCTTCTCCATGGACGTGCTGCCGTGGTCTGCCGTAACTCCTCCTCCTCCCCCTCACTCTCAGCCGTGGCCTGGAAGGCTCTTTGTCTTGGCTCGGCTGTACGATTCATCAGCGGGTCCACCCGCTCTGCTTCTGTGACCGCAGTCTCCCAGTTGCTCGCAGCATTAATCCGGACATAGTCCTGGAGCTGGGCCGGGCGGAGACCTTGGATGAAATTCCAGAGGGCAAGCTTCTCCACTACCTCCGGTTCGAAATCCGGGTAGCTGCGCCATGTCAGCAGCCGTATGTCCACCGCATAGGCTCCTAGTCTCTTCTGGCTGCCTCCACGGCGGTTGGCCAGCTGTTTCTGAGTGTGCTCAGCATTGGCCATTCTTCCAAACCGCTCCTTTTAGCGCTGGCCAGCTGCGGTGCTCCTCGGGCCGGAGGTCAGACAGCTTGCAGAGGGCTCTCCCTTCCAAGGCCAGTGCGACCTGCACGGCGGTTTCTTCTGGTGGCCAGCCGTTCAGCGAGGCGGCCAGCTTGACCTGGACCAGGTAGTCGTCCAGCAGGGTCTTGCCGTTGAAGCGGGGAATCTTGGTCCGCTGTCGGACGGATGGGACGGTCGCCTCCCGGTTGATCGCCGCTCCTGGTCACAGTGGAATCGCTGGCCCGTCCTGCCCTGAAAAGGACAGGGAGTGGGGCTGGTTTGCTCTGTTAAGCCCACCCTGCCTTGAAAAAGGCAGAAGGCAGTGTACGCTGGTCCCGTTGGGTCCGCTGCTTCATTTGTCCTGGCGAGCGGCTCCGGGGGTTGGTGTCTCAGCTCCGTCGTCTGTCGCCAGCTGAGCGATGAGTCACTCTAACTGCTGGATCTCTGTTCTGATCCTGGCTTCCATCTGTTCCATGGTTCCCACTTCTGACACCAGTGTGACGTAGGCGAGATTCACACAAAGAAAGGGAGCAGATGGCTGCGACACAACAGGCTTTATTAAACACACCACAATCACAGAAAGGAGGGGAGGTCATTCTCACTGACTTCCGTTTATATCAGGGTTACACAATCACATAATCACTCTTGCTCTGATTCTACCTATAACACTGCTGGGTCATTATAACCCAGCAGTATAATAGCACAGTAATAACATTAAACACACACACGAAAATAAAGTCTCTACTGGCAAAGCATGCTGGGAAAAAGCCCCGATGTTACAATATGATTTGCTTTGTCTCAAGAGTCTGCCTCAGAGTCTGTGTAAAAGTGTCAAGGATGCAGCTGCATTAGTTATCATCTTGTTTTTAGTTCATCTTGTGCGGCTCCCGTGTGACTGGTACTGAGTGAGCGTCATGGTTCCTGAGAAAGAAATAATCTATACACCAGGTTTTGACCAGATATACTGGACCAATCATGATGGACAATTGCTCCTCCACCTCTCAGATAACAAAGGGCTTAAAGAACTGATTGATGTGCATTTGAGTCAGAATGGTGTGCGAATAGGCTCTGAGACTATTTTTGTATTGTTCTCCACTGGCCAGTGTAATTAAATTTGCTGAAACTCTGATCCATCCTGGTTTCCGACTGAAGGTCAAGAGGAATTTTTCTGACATACTTGGTGCCCAAGCTCAGGGACTCCCGATACCTCTTCTGCCTGCTTCTGTCATTCTGACACCACAGCGAGTGCGCGCAGCTGCCTCCCCCACCGGTGCCAACAAGAAGGTTTTGTGGAAGTAGGGCACAGTCAAGAGGTGCTGGGAGAAGAGCTGGAGAGTGATGGAGCCAACCTGCAGGCGGATCACAGTGAGTGAATTTAATTGTTGATGACGCCCAGTTACAGTCCACGGTTGGTCTGAGAATATGCGTAAAAGAGTTGTAAGCCAAGCGTTTGATATCGCAAAGTCCAAATAGGTTTGGACAAGATAGAGGCTTGGGGGTCCCGGTTCGAGTCCGTGGGGAAGTGCATTTCCGCTGCATAAAGTGGACCCATAAAAAATGCACAGGTGTATCAATAAAACTCAATGCAAGATCTTTTTTACACCACAAGTGAGCATAGGTGAAGAAAAAATATCAACGCAAGATCTTCTTTACATCACAAGTGAGCATCGATAAAGTGAGGAATAACCTTAAGATAAAGGTAAATAGCGCTAATATAATAAGGATAAACTTAACTGCAGTTTGTCTGGTCATTCGTGTGCTTGTTCGTGTGTTGTTAATATTTTATGGGTTACTTTGGTGAGGAAAAAGAGAAAAACAGAATGTGAGAACGCGGAAGTCAGGCAGTGGGACAGAAGTCGAGGCTGTTTTTTTCTTGTTGTGAAGTGCGAAAGGACAATAATGAGATTGTTGTTTCATAGGAAACAGCAAATTTGTGCACGGGAGATTGGTAAGTGGCAAAGATGGAAAAAATGAATGTGTTTTCAGAGCGGCAGAAGATGACTGACGATGAGAACCTTGGGTTGCCAGATCTGCTTATTATTAAGCAACTTTGGGATTGTTTCACTAACGTGTATGCTTATCTGGGGCTTGCTATTTGTATGTGAAAGTGACTAACTTGTTTTGTGCTGAAGCAATAGTAAGGTCACACTGAACTGGGGATTTTGGTAAGATTAAAGTTATTAGATGCCTGCTTTTTATCTCAAGATAGTTTTGGCAGTAATTTCTTTTGTAGTGCAGTTTTTTGTGGGGTTTTTGCTGGCTTTATGATAGTTACTTGTATTAAGCATATGTAATCTTGCTTTGTTGGCAAATGTCTATTTTTAACTAAAATTATTAATTGCCAGAATTTTCCACTTATTTTAAGTAAATTTCCTGCCAGCAGAGCAAGAAAATTTGATTTTTCTTTTGTTTGGGATGCATGAAGGCAGGTAAACAGCAATAGGTTATTTCATTTGACTTATATTTGACTTTTGCAGTGTAATTGTATTCTCTAGCTCACAGTTGCATTATCTCTCCAACTGAGGGGTAACAGTATGGCGTTAGATAGCTATCAAAAAAACGAGAGCGTAAAAACTAAAACTGAAGAGGTAAAAATAATATTGTGGGGCGTAAAATTATTATTGTGGGACACAAAAAAAGCGAGAGGGCGCACACAATTAAAATGCTCGCTCACTTTTGCAAAATCACCTCTCACTTTCTCATTTCCACACTCGCTTCCGTTCTCTTTGCTCTCGATTCTGATTTCTGCTCTCTCTGTTTTATTTTCCTCTTGCTCTCGATTCTTCACTGAGCTCGGCTTGCTTCCAATTTTACTGGGGATGACGTCACGGATTAAGACTCAACTAGACGATCACAGATCGCTACCTGGGGCCTGGGTTCAACAGTGCGTCTGGCTTGCAGCATAAATGGAGACTTCCAACCAAACTAGCTCACCAAATTTTGCAGAACAAGTAAACTAAAGTACTTTGCATTACATAAATGACACAAAATAACTATAAGTCACATTAGTGATGCACTGTTTTGAAATGAAACCCTTTATTATTAAATATTACACGTGACGTGTATAGCTTGTTAGCATGAGTCTCATGTTGCCTAGCAACCTTAAAATGTACTATACAGCTAGCTTCACACAAAACAGCATTAAATTCAAGCAGAAATACTAATGTTGGGAGATAATAGTGGGAGCTGAAAATAATAGCAAAGTAGGTACGGTATATAAAAGTAATTGGGTGTAGTATTTGTAATAAATATTAGGATAAATTTGTAGCATAAAGATGTATTAATATGCAATATTCTTTATGCTGTCGAGTCTATAGTGGTAATGCCAATAGTAGTCATACGTAGGTAAAATCTATTAAAAACTAATTCTGCAACTTTACTTACTGCTGCAAAATATAATGCTCTTTGAGAAATTCCCTTGGGAATAGATTCTATATAAAAACACTCAATTTGATACTTCTTAAATTTGAACTCTTTCTTTAAAATTAGATCAACTATTTAGTGTCAGAACACTTGACCCTGAAAATATATTGATGCTTTGCACCAATCTTAACTGTGGATAGATTTTTATTTCTTAAAAGTGTAATCATAGTGTAAGATTATGTTTGCATGCTATTTGTTGGGTAGTTGAAGTTCTGTTGCTCTAAAGAACAACATTAACCAGAGCTGTTGTATAGCATTTCTGTAATAGTAAAAAAAACATTAAGTTTATGTTTTTTGACATTTTAGGAAACTCTACGACGTAGCATATTGGAACGTCTTAAAGATAGACTACAGTGGCTACTTGGACAATCTTCTCCTGACTTTGACTACTTGGAATATGTCTGCAATCAAGAATACATCTTAATCAATGCAGCATCCCAAATTCTGGATATACCTTCCACCATAAGGCAGGGTCTTAGAGAATTAGAGAGACTTGCACGTGTTGCTATTGAAGAGGATCAACGTCCAATTTTGTACACAGTTGTACAAGGAGAAATGGGACGCCCTAAATTTGAGTTCTCTGTTGATTTTCTTACATGTCTTTTGGAAATACCTCTGCCAATAAAATGTATAGCCAGCCTACTTGATGTTAGTGAGGCTACAATCTTCAGAAGAATGAATGAAAATGGTATTTCAACAAAGACATTGTTTAGCTCTATGTCTGATGAAGAACTGGACAACAAAGTTGCTAGTATTAAAGCCAGAATACCTCATGCAGGATACAGACTTGTCAAAGGACTCCTGCAATCTGAGGGCCATCGCATACAGTGGCACAGAATTAAAAGTTGTATGCACAGAATTGACTCTGCCGGTGTTCTGTCACGATTGACACACATAGGATGCACAGTGCGACGAACTTATTCTGTCAAAGGACCACTCTCACTTGTCCATATAGACACTAATCACAAACTAATAAGGTTTGTGTGATTTCTGACTTGAATGGGTGGTAGTTATTTTGTATACAGTTGTGTCTGCTGCTCACCAATGTATTTCCTGTAGCTTAGGATTACTCAGAGAATGTCTTAATATCAAATACAATGTTCAGTTTACATTTCAGTTTGCTTAAAATGTTTCTTTTTATGGTTTAAGGTACAACATTGTCATTTTTGGAGGTGTGGATGGCTACTCAAGAAAGGTGAGTAAATAATTGGTATTAGTCCGTTTGTTCTTTCCTAAAGGCTCTAACACTGTGTAAAATGTGTGGTTAGATCATGTACCTGAATGCTGCAAAGGACAACAAATCAGGCACAGCTCTCAACTTCTTCCTAGAAGCTGTTCAGCGGTTTGGCTGGCCATTGAGGTATGCTTTCCTACTTTAACAAAGCCTTAAAAGGTGCAAAATGTAGAAAATGTGGGTAATTATTGATCATGAACTTGTAAACATTAAAAAATAGACAGTGCAATCAAATGTTATATTTACAGATGCACAGACATTGGCTTATTTTACAATGTTGACAGTCTCCATTATACATTTGTTTTTCCTGAAGTAGTAATATTTCATTGTCATAAGCTATCGTAATTTGGAGTCATCTAAAATGGTGCTCCCTTATAAATATATTTTTGAGGTGCTCTAAAATGAAAGCATACATAACTGTCTTGAAAGATGCCTTCCAAGGTTAAATATCGGTTTAACAGAGAGCTGAGGAGAGCTAAATCTGTGTATTCTGAGAGACTCCAGCAGCAGTTCACTGCTAATGACTCGGCTTCTGTGTGGAGAGGACTGAGGCAAATCACCAACTATCGGCCTCAGGCTTCTAAAGGTCAGGATGACAAAGCCCTTTGTCAAAAACTGTCCCAACATTACGCCCGTTTTGACACCTCGTCAGCTGTGTCCAACTCCCCCACTCCACCCAGCTCCACTGCCTCCTCGGCCCCTAATTCATCAAAAGCGGTCCCCCCCTCCCCCCCCCCCCTGCCCTTGTCATCAGTGAGCAGTACGTGCACAGACAATTCTCCAGACTGAACCCGCGCAAGGCCCCCGGGCCGGACGGTGTGTCTCCCTCCACCCTGAGACACTGTGCGAAAGAGCTGGCTCCTGTCTTCACAGACATTTTTAACACCTCCCTTAAGCTATGCCACGTGCCGACCTGCCTCAAATCTTCCACCATCATCCCTGTCCCCAAGAAGCCACGGATTACTGGACTTAACGACTACAGACCTGTAGCGCTCACCTCTGTAGTCATGAAGTCCTTTGAGCGCCTGGTCCTGTCTCACCTCAAGTCCATCACCACTCCCCTCCTGGACCCGCTGCAGTTTGCCTACCGTGCCAACAGGTCTGTGGACGACGCAGTCAACCTGGCCCTCCACTCCATCCTGCAGCACCTGGACTCCCCGGGAACCTACGCCAGGATCCTGTTTGTGGACTTCAGCTCTGCATTCAACACCATCCGCCCCGCTCTGCTCCAGGACAAGCTGTCCCTGCTCGGCGTGCCTGACTCCCTCTGCAGGTGGATCACCGACTTCCTGACGGACCGGAGGCAGCATGTGCGGCTGGGGAAGTCTGTCTCGGACTCTGTTAGCATCAGCATCGGATCACCCCAGGGCTGTGTACTTTCCCCCCTACTCTTCTCCCTTTATACCAACTCCTGCACCTCCTCCCACCAGTCTGTTAAGCTGATCAAGTTTGCGGACGACACCACCCTCATCGGGCTCATCTCCAACAGCGACGAGTCCGTCTACAGGAAAGAGGTGGCCCAGCTGGTGTCCTGGTGCAGCCACAACAACCTGCAGCTGAACGCTCTGAAGACAGCGGAGATGATTGTGGACTTCAGGAAAGTCACAACCCCCCTGCCCCCCCTCACCATCACAGGCTCTCCCATCACCATTGCAGATTCCTTCCGCTTCTTGGGCACCACCATCACCCGGGACCTCAAATGGGAGCCAACCATCAGCTCCCTCATCAAAAAGGCCCAGCAGAGGATGTTCTTTCTGCGGCAGCTGAGGAAGCTCAAGCTTCCCACCAAGATGTTAGTGCAGTTCTACACGGCCATCATCGAGTCCATCCTCACCTCCTCCATAACCGTGTGGTACGCAGGAGCCACTGCCAGGGACAGACTAAGGCTGCAGCGCGTCGTGCGCACTGCTGAGAAGGTGATCGGCTACAAGCTCCCATCTCTCCAGGACCTGTACATCTCCAGGACCCGGAGGCGTGCAGGCCGGATCATAGCCGATCCTTCACACCCTGGTCACGTACTGTTTGCCCCCCTCCCCTCAGGTAGAAGACTTCGGTCCATTCAGACTAAAACCTCCCGGCACATGAACAGCTTTTTCCCCTCTGCCATCAGACTGCTGAACACTAAGTGACTTATTGACTCTCGTGCACTATATACAGCAGCTCATGTCGTTCATCACTGTTTTTCTGTTGCATTATCGACTGCACTGTGGTACCCCATATTATCTGCTACTTGCTAATTTATTTAAAACTGCCTTGACTAGTATTACTCATTATTATTATTATTATTATTACTTATTATTCTACACTTATTGCACGTTTTTAGTCTTTTAGTTTTTAGTTTATCTCTTTATCTCATCATGTTTTTAATGTTGCAGCATGGCACCGAGACAAATTCCTAGTTTGTGTACTACATGAACAATGGCAATAAATCTGATTCTGATTCTGATTCCCTGGAAAATTAAATTTGAGCATTTAAACTCTACTTTTTCCAAAGTCTGGTGTACCAGAAAAACATATTGCAGTGTTCACTACAGCAAAATATGAATCACACATTAATAGTGTCATAATATTACTTCAAAGCTGTTGTTGTCTTCATCTCATTGAACACCTTGCTTTTCTCTTAATACAGAGTAAGAGCAGATGAAGGAGTTGAAAATGTGGGAATAGCCCGCTGCATGTTCACAGTGCGAGGTACAGGACAAGGCAGCTTCGTGTCAGGAAAGAGTATTCATAACCAGAGGTATGTTGTCCTGTTTGTGGAGTGTTGTTGTAATCCTAAAAAAGTGGATAAGTATAGGTTAAACTTGAAAACGTTTTTGACAATTTCAGAATTGAGCGTTTGTGGAGAGATGTGTGGATGGCTGTGACTCAAGTCTACTACGAAGTTCTGCATAACCTGGAAGAAAATGGATTACTTGACATCTCCAATAGTGTCCACATGTTTTGCCTCCACTACGTCTTCCTGCCCCGCCTCAAGGACGACCTGGCAAAATTCTCTGATGGTTGGGACAACCACCCTTTACGCACAGAGGAAAATTTAACACCAAACCAGCTGTGGGTCATGGGCCATATGAAAACCCCCACCTACGAGCCAGAGAATCTTGAACAGGTGCAAATACAACAGTAAAAAAAAAAAAAAAAAATTAGCATAAAAGTGGTTTTCTAAAAGCTTCTGCTTACAGTATGAATTGTGTTGTTGAATGTTTTTTGCAACTTGTTGAGGAGGACAATAACTGGGAAGATGTTGGGATTCCACAGGAGTCACACATTGGAAATGAAGTCCCAGAGATTTCCTGTCCATTTAGTCCTGAAGAAATGGACCAGCTTACATCTACAATTAACTCAACAGGACAATCACAGTGTTTTGGCAGAGATATTTATTTGAATGTTGTACAATACGTACATCACTTTCTGACAAGTGCCTAATGACCAAAACATTGTCAGTCACTGAATGCTTGCTGATGAACACCCTCTGGGTTTTGAGAACACAAATCAGCATAAATGACATGAAATTCCAAATTTTGTCAAACTTTTTTGAACATTTACAGTACATATAAAACAAAATTCTCAGGTTTGAGACTATGAAACATGAATGTAAGAAGTGACACTGTGCAACAGTTTAAACTCTACCAAATGCATTTCCAAAGCGTAGGGCCAGAGTTATCACATGTTTAAAATCAGCATATAATTTCATGTGTGCAACTGGAAAGGTTATGGACCTAGCACAAGCACTGACAATTGGGAGACAAATGTCATGCATTTCTGGTTGGCAGTCATGTTTAAACTCAACGTGAATTTCAAAATTTTGTTTGTCATTTGGAAGTACTGGCTTGTGAGCCTGACCAGTTATCCATTGTAGGACTGCTTGAACACTCAGCGGCTTGGTGTTCAAAACATCTTCAGGATGAGACTCTTTTGTTTCCTGTTGATCTGGCTCAGATCCTAGTGACATAAAATTTCAGAAATGTTTTCTGCTGGCATTAATAATAATAAAACTTATGTAACTCGAATGTGCTGCGATAGATTTTTACCTTCATCTTCAAGCTCCTGGAGAAAATCTTGGAAGTGGTTCAGGACATTTTGTTCCAGACTGTATCTTAAGGTACCCTTCTCACTCAAGTGGGGTTTGCAGCTTGCCATAATGAAGTTTGTGTCGGGCTAGAAAATACAGAGTTACCAACTGTAGTTATGTTTGCAATGCATTATACAGAATGTATGTATAGCTGAAATACGGCTGCATGCATGTACCTTATTATCCCCAAGTGGCACAAAAAAGGGTCGACAGAGGTCGATGTTTTCTTTCATCACATCTGGAAGGTTGTACAGCTTCAAGCCTTTTCGCGGTTGCTCAAGCATGGGTAGAAGTCGAGTCAGGGAATGCAGAACAATTGTTCTGAGAGGCAAAATCAGTAGTATTTTTGTAGCATTTACACTCCCATAATAAAACTATATTATGCAGCTTGATAATTTAGTACACTGATTGAGATGTAATTACAAACCTTATCATTGAGTCCCTTTTGTCTGCCTTTATGACACCTGTATATCCACAGGCAAGTAGATCATCAGCAAGATTCTGTAGTTCTTCATCAGTGGCTCTTTTTACCTATAAAATTTTAGATATTAAATTCACATGATTTGATGGATACTCACTGAGTATAAGTGTGCAAATGTTATGCATGTATCTTAACTCTTAAATGAAGGTATTTACCTTTTCAATCAACTCAACTGCTTCTGTATCTGTGACATCTTCAGGGGTCACCACTAAACTGTCCATATCTCCTGTTGCAAGATAGGTGTAACACCAGTCCCGCATAAAGTCAGGTGTTGGACCTCCTTGAGCCAAGCTTACAGCAATGATCTCCCCAAAGCTCCTGAAGATATTAGAAGATAAATACATGCATATATACAATAATTTGTTTAATATACATACAGCAAATTGTTATCTTAAGAGCAATGTTTGATGGAACCTGAAGTAGTTTTCCCCCAGAGCACTCATTGAGTATATAGGATTCTTTCCTTTGTTGTCAGTACCAGGCTCAAAGTAGCGCACTTCAATTCCAGACATTAGGTCTGCCAAAATGATACATTGCATATAAGTAAAGCAGCATCATCATAGAATATCAGAAATAATAAGTGAAACAGCAAAATTACAAAATTGACTGTTACCGGTAAGAAACTCTTTCTTTAAGGCACCTGTATCTACACCTGCTTCACCCAAAAAACAAACACTGAGGGAGCATTTTGGAGTAGATGTCTTTTGTCTTTGCCATTGCTTCAAAGCACGGTGAAAGAAGTTCGATCTCGTGACACAAACAGAAAATGTCTTTGAGTCATCCACTTCTTCAGCTAGGCTTTGCAATATATCATCAAGACTGAAAATTAGAACATACTGTGGCACATATGTGGGTTACATATTTCTCCACAAGTGTATTGCTGTATTTTTATTGTGCGTTACACGTCTCATGGAACAAAAGGGACTGAGCCTCTGAGAGACAACAGGAAGAGGGTGAGATTCGGCCTTTGTTGCAGGGAGACGACCGGAGGGGGGTTCCGGGCCATGGAGACTAAAGGACAATGGTGTGAGATCAAAGGTGTTACTTTGTGGTTGGGATTAAGTGCCATGTGACTGTATGTTTGATTAAACACCATGTGACTGCTGTTTCGTGCTCGGGGTATAAAACCCCAGGTGTGGGATGAAAACTTCCTCTTTCTTGCTTGAAATGGTTGGAGTATGTGATCTGTTAATAAAGCTGAACCTGAGGAATAAACTCAGCCTCATCCTTGACCACATTCTCCACACTGGTGACCTTATGACGTAAAATGAGCAGAAATAATTCTCCCGAGCGGGGCTCGGCAGAAGCCAGCCTGATGGCTGCCTCCACACTCCGCCTGCCCAACTTCCGGCAGCATAGTCCGCGCTCCTGGTTTAGCGCGGTAGAGGCGCAGTTCAACTTCCGGAGAATCTCGAAGGACGACACGAAATTCTACCATGTGGTGGCGAAGCCGGACAGCCACACAGTCCAGAGGGTAGAAGAGCTGGTCAATCACCCACCCGACAGCGACAAATACGGCGCATTGAAAGCTGCGCTTATCAGCCATTTCACCCCCTCAGTGCAACAGCGAGCAGAGGGGCTTCTGGCGTTGACAGAGTCGGAGAACGACAGCCCCGCAGACCTGATGGTGAAAATGTTGAGGCTGAAAGACTCCGAGGACTGCGAATTTATCTTCGCCCACCTTTTCCTCTGGACCCTGCCGCCAGCGGTGAGAGTTACACTGGCAGAAAGCGAGACTACCATGGGCTGAGCAAGGAGGCGCAGCGACTCATCGACGCCCACAAGCGGAGCGCAGTTTCGGCTGCAGCAGCGAAGCTAGGAGCGACGCCCGGAGACGGCATGGGGCCAGTGGTTGCAGCACCAGACTCACCGGCGACGGCAGCAGTCAGCACCAAGCGACACGGAGCAGATGACGTCCTGTGCTTCTATCATCGCCGCTTTGCAGAGAGGGCACGCAAGTGCCTCCCACCGTGCCACTTCAAGCGTCCAGGAAATGCCAAGACCGGGGGTCGGTAGCGGCTGCGACCCTCGGGGAGGAGAACAAGCTGCTCTACCTGACGGATGCACGTTCGGGGAGACAATTCCTCGTAGACACAGGCTCCCAGATGAGTTTCATCACGCCTTCCTACATGGACCGGCTGATGCCGTCCAAGGTTCCCTGGGTGTCAGTGTCAGCAGCGAACGGCTCAGCTATTAAGACCTTCGGTGAGAGGACTCTGCTTCTGTCCTTGCAGGGCCGTTCATTTGAGTGGACTTTTATTGTAGCTGCAGTCAGTTTCAACATGTTAGGGGCTGATTTCTTGTGCTCACATGGTTTATTGGTTGATCTTGCTAATAGACGTCTAGTTAATGCACTGTCTTTTCACTCTATTCCCTGCACAGCACGAGTGGCACCACCAACTGCACATGCCAACGTCACAGCTGCGGGTGGTAAGTTCCACTCACTCCTCACTCAGTTTCCAGCGCTAACAGTCCCAACGTTTTCGGCAACAGTGGCCAAACATGGGGTGAAGCATAATATCACTACCACCGGCCCGCCCGTTTTTGCAAAAGCTCGGCGCCTGGACTCAGCTAAACTGACCATAGCGCGCGAGGAATTTGCCAACCTGGAAAAACTGGGCATCATCAGACGTTCGAAAAGCCCCTGGGCTTCACCATTGCACATGGTCCCAAAGTCTGATGGCTCGTGGCGACCTTGCAGTCATTTTCGCAGGTTGAATAACGCCACTGCACACGACCGCTACCCGATCCCACACATCCAGGATTTCTTGGTTCATTTGGCGGGGGCGCGCATTTTTTCTAAAATAGATTTTGTGCGCGGCTACCATCAGGTTCCAGTGCGCGCCCAGGACATACCCAAAACAGCGGTAATAACTCCTTTCGGGCTTTTTGAGTTTTTGCGCATGCCTTTTGGACTCAAGGGGGCCGCGCAGACATTCCAGCGCATGATGGATGCGGTGCTACGCGACCTCCCTTTCGTGTTCGTCTACTTGGATGACATTTTAGTAGCCAGCACATCCGAAGACGAACATGAAAGCCACCTCACGGCAGTTTTCCGGAGGCTGGCAGAGCACGGGTTAATAATTAACCCAGCGAAGTGTCAGTTTGGGGTAGCGCAGATTGATTTTTTGGGGCATCGCGTTTCGCCAGAAGGAGTGGTCCCTCTGCCCGATAAAGTGTGCGCAATAACAAATTTTCCCCAACCGCAAACGGTCAAAGCGTTGCAGGAGTTTTTGGGAATGGTTAATTTTTATAACCGTTTCCTCCCAAGCGCAGCGCAGCTCATGCAACCATTGTACACTGCGCTAAAAAAACAAAAACCCATGAATAAAATCGAATGGTCTCCTGAGCGGGAGCGCACATTCTCTCAAGTCAAAACAGCACTGGCAAACGCGGCTTTGTTGGCACATCCAGTTCCAACGGCCCACATGGCCCTCACCACTGACGCGCCAGATTTAGCGGTAGGGGCGGTCGTTGAACAGTTTGTAGCGGGGACCTGGCAACCGCTCGCGTTTTTCAGCAAAACCTTGCGCGATAGCGAGCGAAAATACAGCGCGTTCGACAGGGAGTTGTTGGCCCTACACTTGGCCATCCGCCATTTCCAGTTCTGGCTGGAAGGGCGCAGTTTCACCGCGTTCGTGGACCACAAACCGCTGACTTTTGCGATGGCCAAGATTTCGGAACCTTGGTCGGGCCGGCAGCAAAGACAGCTGGCCGCGATATCGGAGTTCACCACCAATATCCAGCATGTCGCAGGTAAACATAATGTAGTGGCAGACTGCCTCTCGCGTGCTGTGCCGGCGCCAGGCCTCGCGGGGGCAGACTCTGCAGCCATGGCCGTGGGCCAGGGCAGCGATGCGGAAGCGCACACGGCCCCGGTCCGCGTAGGGTTAGATTATGCAGCCATGGCCGCGGAGCAGGTCAGCGATGCAGACGTGCGTGCGCTCCAGTCTGGACCAACAGGGTTAAGGCTGGAACACAGGGTGCTGCAAATAGGTATGCCTCCCCTAATCTGCGATGTCTCCACGGGGCAGCCACGTCCTGTGGTACCAGCTGCGTGGCGCCGCCGTGTTTTTGACTCGATCCATTCTCTGGCGCACCCGGGGGTGCGCGCATCGGTAAAAATGGTGGGGGAGAAATTTGTTTGGCCGGGGTTGCGCAGACAGGTCAAAGAATGGGCGACAGCCTGCGTAGCGTGTCAGCGAGCCAAAATACACAAACACACTAGAGCTCCTTTGGAGCCTTTTCACATTCTGGCTAAGCGCTTTGATCATGTGCATGTCGACTTGGTGGGTCCCCTTCCGTCGTCACAGGGGTGCACACACCTTTTGACGATGGTGGATCGCACCACGCGTTGGCCGGAAGCAGTTCCTCTGGCATCAACCACAGCGGAGGAAGTGGTGCGCGCGTTTTTGACGGCTTGGGTAGCGCGTTTTGGAGTTCCGTCGGACATAACTTCTGACAGAGGTCCTCAATTTCTTTCCGAACTCTGGTCATCGATGGCCAGCAGTCTAGGGGTAAAGATCCACCGCACCACCGCGTACAACCCCCAGGCTAACGGTTTATGCGAGCGTTTTCACAGGTCATTGAAAACGGCCCTCAGAGCGTCACTTACGGATACAAATTAGGTTGACAAACTACCATGGGTTTTATTGGGGTTGCGTTCTGCACCTAAGGAGGATTTACAGGCCTCCCCAGCTGAGTTAGTTTTTGCACAGCCTCTCCGTCTGCCCGGGGATTTTCTCCCCGATAATCCTGCGCCAGATTGCCCCCCCGCTCAGCTGTTGCAGAGTGGCACAGGATCAAACACGCTTCCTGGCCCGGTTCATCACAGTTTCCCACACGTTTTTGTGCCGAAGGCTTTAAAAAATGCTGAGTTTGTTTTTGTGAGACATGATGCTTCTCGCCCCAACTTGCGCCCGCCTTACGATGGGCCGTTCAAGGTGCTGGAAACAGGAGAGAAGCATTTTTTGCTAGATTTGGGAGACAGACAAGAGTTGATTTGTATAAACAGACTCAAACCTGCCTTTGTTTTGGCGGATGACGCAGTGCAGTTGGCGAGAGCCCCCCATCGCGGCAGACCCCCTAGAAGGCATTCTACAGAACACCCACTGAGATTGACTAACAGTTCTAATCCACAGGAGGACGCTGCAGAAACAGCAAAGTCGGTTTTCAGCAGATACGGCAGGAGACTTAGAACTAGGCAACTGGTGGATTGATATGTAGTAATGTTATTATGTCATGTGTCTCTGGTTATATTTGTCCCATTTTAGACATTTGGGGGGGTCATGTGGCACATATGTGGGTTACATATTTCTCCTCAAGTGTATTGCTGTATGTTTATTGTGTGTTACACGTCTCATGGAACAAAAGGGACTGAGCCTCTGAGAGACAACAGGAAGAGGGTGAGATTCGGCCTTTGTTGCAGGGAGACGACCGGAGGGGGTTCCGGGCCATGGAGACTAAAGGACAATGGTGTGAGATCAAAGGGGTTACTCTGTGGTTGGGATTAAGTGCCATGTGACTGTATGTTTGATTAAACACCATGTGACTGCTGTTTCGTGATCGGGGTATAAAACCCCAGGTGTGGGATGAAAACTTCCTCTTTCTTGCTTGAAATGGTTGGAGTATGTGATCTGTTAATAAAGCTGAACCTGAGGAATAAACTCAGCCTCATCCTTGACCACATTCTCCACAATACCACAAATTAGCCAGTTTATTTTCACACTTACAGTATCTATTTATTAAGATCTAACCTTTTGAGTTTTGCAGCTTCTACATCACATAGAGTTTGGTTTCCCCGTTGTCTGCAAAAAAGTAATGACCACACATTTGTATACTCTATTGTATCACATTGGATTATGAAGTACCAAATTTCAATGTATATACAGTATAATATTTTAGCCACTCTTACCTCTCACCGCATGTGCTTGCATGAACCTCTAGGACATCAAGAGGGAAAGAAGCCAGGCATATGGTGCAGAAAGCATGCTCAGCCTGGAAACATAATGTTCCATATAACAAATATTAACAGGTTATATAAGTTCTTCTCTTTAAAAAGTCAGTTAAAGTGAAAAAATACCTGTTTGGATGTTTCTGCAGGTGGGACAATTTCCACATCGGCATCACAGTCTTGCATATTCAACTAACAAAAATTAATCAATTAATAACCACACATTTGAATTTGCAAGGATAAGAAAACCATGATCACAGGGTGACTTACTGCAGTGCTGTCTTGGTCATGTACATTCTCTT
Organism: Pholidichthys leucotaenia; assembly: GCA_020510985.1. Lineage (NCBI taxonomy): Eukaryota > Metazoa > Chordata > Actinopteri > Cichliformes > Pholidichthyidae > Pholidichthys > Pholidichthys leucotaenia. The sequence continues at coordinate 194,006,715 of CM035847.1, forward strand.
CTGCCATATGAGGAGCTATTGATTCTTCTGACAGGACATTACAAGAACTGACATGAACAGCTAGGACCTGCAGTGGCATTTGTTCATTGCATTTAGTGCAGGAAGCCTTTGGCATTCTCTCAAATTCTTTGGAATTGAGTGGCAATGGAGTCAAATCAAGTTGTAGCTGAAGTGGGACGATGTAAAGGACAGATTTGCCACTGTTGCTTGCTGTTTGCACTAATGCCCCAGTATAGCCTTCTGATTCTGGGGTAATCACAGTTATGGTCCTCTGTCCACTTCCACCTGTTAACACAGTAGCATTAAAGCCAAGTAACCTCAGTAAAAGTAAAAAATATTTAAAATCAAATATCTCAAAACCATACAATACCCATTGCTTCATACAGCAACCAGCCTCCATCCAAGCATAGCATTTTGGGGAACTCCAGACACAGCATTTCAGAGAGCTTAATACGAGGGTCATTCAATAAATAAGGCGAATTTTTCAGTATAAGGACTTCTAATACAGATAGAAGCTTACTTTTTTTTTTATTTCTCAACGTAGTCTCCCAGCAATGTCACACACTTTTCCCATCTGTGCACAAGCTTCCGTATTCCCTCAGCTTAAAAATCTTTGGACTGATGTCTCAGCCAGTCGCTCACAACACTTTTGACTTCATCGTCACTTTCAAACTTCGTGCCTCTCGTGAACGCTTTCAAGGGACCAAACAGGTGAAAGTCTGAAGGGGCAAGGTCTGGGCTGTAAGGGGGATGAGGGAGCAGTTCCCAGCCCAGCTCGTTGATGGTCTGCACCGTTTGGGCTGCTGTGTGAGGCCTTGCGTTGTCATGATGCAAGATGACTCCTTCTGACTGATGACCCCTGCGTTTGTTCTTTATGTCTTTCTTGACCTGCCTCAGCAGTTCACAGTAGTTGGCACTGTTCACAGTGCTTCCTTTCTCAAGGAATGAAATGGTGATTGGGCCTTGTATATCCCAAAAAACGGTGAGCATCACCTTCCTCGTGGACTGCTGGGACTTGAACTTCTTCTTCACTGGAGAGCCTACGTGCTTCCACTCCATGGACTGCCGTTTGGACTCAGGCTCATAGTGCCAAACCCATGTCTCGTCACATGTTACCATCTTCTTCAGAAACTCATCACCATCCTTCTCATAGCGGGAGAGACACTGCAGGGACAACTCGACCCTCCTCTGTTTGTGCTCTGCAGTAAGCATCTTTGGCACCCACCGGCAGCTGACCTTCGAGTAGCCAAGGTCATCATGGACAATTTTGTGTGCTGTCCCAACAGATAAGCTCAAAGTCCTTGCAATGTCATCCACTGTTATTCTTCTGTCAGACTGAATGAGGTCATTGACTGATTCGATCACCTCAGGAGACCTCACTTCTGTAGGCCTCCCAGGCCTGTCTTCATCCTCAACACTTCTCCGTCCTTCTTTAAACAATTTAGCCCACTTGTAGACATTTTTTCGGCTGAAACATGTGGCACCATACACAGTTGACATTCTCCTATGAATTTCAACTGGTTTGCACCCTTCAGCAACCAAAAACTTGATAACTGACCGCTGTTCAATCCTGGAGCATGCTTCTTGGTCGGCCATCTTTGTTAATCGCCAAAACTCTCAAAGTTTTTCTTGAATCTGCAAAAGAAAGTAAATCCATGTGAAAAAGAAGTAAAACAAAAAAAAAATTAATAAAAGTAAGTTTCTATCTGTATTAGAAGTCCTTATACCGAAAAATTCACCTTATTTATTGAATGACCCTCGTATAAATAATTTGTGCTTTTTAGGAGATGATGCTTCATGCAAGTATGGCAGAAATTTCAGTGGTAATTAGCACCTACCTCAGTATGAGTGATGTTGTCATTGATTAGTAAACTTCTTTTCTCTAATCCAGCTTGAATCAGTTGGAATTCCTCACTGCCTTTTGGTGTTTTTGTTGTCATGCGTTGCAAGAGGTAAAATGAAATCCTAACACTTTTTGCTGCCTTGCGTTTCTGGGGAACAAATCTTATCTTTCCCCATAGCCCTTTTTGAAAAAAGCCTGGGAATGATCTGAAATAATAAAATTACTACATGTAAAATATGCATTACATTTTTGACAAGTTCTTCACTTCCGCCCTCCCAAGAGAGCAGACGCTTTTTTCTTCTCTCCTGCTGACTTTTTCCTCCCCTCCTACTACTGGATCCCAGCTTGCTGTTGTCTGTCTGCGTCTAACTGCGACCGCCGAAAAGAAATTATGGAGTTAATAAGCTGGGCTTTGAACACAATTGACACTATTTTTTCAACAAGGAAAAGTGCTCCGGGGGAAGCTGTCTGCCCCGCTGGAACGGCTCCAGTGGGCTATTTATGTGACACAGGTAATTGGAAAATGCTGTGTCTCTCTAATCTCTCTATCGAAGATATTGAAGATTTGTTTATCTTCGTAATCTTGGTGATTGGGATAATTCTGATTGGGACGGGAATTGTCTTGGTTTACCGCAAATTGCTGAAGATGGATTCAACCTATCAAAATGCTGGCCAGGCGAGGTGCATCCAACAAATTGAGAAACTGGAGAAGACCCTGATAGCAACTACTGGAGAACTGTCTCGTAAGGTGGATTACATCATGGGTTCGCTCAGGTCTTTCCACGACGAATTCAAAGCTGCGCAATGAAGGATTAATGTACTGAATCTACAGAAGAAATACAAGTCTTCTCTGTGATCAGTCCTATTTGACATTATTATTCCCCATGAAAATTCCTCCTGGCTGTCTGCAGACTGTGTTTTTTCAAAATCATGAGCGCAAGGCCTTGGACAGCCAGCTGCAGCGCCAGATAAGACTGGGCGCCAGACAGACAAAACATCTTCTGCCAAGGGTCCTTGGGTCTCTCTTATTATCATCAACACTGCTCAACACCGCACACACATTGATTCATGAACTGATTAAAGATATACTGTACACTGCTCTCTTGTGTCTTGTGAAATTCTGAGTTGTTGCTCTGTGCTATTGAGAGATTTTTTTTTCATTGTAATCATAATCTGCTTAAAAATAAGCTGTATTCTGATAACGAAGTTTTTTTTCTCTCCTCCCCCCTTGTGTCGTTCCCTCCCTTCCCCTCCCTTTCTTATCTATCTCTGTTTGATGAGGCGCCTATTATGGCTGCCGTGTCGTTGTGTCGCGCGCATGCGCACCAATGTCAAGTCAAGTTCCTCGTGTGTTTTTTTTACATGCTTGGCAATAAAGTTTATTCTGATAATTTATTAATTAGAAAACAAAATAGTACCTTGTCATTTCTTGCTGTACTGAGGGCTGATGTTGGAGCTGTGGGGTGACACTGTGCCCATTTCCATGTCTTTGGACTTGAGTCCCAGGAGATTGCAGTGTGCTGTTGATTACAGTTATAAGGTTTTGTGCAGTTGCTACCATTTCCTTCATCGTGCCCTACGACAAATGAAAAGAAAGTCAGCGTTGACATCACGCTGATCTGCACCAAACCCTTCTTTACTGTGAAGATTTCTGAAAGACATTTAGTGGATTTGATTGAGCCCATTTGACATTTCTTTCAATTATTTATAGTAACTGCCGAGGTGGAAAGAGTACAGAAATATGCTACTCAAGTAAAAGTACTACTACTTTGATGAAATTTTAGTTAAGTACAACTAAAAGTACTGGTCTAAATAAGTACTCAAGGAAAAGCAAAAAGTACCTTGTTTAAAACTTACTGAAGTACTTTTTAAGAGGGTGAAGCAGTCACTTCAATTCAGTTTGTTCATTGTCTATTTTGTTCTGTATTTTGTTCATTTTTTTGTTTATGTTTGTCTATTTTGTTCCTTATTTTGCTAATTTTTGTCTTTTTGATTTCTTATTTTGTTCATCTTTGTCTATTTTGTTGCTTATTTTGTTCACTTTTGTGTACAGTTTGTAAAATATGTGGTTTATGAATTATTTTTTAATTCAGGCCAACATTTTTTTAAAACTCAGTAACAGATGTGATTGAAAAGGTAGTTTAGTACAATAATTACACAAAAACACACTTAACTAAAAGTAAAAGTAAAATTGCACATTTTAAAATAACTTTAAAAAGTACAAGTACACAAAAACCTGCTCAGTTACAGTGACGTGAGTAAATGTAATTTGTAGCTTTCCACCTCTGAGTAACTTATGTGGCAGAATGTAAAAGAATCACAAACACATTACACTGGCAGCAGAGTAGACTCTTGAATATCTACATCCATCTACATTTTATAAGAAGACACTTTTAGCAGCCAGTACAATGACTTGTCATTGACTGCTGATTGTTTAGCTAATTAATGCTACCAGTCTTTTAAGTATTTCAACACATACCACTTAATGCCTCACTAAAATAGCAACATTAGCCAATTTAAATAATAATCAATTAAAAAGGAGGACCTTGTGTCACATTCATTGTACAAAAGCATCAATATTTGCTAGTTGACAGACTAAAAGCCTCACATTTTCTCCAGATGCCATGGCTCCACGTAGCGCTCATCATCAAAATGCAAAGTTTGGCTAAGACTATATTATGCCATATAACACACCCAGGCCCCAGGTAGCGATCGGTGATCGCTACCTGGGGCCTTAAGTCGAATTAAGTCGAATCTTAATCCGTGACGTCATCCCCGGTAAAATTGGAAGCAAACGTAGCTCAGTGAAGAATCGAGAGCGAGGAGAAAATAAAACTGAGAGAGAGCAGAAATCAGAATCGAGAGCAAAGAGAACGAGTGTGGAAATCAGAAAGTGAGAGATGATTTTGCAAAAGTGAGCAAGCATTTTAATTGTGTGCGCCCTCTCGCTTTTTTTATGTGTCCCACAATAATAATTTTACGCCCCACAATATTATTTTTACCTCTTTAGTTTCAGTTTTTACGCTCGTTTCTACGTAGTTTGAGCTCTCGTTTTTTTGATAGCTATCTAACACCATATAACAGTGGCTTCAGATGGAAAAGGGAAAAAAGGGACGACAGGCTGACTTGGACTGGACTTGGACAGTAAAATCAAAATCTGATGATTAAATCTGAAAAACTGACCATGGTAAAAGGAAGGAAAAAGATCTGACTAATATGTGTTCTATCTCTTCTATGGTGCATGATGAGTCTGGCGTGGGGGCATGGGGCTGTGCTTCTGCTCCTCCTCCTCCACACTTCCCCGCTGCTCAGCCCATACCCCGATCACAGAAGCTCGTCTTCACCCCTCTACCCAGGGCAGCCACACCGGGGCTCCCAAGAATTAAGTAGATATGCACACATGTTCACTCCACACTCACCGTCAATAAAATTGAAGATTATGGAAAATGTTGTCACTGAATAATATTCTATGATTGAACTTTAAATACAGCTTATATGGGATGATCCAAACCACAAACAAGGTAATGATGAAAGTGTTGAAGCTTATAGAACCAGGTTACAAGAGGTTTCAATTTCAATTCAATTCAATTCAACTCAGCTTTATTTATATAGTGTGGGTGACACACATGGTGGGCTCACATTTCCACAGAGATATGACTGCATGCGTATTGGGGGTTTCACATCTGGAAGGACAAAGGACTCGAATCTGCAGAAGATAACGAGGAGGTGTGAGATTTGTCTTTTTGTCCCACAGAAGATGCCCCGGAGGGATTTCCAGTTCATCAAGGAATGAGAGACAATGGTGAAGGTTCAAAGGGATGCTTTGTGACTGTATGTTTACTGAAGCACCATGTGACTTGAGTTCTGATGCTGGAAACATATAAAAGGGTGAAGTGATATGATTCTTCCTCTTCTTCCTGCTTTGAGAATGCTAGACGATGTGTTCTGTCAATAAAGCTGAACCTGAGAAATAAACTCAGCCTCATCATTCGAGCACATCCTCTACAATAGCACCATTTCACAACAAACAGTCATCTCATAGCACTTTCAACTGTAGGGGAAACCCCCACAATTGCAAAAAGACCCCAGCAATCAGGCGATCCCCTGTGAGCAAGCACTTGGCGATGGTGGAGAGGAAAAACTTCCTTTTAACAGGAAGAAACCTCCAGCAGAACCAGGCTCAGGGAGGGGCAGTCATCTGCTGCGACTGGCTGGGGGGGTGAGGGGATAGAGAAGACGAAAAGAACAGACATGTAGAGAGCAAACAGCACGATGGGGACTCAATCTATGGGAGAGAACAAACAGATGTTAATGATCAGCAAAAATATTTCATTGAGGGTAAAGAAAGGAGTGAAGCCCAGTGCATTATTGGAGGTCCCCCGGATGTCTAAACCTATTAGCAGCATAACAAAGGGAGGGTTCAGAGACACATGATCCCTTCCTAATTAAAGGCTATATCAAAAAGGAAGGTTTTAACTCTATTCTTAAAAATAGAAATCAAGTCTAGCTCAAGTAGGTTCATTTTGTCTTCTTTTAATTATTTACCTTTTGTTCTTATTAAAGACAAAAATAGAAAGGTGATGTTTTTGCCTTCTTTACATGTTTAGACTGTGCACTGTGGCCTTCGTCAGAAGAGTCAGCTGATTGCTGCCAGGTGTCATTTTATCAGCTGACTTGCATAGGTGGGGCCAGCCCAACAGACCTGTCAGATCCACCAATCTGACATGATACGTGGAGGACATTCTGGAGAAAATAAGGAAAGGACACACACAAAAACTCACTGACCATCTGAATAGCGCGGACAGCACTGGGAATATAAAATTCACACACAAAGAGGAAGAAAATGGCGCTATAGCCTTTCTGGACATGAAAATCCACCACAAGGATGACGGCAGCATAAAAATCACAGTCTACAAGAAACCAACCCACATACATCAATACCTACTATGGACATCAGAACACCCCACAGCACACAAACTATCAGTTGTCAGGATGTTATATGAACGGGCCACCATCATCACAGACCAAGAAGACAGACAGGAGGAGGAAAACCACATAAAACATGCACTCATACGCTGCCAATATCCAGTATGGGCCATAAACAAAAAGAAACAGCAAGTCAAAAACAAAGAAAACAAACAGGAAATAAGACACAGAACAAAAGCCGAAATCAAAAACAAGGACACCATAACTATACCGTACATCCGAGGGATCACGGAACCAATTCAAAGGATCATGAAAAAATACAAAATAAACACAGCAGTAAAACCACACAAAAAATTAAGACAGTTATTAGTACACCCCAATGACAAAATAGAACAAGACAAAAAATGCAATGTAATATATGAAATATCATGCAGATCATGCAACAAAACCTACATTGGAGAAACCGGAAGATCATTCACCACAAGGAAAAAAGAACACCAGAAGGAAAGTGAGAAGGAAACACAAGGGCAACTCACAAGATCATAAAAAGAAAAGGCAGAACAAGAAACATTAAAATCAGCAATATCAGATCACTGCAAAAGATATAATCACATCATGGACTGGGACAACGCAAAAATTATTGGATCGGAGAGCAACAGACACAAACGCTGGATCAAGGAAGCCAAAGAAATCAGGAAGCAGGAAAAAGATACCATGAACCGGGATGAGGGGGCCTTAATGCTTTCCCACACCTGGGACCACATTCTCCAGAGACCATCTGACAGCGGAAAGTGGGGCCAGCTCAGTGGATCTGACAGGTCTTCTGGGCTGGCCCCGCCTACGAAAGTCAGCTGATAGAATGATAGAAATCAGCTGACTCTTCTGATGAAGGCTGCAGTGCACATTTGAAACATGTAAAGAAGGTAAAAACATCACCTTTCTATTTTTGTCTTGAATAAGAACAAAAGGTAAATAAAAAAAAAAAAAAGAGAGAGATTGAGTCTGACTCCTGAATCCAGATTGGCAGCTGGTTCCACAGGAGAGGAGCTTGATAACTGAAGGCTCTGCCTCCCATTGTACTTTTGGAGATTCTAGGTATTACAAGTAATCCTGCATTTCGGGAGCGTAGTGCTCTGTTAGGATAATAGGGAAAAATCAGATCTTTTAAATATAAAGGGGCCTGATTGTTTAGAGCTTTGTAAGTGAGAAGAAGGATTTTAAACTTAATTCTAAACTCTATAAGAAGCCAATAAAGGGAGGCCAGAACCGGAGAGATGTGATCTCTCTTTCTAGTACCTGTTAAAACTCTTGCAGCAGCATTTTGGATCAAGTAAAGACTTTTTAAAGATGTTTTAGGACAACCTGATAATAAAGAGTTACAATAATCTAATCCAGAGCTAAAAAAAAGCATGGATCAGTTTCTCAGCATCACTCTGAGACAAGATGCTCCTCGTCGTCGTCGGCCTCCGTCGGTCTATGATGACCATGGAAGAGAATCCTAAACGTCTTCTCTGCTGGAACAGCAACGCCTGTGGCTGAACAGGCCGAATGGCAGTCCCTGTCAAACAGGTTGCACTTGTGGGTGGTCTCCGTGCTGCTGGGTCTGTGGCAGTTCTTCCTGCAGGTCCTTTTTTCATCTGCTGCAGCAGTCAGTCTCTCTTCACCCGCCTTGAGCTGTCTGGTCAGGGTGCCTCTCCATTTGCAAGGTCCTCCCAGCGCTCTGTGTTGATCTCCAGGGCCTTTTTTTTTTTTTGACTTATTTTGTACCCGTAGGTTGATTTGTTCTGCAGTCCGGTGACAAGACTCCAGCTGCCGGTCGCTGTGTGCGCAAGCGCCCCTTAACTCCCTAACCTGCATGTTTTGGCATGTGGGAGGAAACCGGAGAAATCCCAGAGTAAACCCACGCAAACACGGGGAGAACATGCAAACTCCACACAGATCACTGTTGGCCGGGGGCAGGGATCGAACCCACGATCTCATGATCCCCGCGATCCCCAGGCCGAGGGTAAAACTGTGCTGCCGCGGTGCTAACCACTGCGCCACCGTGCAGCCTTCATGCAAGGGCCTTCATGTCTCTCTTGCAGATGTTTCTAAAGCACAGCTCTGGGCGGCCAACATCTCTCCTGCCAGTCACAAGTTCTCCGTAGAGGACGTCTTTGGGGATTCGGCCATTCTCCATACGGTGAACGTGGCCTAGCCAGCGGAGCCTGCGCTGCCTGAGTAGAGTGAACATGGAGGGAAGGCCGGCGCGGGACAGAACTTCTGTGTTGGGCACTTTGTCCTACCAGGATATGTCCAGGATGTGGTGAATGCAGCGCAAGTGGAAGGAGTTCAGTCTCTTTTCCTGCCGGGCGTATGTTGTCCACATCTCACTCCCATAGAGCAGTGTGTTGATGATGCAGGCGTTGTACACTGCCATCTTTGTCTTGACAGAGAGTTTGGGATTCTCCCACACTCGTGTGGTGAGGCGAGCGAGTGTGAAGGCTGATTTTCCAATCCTCTTGTCGATCTCTGTATCAAGGGAGAGGTTGTTGCTGATTGGGAAACCCCGAGTACGTGAACTGATTCACGACCTCCAGCTCGTAGTTGTCGATGGTGATGGTTGGTGGTGCTTCCGTGCCTTGCGCCAAGACGTTAGTCTTCTTCAGGCTGATGGTAAGCCCGAAGTCCTTGCATGCCTGGGAGAAGCGGTCCAACAGGGTCTGAAGCTCCTGCTGTGTGTGGGTTGCGACTGCAGCGTCGTCTGTGAACAGCATGTCTCTGAACAGCATGTCTCTGAACAGAGCCTCGCGTACTTTGGTTCTGGCTTTCAGGTGGGCGAGGTTGAAAAGCCTGCCATCAGATCTTGTGTGCAGGTAGATTCCCTCTGTTGCTGTGCTGAAGGCATGCCTCAGGAGCATAGCAAAGAAAATCCCAAAGAGGGTTGGTGCAAGTACACAGCCCTGTTTCACTCCGCTGCGTATGTTGAATGGCTCTGAGACATTGCCATCATGCTGCACTATCCCCTGCATGTTGGTGTGAAATGATTCGATGGGGCTTTGCAACTTTGGTGGGCATCCTATCTTTTGGCAGGATCTTGAAAAGGCCCTCTCTGCTGACCAGATCGAACGCTTTGGTGAGGTCGATGAAGGCGACGTACAGGGGCATGTTCTGTTCTCTACATTTCTCCTGGAGTTGGCGAATGGAGAATATCATGTCAACCGTCAATCGCTCAGCGCCTAAGCCACACTGAGACTTGGAGTAGACACGTTCGGCAAGCTTCTGTAGACAAACGAGAATAACTCGTGCGTAGACTTTGCCAACAACGCTGAGGAGGGAGATGCCCATGTAGTTGTTGCAGTCGCTTCTCTCCCCTTTGTTTTTGTAGAGGGTGATGATCTTGGCGTCCCTCATGTCCTGTGGCACGGCACCTTCCTTCCAGCACTGGCAGAGGACTTCATGCAATGGCAGCAGTAGGGCGGTCTTGCACTGCTTGATCAGGTCGGGGGGTATGCCGTCATTGCCGGGTGCCTTGCCAGCGGCCAAGCTATCAATGGCCTTGCTGAGTTCGTCGATGGTTGGCTTGGCGTCAAGTTCATCCATGGATGGCAGGCAGTCGATGGCATCAAGGGCTGACGGTGTCATGGTGTTCTGTCTGGAGTAGAGGTCGGAGTAGTGTTCCACCCTTCTCTCCATCTGCTTGTTCTTTTCTGTGATCATCTCCCCAGTGGAGGATTTGAGGGGGGCTGTCTTGCTCTGAGCCGGATCAAGTGCTTCTTGATACCATCGTACATACCACGGATGTTCCCTGTTATGGCAGCGGTTTGAACGTCTTGGCTGAGCTGAGTCCAGTACTCGTTGGCACAGCGCCGAGCAGTCTGCTGAACTTTGCTTCTCGCAGCCCTGAGAATCTGGAGATTATTCTCGTTTGGGTACTTCTTATACTCAGTAAGTGCTGAGCACTTGGCTTCAATGACGGGGGTCATCTCAGTCAACTTGGCATCAAACCAGTCCTGTGACTTCAAGGTCTTCCTCCCAAAGGTAGTCAAGGCTGTGCGGTGGATGGTGTTTTGCAGCTCTTCCCACTTCTGCTTTGCAGATTCTCCTTCTTGTGGTACACCAAGTTCCTTCTCAAAGGTGGAGGCAAACTGCTCAACAAGTTCTGGTTGGGCCATCTTGCTGGTGTCAATCCGTGCTTTTCCAGGCTGTCTAGCATGATGAAATTTCTTCAGCTGCAGCTTGACCTTGCATCACACCAATGAATGGTCTGTATCGCAATCTGCACTCTGGAACGAACCAATGATTAGCACATTATTCAGTGAGGTGTGCCTGGTCAGGATGAAGTCCAGCTGGTGCCAGTGCTTTGAGCGCGGATGTCGCCAGGAAACCTTGTGTTGGGGCTTGGTCTTGAAGAACTAGTTTGTAATGCACAGCTCATGATATGTGCAGAACTCGAGCAGCCGCTGTCCGTTGTCGTTCATTCTGCCCACGCCAAATGGTCCAAGACAGGAGGGCCAGGAGTCGTGGTCAGCACCCACTCTGGCATTGAAGTTTCCAAGGAGAATGAGTTGTTCAGAGATGGGGATGATCCTGACAGTTGTTGCGAGATTCTCGTAGAACTCGTCTTTTGCCTCTGGTGTGGCTGTCAGTGTTGGGGCATACACACTGACGAGGGTGACTGGGCCTTGAGTGGTGTTGAGGCGGAGGGTGAGGAGTCGTGCAGAGCCATTGCAGCCCAGTTCCACCATTTTCAGCAAGGTGTTCTTCACTGCGAAGCCCACTCCGTGTTCCCTGTGTTCGTCACTGCCCTTTCCCTGCCAGTAGAACGTGCAGTCCTTCTCTCTCAGCATGCCTGCGTCAGCCAACCGTGTTTCCTGGAGAGTGGCGATATCCACTTCCAGTCTCTTCAGCTCATTATTGATGATGGCAGTCTTCCTGGTGTCATTGACGTCCTTGAGGCTAGCAGCGAGTCCTGTCATCATAGTGCGGATGTTCCAAGTTCCCAGTTTTAGAGTTGGTCTCTTTTGTTGTTTTTTTTGTCTTGCCTGGTGCGAAGGTTCTCAGCTTGCCGTTCGGACTTCTCCTCATCCCCATGCACCCAATGTGGAAAGCAAGCTGTGGCGGGACAACACCTTATTGGCTGGGGGCTGCCCAGCTTGAGGTGGGCGGTAGCTGTCCAGTGAGATCCGATGATCCCTCCCACCATTGGGAACAACCCCTGGCGCCACGCTCTACGCCAATTGAGTGGTGGCTTATAACCGGTAACTGTCATTCCCCGTGTTTTGTCTACGCCAAAGGCGAAGCTGGAGTGTCCTCTCCAGTGATCCGGTGTTCTACCTTCCAGCGTTGGACATTGGTAGGATTCAAGCCTGGGCAGGAAGATATGGAGGACAAGATGTTGCCCATGCAGCATGTCCCCCCTCTCCACATCACTGATGAATCCAAAGGAACAGCAGGGCTGCTACAGTTTGGCACCAGCGCCGTCGCAGGAGCTGCCAGAACGATGTTGAGCACAACAGAGAACTGCCTTAGGGACTCTGACTCCGGATTTTTCCTCAGGGTTGACTCCCGAAGCCTTTCCCGTGACCGGGTGTGCCGCAAGGCAGCGGAGGTTTGAAATCAGGGTTTACCTTCCCCTAGATGGGCTACCTTCCCAGGTTGACGAGTCACCATCTACCTGAAGCATCTGGTTTTAAGGCGCCAGAGATCCGCCCTCGCCCCTTCTCCTATTAGTAAAATCAGTTCCGCTGGGCTTAGAGACTAAACCACACGGGCAGGCTAGGAGTTGGACTTAGTTGTCAGAGGCTTTTCGAGACGCACACCATAAGGAGCATTTTATGAGCACTGGGAGCTTAACTCCAGTGCCGCTCCTGGCTATGACAACCTTGGAACCATGGATCAGTTTCTCAGCATCACTCTGAGACAAGATGTTCCTAATCTTGGCAATATTATGCAAATGATAGAAGGCAGTCTTAGAAACAAATTTAATATGTGAATTGTAAAACAGATCTTGATCAAAAATAACTCCAAAGTTCCCCACAGAACTATTCAGAGAAAGAGTAACCGCATCCAAACTAAGAGCTTGATTTGGAAAGGTATTTCTAAGTTTTTTTTGGAGCAAATAGAATGACTTCAGTCGTATCTGACTTTAACTGCAGGAAATTACAAGTCATCCAAGCTTTGATTTCCTTAAGACAAACCTCTAATTTGGCTAATTGATTACTATCATCTGGCTTCATTGACAGGTGTAATTGTGTGTCATCTCCATAACAATGAAAATATATACAGTGCTTTCTAATAATGTTGCCTAGCGGAAGCATATATAAACTAAAAAGAATAGGGCCTAGCACAGATCCCGACAGAACTCCATGACTGAGCTTTGAGTTGGAAGAAAACTCATTATTTTTTTAATTTTTTTTTTAATTACTTATTTTGTACCCGTAGGTAGATTTGTTTTGCAGTCTGGTGACAAAACACCAGCTGCCGGTCGCTGCGTGCGCAAGCGCTCCTTAACTCCCTAACCTGCATGTTAGGGAGTTATGGGGAGTTATGTTATAGGGAGTTATGTTATTGACATGAACAAACTCGAACCTATCAGATAAACAAGATCTAAACCACTGCAACAAAGTTCCATTAAGTCCAACATAGTGTTCTAATCTATCAAGTAGAATATTATGATCGATAGTATCAAAAGCTGTGCTAAGGTCTAAAAGGACAAGTACAGAAACAAGTCCATTATCAGAGGTCATTAGTGACCTTCACTCAGGCTGTTTCAGTACAATGATGGATTCTAAACCCAAATTGAAACTCTTCAAATAAACCATTTCCCTGCAAGTGGTCAAATAATTGCAGTGGGAAGAATCTGACTGATTTTATCTCTGATAGATGAAATTTCATTATTGAAAAAGTTCATAAAGTCCTGACTAGCAAGCTCTAAGGGAATGCTAGGATTGACAGTCCTGACTCTTTGTCAGCCTGGCTACAGTGCTGAAAAGAAACCTGGGATTATTCTTGTTCTCTTCTGTTAATGCAGAGTAATGACTTGTTCTAGCTTTTCTAAGAGATTTTTTTATAAATTAAAAGATGATTTCTCCATGCTAAATAGATTTCATCTAATTTAGTGGAGCTCCATTTTCTTTCTAATTGATCTTCTGTTTTAAGCTACGAGTTTCTGTGTTGAACCAAGGAGTTAAAAATCTCTGATTCGACTTTTTCTTTTTTAGAGGGGCCACCACAGAGTCTTGTGCTTGGATCGTCACTTCCTTGTGGTAACGTATCGTCACTTCCTGTTTTGCTGTCTGCCTGTGTGGTTTGTTCTCCAGCCACTAGCTATGGCTACTAGCTCTCTTTCCTCTCCTCCTCTGGTGTGCTGTCTCTGTCAGATGTTTAGCTACTCCTCTGCCTCTTTTAGTGATAACGGTAAATGTAATAAATGTTGTCTTTTTGAGGCGCTCGAGGCGAGGTTGTCTGATTTGGAATCCTGGCTCCGTTGCATTGAAACACCGTCTGCGCCAGTTAACCGTGACGGACGCCCCTTAGCTGCAGCGGAGCTAGCTAGCTTAGGCCCCCTTGTCAGCGGTCCCCCGGCTCTCCTCAGCAGCGAGGAGGCTGGGTGGGTGACGGTGAGAAGGAAGCCTAGTCGCAAAGCCCCGGTACACCTCCAACCTGTTCACGTTTCTAATCGTTTTTCCCCGCTCAGCGACACACCCGCTGAGGAAAAAACTCTGATCATTGGCGACTCTGTAGTCAGAAACGTGAACCTAGAGACTCCAGCGGCCATAGTCAAATGCATTCCTGGGGCCAGAGCAGGCGACATCGAGTCAAATTTGAAAATGCTGGCTAAAAGTAACTGTAAATATTCCACAATTGTTATTCACGCCGGCATTAATGACATCCGTCTCCAGCAGTCAGAAGTCACGAAACTTAATGTAGAATCGGTGTGTGACTTTGCAAAAACGATGTCTGCCACTGTAGTATTCTCTGGGCCCCTCCCCAATCTGACCAGTGATGACATGTTTAGCCGCTCGTCATCCTTGAACCGCTGGCTGTCTGTGTAGTGTCCTGCAAATGACGTGGGCTACATTGACAATTGGAGCTCTTTTTGGGGAAAACCTGGTCTTATGAGACCAGACAGCATTCATCCCACTTTGGATGGCGCTTCTCATTTATCATAAATTTCCGGTTCCGGCTCTGCCGGACCGGTGGCGCCACACGAGTCGGCTGCCTGTTGCAACAGCCTTTTTTTTTTTATCTTCCTTCTTCTTTCTACACCTTTCACTCTGTATATATATCACGGATCGCCCCGGGGGTCTCCCGGGTCGGCGGACGGAGCCACGGTTTGCAGCGGGAGACGTTACAGCGGGGAGGAGCTAGTGCTAGCTAGCACTTGGCCGCCGCCCGGTGCTAATGGGAAACTCGACATACCGGGAGCTGTAGCGAAAACGAAGCGGGTGCCGGGCTGGAGTTTAGGCGGCGTGAAAGAAATATAAGACAGAATAATAAAGAGCGATGGCAAGAACCAAGCAGACCGCCCGTAAAATCTACTGGAGGAAGAAGCCCCCCAGGAGACAGCTAGCCACAGGGCTGCTCGGAGAGGCGCTCTGGCCACCGGCAGAGTGAAGAGGCCTCGCCGTCACAGGTCCGTGGCTCTGAGAGAGATCCGTCGCTACCAGAAATCCACGGAGCTGCTCATCCGTAAGCTGCCCGTCCAGCGCCTGGTGAGGGAGATCGCTCAGGACTTCAAGACCGTCCTGCGTTTCCTGAGTTTCGCCGTCATGGCTCTGCAGGAGACCAGCGAGACCCACCTGGTGGTCTCTTCTTCGCTAAGGGGGTCACCATCATGCCCAAAGACTTCCAGCTGGCCCGCTGCATCCGCGGAGAGAGAGCTTAGACTTTCTGCTGCACATCCACCAGCCATAATGCTCTGCACTGTGTGTCTATATATATACATTTATAGTAATATGGACATATGTTTGCTAGATGTTGTTTTTTCTTGCCTTCTGATTGTTGCTCTGAGTGTTGCTATCCCTGTGCTGTTGCAATCCTGGAATTTCCCCATTGTGGGACTAATAAAGGCTTATCTTATCTTATCTTATCTTATCTTATCTAACAATCTGGCATCTTTTTTATCCAAATTTCCAAAACCCTGACTACTCAGAGTTGGGACCAGGAAGCAGAGTCGCAGTCTTACACGCCTCTCTGCAGCTCCTCTTCATCCGTCACCCCTCAACTTAGCCCCTGTCTTCCCCATCAGAGAATCGTTGTCTGCTCCCTCCAAAGTAAATAAAAATATAATGTATAAGCATCCCAAAGTGATAAAGCAAAATATTGGTAAAACTCAAATTAAACATAAAGCCTCTAAATTGAATGATTTGGCCTCTGTTCCTCCTCATAATTTAAAAATTAAATGTGGTTTATTAAATATTAGGTCTCTAACTCCCAAGTCTCTGTTAGTCCATGATCTGTTAATTGATCATCAGATTGATTTAATTTCCCTTACAGAGACTTGGTTAGGGCAAGAGGATTATGTTGGTTTAAATGAATCAACTCCCTCTGGTTATTTAAACTGTCAAAATCCCAGAAGTTCTGGTCGTGGAGGAGGAGTAGCAACAATTTACCATTCCAAATTACTAGTTAATGTAAAGCAAAAAACATGTTATAATTCCTTTGAGGGCCTGGTCCTCAGTATTGGGCACTTTAGCAATTTTAGGTTAAACCCAATTTTATTTGCCATAGTTTATCATCCCCCATCAACCTACTCAGAATTTTTATCCGAATTTGCTGATTTCTTAGCTGATTTAGTGCTGAAATCTGATAGAATAATTGTAGTAGGGGACTTTAATATACATGTGGATGTAGATAGTGACTGCCTTAATGTGGCATTTAATTCAATATTAGACTCGATTGGGTTTTCTCAGAAAGTAGGAAATTCTACTCATTACCTCCACCATACATTGGACCTTGTTCTGACATATGGTATAGATATAGAAAATCTTGTAGTGTCTCCTCATAACCCTGTACTGTCAGACCATTGTCTGTTAACCTTTGATTTTACTATTTCTGACTATTTGGCTCCTAAAGAAAAATATTATTACAGTAGATGCCTCTCAGATGATGCTGTTACCAAATTTATGCAGATTGTTTCCTCTATGCCATGTGTCAACACAACGGAAATAAGCTATAGACAGCTTGCTCCTTCTGTAATTGGTAACATGGTGGATAGTGTTTCAGCTTCTCTGCATCAGACTCTAGACTTGGTGGCCCCCTTAAAAAAGAAAAAGTCTAATCAGAGATTTCTAACTCCTTGGTTTAACACAGAAACTCGTAGCTTAAAACAGAAGACTCGTCAATTAGAAAGAAAATGGAGCTCCACTAATTTAGACGAAATCTATTTAGCTTGGAGAAATCATCTTTTAATTTATAAAAAATCTCTTAGGAAAGCTAGAACGAGTTATTACTCTGCATTAATAGAAGAGAACAAGAATAATCCCAGGTTTCTTTTCAGTACTGTAGCCAGGTTGACAAAGAGTCAGGACTCTGTCAATCCTAGCATTCCCTTAGAGCTTACTAGTCAGGACTTTATGAACTTTTTCAATAATAAAATTTCATCCATCAGAGATAAAATCAATCAGATTCTTCCCACAGTTAACTTAAATACTGTAACTACTACAACTCCTTCTATTGATGTCTGTCTTGATGAGTTTACTCCAATCGACCTTTGTGAGTTAGACAAAATAGTTTCCTCATCCAAACCTTCAACTTGTCTTTTAGACCCTATTCCTACCAGGTTATTTAAAGAAGTCTTCCCGCTTATTGGTAGCTTTATTCTTCATATAATCAATTCTTCATTAACTTTAGGCCATGTACCACAGGCTTTTAAAACGGCTGTAATTAAACCCTTACTCAAAAAGCCAACGCTAGATCCAGGAGCTTTAGCTAACTATAGACCAATCTCTAATCTCCCTTTCATTTCAAAAATCTTAGAAAGAGTTGTTGCTATGCAATTATTTGACCACCTGCATGGAAATGGTTTACTTGAAGAGTTTCAATCTGGGTTTAGAATCCATCATAGTACTGAAACAGCCTTAGCGAAGGTCACTATCGACCTCCTCATTGCATCTGATAATGGACTAGTTTCTGTACTTGTCTTTTTAGACCTTAGTGCAGCTTTTGATACTATCGATCATAATATTCTACTTGATAGATTAGAACACTATGTTGGACTTAATGGAACTTCATTGCAGTGGTTTAGATCTTATTTATCTGATAGGTTCCAGTTTGTTCATGTAAATAATGAGTTTTCTTTCAACTCAAAGCTTAGTCATGGAGTTCCACAGGGATCTGTGCTAGGCCCTACTCTTTTTAGTTTATATATGCTTCCATTAGGCAACATTATTAGAAAGCACTGTATACATTTTCATTGTTATGCAGATGACACACAATTATACCTGTCAATGAAGCCAGATGACAGTAATCAATTAGCCAAGTTAGAAGCCTGTCTTAAGGAAATCAAAGCTTGGATGACTTGTAATTTCCTGCTATTAAATTCAGATAAGACTGAAGTCATTCTTGTTGGTCCAAAAAACCTTAGAAATTCCTTTCCAAATCAAACTTTCAGTTTGGATGCGGTTACTCTTTCTCTTAATAGCTCTGTGAGGAACCTTGGAGTTATTTTTGATCAGGATTTGTCCTTCAATTCACATATTAAATTTGTTTCTAAGACTGCCTTCTATCATTTGCGTAATATTGCCAAGATTAGGAGCATCTTGTCTCAGAGTGATGCTGAGAAACTGATCCACGCTTTTGTTAGCTCGGGATTAGATTATTGTAATTCTTTATTATCAGGCTGTCCTAAGACATCTTTAAAAAGTCTTCAGCTGATCCAAAATGCTGCAGCAAGAGTTTTAACAGGTACTAGAAAGAGAGATCATATCTCTCCGGTTCTGGCCTCCCTTCATTGGCTTCCCATAGAGTTTAGAATTAAGTTCAAAATCCTTCTTCTTACTTACAAAGCTCTAAACAATCAGGCTCCTTTTTATTTAAAAGATCTGATACTACCGTATTATCCTAACAGAGCACTACGCTCCCAAAATGCAGGATTACTTGTAATACCTAGAATCTCCAAAAGTACAATGGGAAGCAGAGCCTTCAGTTATCAAGCTCCTCTCCTGTGGAATCAGCTGCCAATCTGGATTCGGGAGTCAGACTCGATCTCTGTTTTTAAGAATAGGGCTAAAACCTACCTTTTTGATATAGCCTACAATTAGGGAGGGATCATGTGTTTCTGAACCCTCCCTTAGTTATGCTGCTAATAGGTTTAGTCAGCCGGGAGACCTCCAGTAATGCACTGGGCCTCACTCCTTCCCTCACTCTCAATGAAATATTTTTTTTGCTGGTCATTAACATCTGTTTGTTCTCTCCCGTAGATTGAGTCCCCATCGTGCTGTTTGCTCTCTACATGTTTGTTCTTTTCTTCTTCTCTATCCCCTCACCCCCCAGCCAGTCGCAGCAGATGACTGCCCCTCCCTGAGCCTGGTTCTGCTGGAGGTTTCTTCCTGTTAAAAGGGAGTTTTTCCTCTCCACCGTCGCCAAGTGCTTGCTCACAGGGGATCGCCTGATTGCTGGGGTCTTTCTGCAACTGTGGGGGTTCCCCCTACAGTTGATAGTGCTATGAGATGACTGTTGTTGTGAAATGGCATTATATAAATAAAGTTGAATTGAATTGAATTGAGTCTAACATTGAATTAAATGCCATATTAAGGCAATCACTATCTACATCTACATGTATATTAAAGTCCTCTACTATAATTATTCTATCTGATTTCAGCACTAAATCAGCTAAAAAATTGGCAAATTCGGATAAAAACTCTTGAGTAGGCTGAGGGAGGACAATAAACTATGGCAAATAAAATTGGGTTTAACCTAAAATTGCTAAAATGCCCAATACTGAGGACCAGGCCCTCAAAGGAATTTTATGTGTTTTTTGCTTTACATTAACTAGTAATTTGGAATGGTAAATTGTTGCTACTCCTCCTCCATGACCAGAACTGCTGGGATTTTGACAGTTTAAATAACCAGAGGGAGTTGATTCATTTAAACCAACATAATCCTCTTGCCCTAACCAAGTCTCTGTAAGGGATATTAAATCAATTTGATCAATTAACAGATCATGGACTAGCAGAGACTTGGTAGTTAGAGACCTAATATTAAACAAACTGCATTTAATTTTTAAAATTTTAATTTTTTTTATTTTTCCCCACCTGGATGATGATCTCCCCCCCATGGCCACCCCTTCTCCTTCAGCAAAGGCCCAAACCCGCAAGCCCCAGATTAAAACTACCCTATGTGTGCCAAACTTTACACCAGCTCCAAAAAGAAAAGAGCGCAACCCCCCTGCGTCACCCCTGCACTGGCATCCTGCCGCCTCAACAGCAATAACAATGACAAAACTATTTACCACTACTGAAGCCACCAACAAAGTCCCTCCAGACGACGCTGGTAATTGGTGATTCCATTATGAGAAACGTCAGAAGCAGGTACTGTGTTACAAAATTTTTTCCTGAGGCTAAAGTGTCAGACATTGAGGCTCTTACCCCTGACCTATTAAATGAATACCCCCACACTAAAACTGTTATTGTGCATGTCGGATGCAACAACATCCCAGATGAAGCATCTGAGATCTTAAAGAGAGACTTCAGGAGCCTTCTGTCCACTCTTAAGAACTGTGGCAGACATGTGTTTATCTCTGGACCACTTGTTCCTTTTAGAAGAGGCTGCAGTTATTTCAGCAAAACTGTTTCCCTTAATTCCTGGTTGTGCTCAACATGTCCTACTTTTAACATTGGTTTTATAGATAATTTCAACCTGTTTTGGAACCGCCCATTATTTATGAGGCCAGATGACATCCATCCAAATAGACTCGGTGCACGTGTTTTAAGGGACAATCTGTTTTATTCGATTCAGCATTTTTTAGTACAATGACTGAAAGCTGGTGTGTCACCTCACCCCGAAGTGCCTGGGTCTGCCAACCAGCTTTCTTTTGCTTCCACTTCTCATATTACTCCTATTAATCCAAATAATTCTCTCTGTTTAGATCAGTCTTCAGTTCATGACCCTATAGAGATTGTGTCTGTCCCCCGATACCCAAAACATTGTAAACCAAGACAAATACAACATAACTTGATAAAGATTAAAACCATTAATCTACCACAGAAAAATAAAATAATTAAAAGTGGACTGCTGAATATAAGATCTCTGTCCGATAAAGTGACCTTAATTAATGATATGATCATGGATTACAAGATAAATATACTCTGTCTTACAGAAACATGGCTACGCCCTGATGACTTTGTTATTTGTATCCACAGGCTCAGAACTCCATTTTTCTGAATTTTCTCGTATTAGTCATTCTGATCTAGCCCTAATAGTGTCAGCCTCTAAACCAACTACCTGTCTCTTAGATCCAATCCCCGCTAGGCTCCTGAAGGAATCGCTATCTCTGATTAGTCCACCGCTTTTGAACATAATTAATATGTCTCACATGTACTGCAGTCTTTTAAAGTGACAGTAATTAAACCCCTACTTAAAAAAAAAACCTTTGCTTGATTCTGGGATTTTGGCCAATTATAGACCAATATCTAACCTCCCCTACCTTTCTAAGATCCTCAAAGAAGTAGTTGTCAACCAACTGTGCACTATTTTAGAAAATAATTCTATATTTGAGAAATTTCAGCCAGGTTTTAGGAAACACCACAGCACAGAGACAGCCTTAGTGAAAGTTACTGATGACCTCCTTATGGCAGTTGACAAAGGACTTGTCTCTGTTCTTGTCTTATTGGACCTTAGTGCTGCCTTTGACACCATTGACCACCATATTCTGCTAGAGAGACTTGAACAGCAAATTGGTTTGAAAGGAACAACGAACGCTAAGATGGTTCCAGTCTTATCTATCAGACCGTTCCCAGTTTGTTCATGTCCATAACAAGTCCTCTACCCGGACCACGGTTAGCTATGGCGTTCCGCAGGGATTGTTACTTGGACCAGTACTGTTTACATGATACATGCTGCCTTTGGGAGACATTATGAGGAAGCATTCTATTCATTTTCATTGTTACGCTGACGACACTCAATTATATTTATCCATCAATCCAGATGATCCTAGCCATCTGGGTTCACTCCAGGAGTGTCTTAAGGACATTAAAACCTGGATGAACACCATCTTTCTTTTACTGAATACAGATAAAACTGAAGTCATTGTTCTTGGCCCCAAACATGCTAGAAGTATTCTTTCTAGTAAGATAACAACACTAGATGTTAAGTGTGAAAAATATAGGGAAAGAAATTAATTACAAGCTAAGAACAGCTAGAGATGAGACAAGGAAGAAATGGGAATCTGAATGCCTAGGAAAAAGTTCTAGGAAATTGTGGGACTCAGTTAAAGTTATGACAACGATGACTCCATCCAAAACCTGCATTAATGTAATGAATGAGGAAGAAAAGGCAAACGAGTTGAATAATTTCTTTTGCAGATTTGAGACTAGAGATTTTTCTCATGAACAAAAAGCTGCTCTGGACGCTATATCAGTTTCAGGCTCTGCAAAAATTATAGTTGACCAGCATGTTGTGGAAAGGTTTTTCTCACGTATGTGCCCCAGGAAGGCATCTGGACCAGACGGGATCTCTGGGCGCTTACTGAAGTCATGTAGTGAGGAGCTAGCAGAAGCCTGGAGTCCCATCTACCAGAAGTCTTTAGATATGTGTTCTGTCCCAGTAATTTGGAAAAGCTCTATTATAATTCCTGTACCAAAAAAAGCAAGCTGCAAATAGAATAATGACTATTGTCCTGTTGCACTGACCTCACTGGTAATGAAGTGTCTTGAGAAGATTGTCATTGACATTCTGAAAACTGATTTTGGAGGACTTTTGGATCCTCTGCAGTTTGTTTATAAAAATAATAGAAGTACAGAGGATGCCATTTTAACCTTAACACATTCTGTGTTTAAACATTTGGAGGAGACAACCTCATATGCACGTCTTTTATTGGTTGATTTTAGTTCAACTTTTAACACACTACAGCCACACCTTTTAAATAAGAGGTTAAATGATTTTAAAGTGCATCCTGTCATTATTAAATGGTACCACTCATTTTTAACTTATCGTAAACAGCAAGTTAGTGTAAATGGAACTTTATCTAAATCCAGAACCCTCAGCACAGGAGCTCCCCAAGGCTGTGTTAGTTCACCATTTTTGTTCACCTTGTACACTGATGAGTGCAGAAGTGTCTATCCAGGCAATCAAATTATTAAATTTCCTGATGACACTGCTATTTTATCACTACTTCAAAAGACTCATGATCTGTCAAGCTATTTTATAGAAATTCAGAGGTTTGTCAATTGGTGTGATGACAGTCATCTCATTTTGAATACTGATAAAACAAAGGAGATGGTGTTTGACCCTCGGGGAGTTGGTGACCACAGGCCTGTGGTCATCCATAACTACACTATAACACAGGTTAATTCCTATAAATATTTTGGGAGTATATATTGACAATTCATTAACCTGGAGCACACATGTTGATTACCTCTGTAGTAGACTACAACAGCGGCTGCATTTCTTGTGTAGATTAAGAATACATGGCGTTGATAAAAGGATTATGCTAACATTTTACCAGGCTGTGTTGGAGAGCTGTATTAGATACAGCATTACAGCTTGGCTTGGCAACCTCTCTGTGAAACTAAAGAACAGAGTGTTGCATTTAATTCATACAGCATGGAAAATTATTGGAGTTAAAAAGTATTTACCCATGCAGATCTTACACGACCAGGCAGCCAGTAGACAAGCTCAAAAAATAATCAGTGACATGAGCCATGTACTAAACAATGAATATGTGCGGCTGCCCTCAGGGAGGAGATACAGAGTCCCCAAATGCAGGTTCAATAGATACAAGAACTCATTTATCCCAACGTCAGTAAAACTTCTAAACTCAGATAAATAGGTCAGGGATGTCACGCCGCGCCGCTCATCAACGGCGCCACCTGCTCACACACCTGTCAGTCATCAGCGGCGAGGGATATAAGCCGTCTCGCCCTGAGCTTCGGTCTGAAGCCGTAGACTTCATTTCCCTTCCATGGGCTTCAACCACATTCTCTTCAGCATCCTCGTTACCGGTAAGAAGATCACTTACATCATCTTTCCAGTCTGCTCCCCTGTGCACAGGTGGATTCCTCGGCGGCGGACTATCCCGTCCCTCGTCTCTCCTCGCTGCTGCACCGAGCCCTGCAGGTGGCTGTCTCCCGGGCTTCCATCCTTGAAGCGCCAGTCATCTGTCCTAAACAAGTAAGCTTCTCTCCCTCGCCTATTCTCCTCCTGTGTGTTGGTGTGTGCTCATCACCCTGTGTCTAATTTCTCCCATAGGGTTGCCGGCTGAACGGTCTCCTGCCTCTGGGTCCGAAGCAGACGCCACCACCAACACATTAACATTCCGCAGACACGCACCCAAACATCCCTGTTGTTAATAAACGGTTTGAACTACTCTGAGCCTGTGTGTGTGCGTCTCCTGAGCCGAACGTTATGTCAGTACGGCTTCAGCAGAGCGGCTCGGCAGACGGCGGGCTCGCACACCGGTTTACCATCCTCGAGGCTCGGGTGGATCAGATTGTTTATCAGCAACAGGTGGTACTTAATCAATTATTAGAATTAACTAACCGATTGAACCGCTTGGACCCCCAACAGCCGTTCCCCCCAACTCGCCAGGGTGGCGCGGCTCCTGCTGTTCCAGCGGCCGTCCAGCCGGCTCCAGTGGCACCAGTTCAGCTCACACCGATTCCGACCCCCGCCCGCTTTAGCGGTAAGCTCGGCGGAGCGCGGGGGTTCATTATGCAGTGTGAGTCCGTGTTCCACCGTGTGCCCGGAGATTTTCCCTCGGATCACAGCCGAATTGGTTACATAGGGAATCTTCTGGAGGGGCGTGCGTTAACTTGGACCTACGCCGTAATGGCGAGGCCCAGTTATGCCACCCTCACCTATGACCAATTCGTGAGGCGCTTTCTGGAGGTCTTTGACCATTCTCAAACCGAGACGGTCCAGGTCGATCGGCTTCTCGCTCTCCAGCAGGGAAGCCGGTCGGCAGCGGACCACTCGGTCGACTTCCGGGTAGCGGCGGAGGAATTGGGCTGGGAGGAACGCTCCCTCTGTGGCCTGTTCCTCCGCAGCCTCAATAGTGATCTGAGGGATGAACTGGCTGGTCGGGATATCCCTGGGACGCTAGCGGAGCTGACGTCCTTAGCGGTAAGTTTGGATAACAGGCTGCGCGAGCGCTCCTCGGGGCGGAAGTCTTCTTCTTCTCGCCCTCGTGGAGCCTCGCCGCACCTGTTCCAAGCTCGCCCCCTGGCGGCACCGCCAGCATCGTGCCCCGAGGAGTCGGAGCCGATGGTGACGGGCTGGACCAAACTTTCCCCTGTGGAGAAACAACGCCGCCGTGAGTTGGGCCTCTGCATGTATTGCGGAGGCGACAAACACACCGTGGAGTGTTGTCCACGGAAAGCCAGTCGGTGGGGTCCGCGAGTCACTGTTGGGGGCCTCGCGGACGTCAATCGGTTAGGATCACTCACCCAATTGAAGCTGCCCATCCGTTTCTGCCATAACCCCACTGGGCACCTCACCCACGCACTGGTGGATTTGGGCGCAGAAGGCAGCTTCATTTCACAAAGCCTGGCAACCCGATTGGGCATCCGCTGCCAGGCACTCAACACTCCCATCTCCCTAGTCCACCTCTCCCGTGCCTCCCTTGGGAGAGTGACACATCAAACTGTCCCCGTACCGGTCATCATCTCGGGAAACCACCGGGAGGAGATGACCTTCTACGTCCTCCCCAACTCTGTGTCGCCCGTCATCCTGGGGTATCCCTGGCTCCGTCTTCACAACCCGGTCCTGGATTGGAGATCAGCTGGGGTATCGGCATGGAGTACATTCTGCCTGGGCACCTGCCTCCAGTCCGCTGCCTGCTCGCCGTCCGCTCCTCCCCCCGCGACGGACGCTGCACCCCGGACCTGTCCCTGGTGCCCCCGGAGTTTCACGACTTGGGTATGGTGTTCAGTAAAGCGAAAGCTATGTCTCTTCCCCCTCATCGGCCCTACGACTGTGCCATCAACCTCCGCCAGGGGGCTCCGTTACCTTCTGGTCGGCTCTACAGCCTGTCAGCGCCGGAGAAGGAGACGATGAACACATATCTGAAGGAGTCATTAAACGCTGGGATAATCCGCCCATCATCGTCACCCGTGGGGGCAGGGTTCTTCTTCGTGGGAAAAAAGGATGGGTCCCTCCGCCCTTGCATCGACTACCGGGCCCTCAATGATATCACGGAGAAGGACCGTTACACCCTGCCCCTCATGGACACTGCCTTCCACTCCCTCCAGGGGGCGACCTGGTTCACAAAGCTGGATCTACGCAGCGCTTACCACCTCGTCCGGATCCGGGAGGGAGATGAGTGGAAGACAGCCTTCTGTACCCCGAACGGCCACTTTGAGTACCTGGTCATGCCGTTCGGGTTGACCAACGCTCCAGCCGTCTTTCAGCGCCTTATAAATGACGTCCTCCGGGACTTTATTGGCCTTTTCGTGTTCGTCTACCTGGACGATATTCTCATCTTCTCCAAATCCAGGGACGAGCACCAGGTCCACGTGAGGCGGGTCCTCCAAAGACCGCTGGAGAATCGTCTGTACGTGAAGGCAGAAAAATGTGAATTTTACGCCAGAACTACGTCCTTCCTGGGGTTTATCATCGCCCACGACAAGGTGCTCCCAGACCCAGAGAAGGTGAAAGCGGTGGTGGAGTGGCCTACACCTGCATCTCGGAAGCAGGTGCAACAGTTCGTTGGCTTCGCCAATTTCTACCGCCGCTTTGTCCCCAACTTCAGCTCCATCGTTGGGCCACTGACCCGCCTCACGTCCCCGAAGGTCTCGTTCCGGTGGACCGAAGAGGTCGCTGCCGCCTTTAAGGCGCTGAAGGCGGAGTTCTCCTCCTCCCGGGTCCTTCGCCAGGTCGACCCCGCGCTGCAGTGCATCGTTGAGGTGGACGCCTCGGACACGGGAGTGGGAGCAGTGCTGTCCCAGTGGCCGCCGGACGATGGCGCCAAACGACCGTGCGCCTTCTTCTCCCGGCGCTTGTCCCCGGCGGAGAGGAACTACGATGTGGGGGACAGAGAGCTCTTGGCCATCAAGCTCGCCCTGCAGGAGTGGCGCCACTGGCTAGAGGGGGCGAACCTGCCGTTTGTGGTCCTCACGGACCACAAGAACTTGGAATATTTATGATCTGCCAAGCGCCTGAACGCCCGGCAGGCGCGCTGGTCTCTGTTCTTCGCCAGGTTCCAATTTTCTATCACCTTCAGGCCTGGCTCTAAGAACGGCCTGCCTGACGCCCTCTCTAGGCAGTTCACTCCCGTGGAATCGGAGGAGACGCCCCACTCCATCCTGCCCAGGTCGTGCGTCGTGGGAGCCATCTCGTGGGATATCGAGGCCAAGATCCGGAAGGCACAGGAGGTGGAACCTGATCCTGGCGGCGGACCGGAGGGAAGACTGTTCGTCCCATCTGCGGTCCGAGGAGAGGTCATCCACTGGCTCCACACCTCCCGGCTCACCTGTCATCCCGGCACCTCCCGGATGATCAGCCTCCTCCAACGGTCTTTTTGGTGGCCAGGCCTGCGGAGGGATGCAGCCCGCTACGCCCGGGCTTGCCCAGTCTGTGCCACCAGCAAATCAGGAAATGCCCCTCCAGCGGGTCTGCTCCAGCCTCTGCCCATCCCCGGCAGGCCCTGGTCGCACATCGCACTGGATTTCGTCACCGGACTCCCCGTTTCCAACTCCTTTAACACCATCCTGACCATCGTGGACCGTTTCTCCAAGGCGGCACACTTCGTCCCCCTGCGAGGTCTTCCTACCGCCCTGGAGACGGCGGGCCTCCTCGTCCAACACGTGGTCAGGCTGCACGGGATTCCGGTGGACGTGGTCTCGGACCGGGGTCCCCAATTTTCATCCGAGGTTTGGAGGTCCTTTTGCAACACCATCGGAGCCAAGGTGAGCCTCTCCTCCGGCCATCACCCCCAGTCTAACGGGCAGTGTGAGAGGACCAATCAGGAGCTGGAGGCTGCGCTCCGCTGTGTTGCAAGATCCAAGCCGACGTCATGGAGCAACCATCTCGCCTGGGTGGAGTACGCCCACAACACCGCCCGCTCTTCTGCAACGGGGATGTCCCCCTTCAAGGCGTCCCTGGGTTACGACCCCCCGCTGCTTCCAGCGCAGGAGGGCGAGGTAACTGTCCCGTCAGTTAGGGCGCACCTGAGGCAGTTCCGCTCCATCTGGGCCGTCGCGCGTCATGCGCTTTTACGCACAGCGGAGCGCAACAGGACCGTGGCGGACCGGCGTAGAAGACCTGCCCCGGCGTACAGAGTTGGGCAACTTGTCTACGTTTCCACCCAGGACGTCACCCTAAAAGGCGAGAGGAGAAAGCTGGCACAGCGCTTCATGGGTCCCTTTCCCATCTCCCGGATCATCAACCCGGTGGCTGTGCGCGTGGCTATTCCCCCCTCCCTCCGCATCCATCCCACTTTCCACGTGTCAAAGGTGAAGCTGGCAGTTACCGACCCCCTTTGCCCTCCTCCTGCAGCGCAACCCGCACCCCGGATGGTTGGTGGCCATCCGGCCTGGTCCGTCTCCTCCATCCTGGACTCCCGGCGCCGGGGTCGTGGGTTGCAATACTTGGTGGACTGGGAGGGCTATGGGCCCGAGCATCGACAGTGGGTGCCCCCGTCGTTTGTGTTGGACCCATCGCTCATCGCGGACTTCCACCGAGCGCACCCGGATAAGCCATCGCCAGGAGGCGCTGCTAGTGGGGGGAGTACTGTCACGCCGCGCCGCTCATCAACGGCGCCACCTGCTCACACACCTGTCAGTCATCAGCGGCGAGGGATATAAGCCGTCTCGCCCTGAGCTTCGGTCTGAAGCCATAGACTTCATTTCCCTTCCATGGGCTTCAACCACATTCTCTTCAGCATCCTCGTTACCGGTAAGAAGATCACTTACCTCATCTTTCCAGTCTGCTCCCCTGTGCACAGGTGGATTCCTCGGCGGCGGACTATCCCGTCCCTCGTCTCTCCTCGCTGCTGCACCGAGCCCTGCAGGTGGCTGTCTCCCGGGCTTCCATCCTTGAAGCGCCAGTCATCTGTCCTAAACAAGTAAGCTTCTCTCCCTCGCCTATTCTCCTCCTGTGTGTTGGTGTGTGCTCATCACCCTGTGTCTAATTTCTCCCATAGGGTTGCCGGCTGAACGGTCTCCTGCCTCTGGGTCCGAAGCAGACGCCACCACCAACACATTAACATTCCGCAGACACGCACCCAAACATCCCTGTTGTTAATAAACGGTTTGAACTACTCTGAGCCTGTGTGTGTGCGTCTCCTGAGCCGAACGTTATGTCAAGGGACACTTATAACTCCTGTTCTTAATGACTGCTGTTATATATTTATGTATGTATGTACTTGTATTATTTATTGGGTTTTATTTCATTTATTATGTACTACATCCATTGTGTATGTGTGGATTGTGTGGTTGCAGCACGGGTGTCAAGCCCAAGACAAATTTCCCCTTGAGGGACAATAAAGTTTATCTTATCTTATCTTATCTTATCTTAGATGGCATTGTACTGGCTTTTACGTTTTCTATTAGGAATCTTGGAGTTGTCTTTGACCAAGATATGTCTTTCAACTCTCATATACAGCAAACCATTAAGACTGCCTTCTTCCATCTGCATAATATCTCTAAAATTAGGTCCATCCTGTTTCATAAAGATGCAGAGAAACTTCCATCCATCCATCCATCCATCTTCTACCGCTTTTCCGGAGGTCCGGGTCGCGGAGGCAGCAGTTCAAGCAGAGAAGCCCAGACTTCCCTCTCCCCAGCCACCTGCTCCAGCTCTTCAGAGGGGATACCAAGGCGTTCCCAGACTAGCTGGGAGACATAGTCTCTCCACCGAGTCCTGGGTCTGCCCCGGGGTCTCCTCCCAGTGGGACGTGCCTGAAACACCTCAAGTGGGAGGCGTCCAGGAGGCATCCTAATCAGATGCCCATACCACCTCAACTGACTCCTTTCAATGTGGAGGAGCAGCGGTTCTACTCTGAGCCTCTCCCGGATGACTGAGCTCCTCACCCTATCTCTGAGGGTGAGTCCAGCAATCCTACGGAGAAAGCTCATTTCAGCCGCTTGTATCCGCGATCTCGTTCTTTCGGTCATTACCCAAAGCTCGTGACCATAGGTGAGAGTAGGAACGTAGATTGACTGGTAAATCGACAGCTTTGCCTTAGAACTAAGCTCCCTCTTCACCACAACAGACCGGTACAACGTCCGCATCACTGCAGATGCTGCTCCAATCCGTCTGTCGATCTCTCGCTCCATTTTCCCCTCACTCGTGAACAAGACCCCAAGATACTTAAACTCCTCCACTTGGGGCAGGAGCCTGTCCCCAACCCGGAGAGGACAATCCACCTTTTTCCGGCTGAGGACCATGGACTCGGACTTGGAGGTGCTGATTCTCATCCCAGCCGCTTCACACTCAGCGGCAAACCGTCCCAGCAAGAGCTGTAGGTCATTGCTGGATGAAGCCAACAGGACAACATCATCTGCAAACAACAGAGATGAGATCCTGTGGTCACCAAGCATGACACCCTCCATTCCCTGGCTGCGCCTAGAAATCCTGTCCATAAAAATTATGAACAGGACCGG
Source organism: Pholidichthys leucotaenia (assembly GCA_020510985.1). Lineage (NCBI taxonomy): Eukaryota > Metazoa > Chordata > Actinopteri > Cichliformes > Pholidichthyidae > Pholidichthys > Pholidichthys leucotaenia. Next base: position 194,037,228 of record CM035847.1, read on the forward strand.
TGACAAAGGGCAGCCCTGGCGGAGTCCAACTCTCACTGGGAATGACTCCGACCGAGTGTTGGCAATGCGAACTAAACTCTCACAACGGTCGTACAGAGACCGAATAGCTCGTAACAACAAGCCCGATACCCCATACTCCCGAAGCACCCCCCACAAAAATCCACGAGGGACGCGGTCAAATGCCTTCTCCAAGTCCACAAAACACATGTAAACTGGTTGGGCAAACTCCCACGAACCCTCAAGAATTCTCGAGAGGGTAAAGAGCTGGTCCGATGTGCCACGGCCAGGACGAAAACCACATTGCTCCTCCTGAATCCGAGGTTCGACCAACGGCCGGACTCTCCTCTCCAATACCTTGGCATAGACCTTCCCAGGGAGGCTGAGGAGTGTGATCCCTCTAAAGTTGGAGCACACCCTCCGGTCCCCTTTTTTGAAGAGAGGAACCACCACCCCGGTTTGCCATGCCAAAGGCACTGCCCCCGACCTCCACGCAATGTTGCAGAGGCGTGTCAACCATGACAACCCAACAACATCCAGGGCCTTGAGGTACTCGGGGCGAATCTCGTCCACCCCCGGGGCCCGGCCACCAAGGAGATTTTTAACCACCTTGGCGACCTCAGCCCCTGTGATAGGCGAGTCATCCCCCTCGTCCCCAAACCCTGCTTCCTCTGTGGAAGGCGTATCAGTGGGATTGAGGAGATCCTCGAAGTATTCCTTCCACCGCCCGACGATATCCCCAGTTGAAGTCAACAGTGTCCCATCCGCACCATACACAGTGTGGACGGGGAGCTGCTTTCCCCTCCTGAGCCGCCGAACAGTTTGCCAGAATCTCTTTGAAGCCGACCGAAAGTCTTGTTCCATGGCCTCACCGAACTCCTCCCATACCCGGGTTTTTGCTTCAGCAACCACCCGAGCTGCACTCCGCTTGGCCTGCCGGTACACCTCAGCTGCTTCGGGAGTCCCACAAGCCAACCAAGCTTGATAGGACTCCTTCTTCAGCTTAATGGCCCCCCTCACCACTGGTGTCCACCACTTGGTTCGGGGGTTGCCACCACGAGATGCACCGGCCACCTTGCGGCCGCAGCTCTGGGCTGCCGCTTCAACAACAGAGGTGGAGAACATGGCCCATTCAGACTCCATGTCTCCAGACTCCCTCGGAATGTGGTTGAAGTTCTTCCGGAGGTGGGAGTTGAAGACCTCCCGGACAGGGGCCTCAGCCAGACGCTCCCAGCACACCCTCACTATACGTTTGGGTCTACCAGGTCTGAATGGCTTCCTCCCCTGCCATCGGATCCAACTCACCACCAGGTGGTGATCAGTTGACAGCTCTGCACCTCTCTTTACTCGGGTGTCCAAGACATACGGTCGCAGGTCTGATGATACGATAACAAAATCGATCATCGACCTGCGGCCTAGGGTGTCCTGGTGCCAGGTGCACATATGGACACCCTTATGCTTGAACATGGTGTTCGTTATAGACAGACTGTGGTTAGCACAGAAGTCCAATAACTGAACACCACTCGGGTTCAGATCGGGCAGGCCGTTCCTCCCAATCACCCCCCTCCAGGTTTCACTGTCGTTGCCCACGTGCGCATTGAAGTCCCCCAGTAGGACAATGGAGTCTCCAGGAGGAGCACCCTCCAGCACCCCAGTCACAGACTCCAAAAAGGGTGGGTACTCTGAAACATCATTTGGTGCATAGGCACAAATGATGGTCAGGACCCGTTTCCCAACCCGAAGGCGCAGGGAAGCAACCCTTTCGTCCACCGGGGAAAACTCCAATATAGAGGCAGCAAGGTGGGGCGATACAAGAATACCTACCCCTGCTCGTCGCCTCTCGCCCGGGGCAACTCCAGAAAAGGCCAAGCTCCAGCCCCTCTCCAGGAGACTGGTTCCGGAACCGGAGCTGTGTGTTGAGGTGAGGCCAACTATATCTAGCCGGTATCGCTCAATCTCGTACACCAGCTCAGGCTCCTTCCCCACCAGAGAGGTGACATTCCACGTACCAAAAGCCAGTTTAGAAAGCTTGGGATCAGTCCGCCAAGGTCTCCGCCTTTGACTGCCACCTAATCCACATAGCACCGGACTTCCATGATCCCTCCTGCAGGTGGTGAACCTACTGGAGGGCGGACCCATGTAACTCCTTCGGGCTGAGCCCGGCCGGGTCCCATGGGTGGAAACCCGGCCACCAGACGCTAGCCTTCGAGCCCCTCCCCCAGGCCTGGCTCCAGGGTGGGGCCCCGGTAACCCCATACCGGGCGGGGTACACTGAATCCTTGATATACAATTTATCATGAGAGTCTGTTGGATCGTTCTTCGTCTGGCCCTTCACCCAGGACCAGTTTGTCTTGGGAGACCCTATCAGAGGCAAATTGCCCCGGACAACATAGCTCCTGGGATCACTGGGGCACGCAAACCCCCCCACCACGATAAGGTGACGATCCATGAGGGGGCAGAGAAACTTGTACATGCCTTTATCACCTCGAGGTTAGACTATTGTATTTCACTTTTATCAGGTTGTCCTAATAAGTCCATAAAGTTTCTCCAACTCATTCAGAATGCAGCTGCACGTATCCTAATGAGAACAGGGAGAAGAGATCACATTACCCCAGTTTTAGTTTCTTTACATTGGCTCCCAATAAAATATAGAATTGAATTCAAGATATTGCTCCTAACTTATAAAGCCCTTAATGGTATGGCTCCTTCTTATCTGCAAGAACTCATAGTTCCCTATCATCCAACCAGAGCTCTGCACTCCCAAAAATCCAAACTACTGGTGGTCCCCAAAGTCTCTAGAGATAGATTGGGAGGTAGAGCTTTCAGTTATCAAGCTCCCCTCCTGTGGAACTATCTTCCCAGTTCAGTTCGGGGGGCAGACACTCTCTCTTTATTCAAGAGTAAGTTGAAATCTTTTCTCTTTGATAAGGCCTATAGTTAAAAATGTTGCCACTGCCAGGCCTTCACTCGCATGTGCAGCCCAACCAGGCTTGATACTGGAATGTCTGGCTTTGAATATTGTATTTGTTATATTTGTTTTGAATGTAGCTACTGCCAGGCCTCCTACTTTTTATCTCTTTTTTTTAACCCAGCCCGTTGAGGCGGATGGCCATCCTCGATGAGCTATGGTTCCGCTCGAGGTTTCTGCCCTTTAAAGGGAAGAACCTGTGTCACCGCAGTGCTTGCTCTTAGGGGTCTCTGCTGGGTTCTATAAATTTGAGAGCGTGGTCTAAACCCACTCTTTTCTGTAAAGTGCTTTGAGATGACCTGTGTTGTGATTTGGCGCTATATAAATAAAATTGAATTGAATTGGCATCCCCTCATGGATCGTCACCTTATCCCCTCATGGATCGTCACCTTATCGTGGTGGGGGGTTTGCGTGCCCCAGTGATCCCAGGAGCTATGCTGTCCGGGGCAATTTGCCTCTGATAGGGTCACCCAAGACAAACTGGTCCTGGGTGAAGGGCCAGACTAAGAACGATCCAACAGGCTCTCATGATAAATTGTATATCAAGGATTCAGTGTACCCCGCCCGGTATGGGGTTACCGGGGCCCCACCCTGGAGCCAGGCCTGGGGGAGGGGCTCTAAGGCTAGCGTCTGGTGGCCGGGTTTCCACTCATGGGACCCGGCCGGGCTCAGGCCGAAGGAGTTACATGGGTCCACCCTCCAGTGAGCTCACCACCTGCAGGAGGGATCATGGGGGTCCGGTGCTATGTGGATTAGGTTGTGGCAAAAGGCGGAGACCTTGGTGGACTGATCCCAAGCTTTCTAAACTGGCTTTTGGTACGTGGAATGTCACCCCTCTGGTGGGGAAGGAGCCTGAGCAGGTGTACGAGGTTGAGAGATACCGACTAGATATAGTCGGCCTCACCTCAACACACAGCTCCGGTTCCGGAACCAGTCTCCTGGAGAGGGGCTGGAGCTTGGCCTTTTCTGGAGTTGCCCTGGGCGAGAGGCGACGAGCAGGGGTGGGTATTCTTCTATCCCCCCACCTTGCTGCCTCTATATTGGAGTTTTCCCCAGTGGACGAAAGGGTTGCTTCCCTGCGCCTTTGGGTTGGGAAACGGGTCCTGACCATCATTTGTGCCTATGCACCAAATGCATAGGCACGTTCTGGGGTGCTGGAGGGTGCTCCTCTTGGAGACTCCATTGTCCTACTGGGGGACTTCAATGCGCACATGGGCAACGACAGTGAAACCTGGAGGGGAGTGATTAGGAGGAACGGCCTGCCTGATCTGAACCCGAGTGGTGTTCAGTTATTGGACTTCTGTGCTAACCACAGTCTGTCCATAACGAACACCATGTTCAAGCATAAGGGTGTCCATATGTGCACCTGGCGCCAGGACACCCTAGGTCGCAGGTCGATGATCGATTTTGTTATTGTGTCATCAGACCTGCGACCGTATGTCTTGGACACCCGAGTAAAGAGAGGTGCAGAGCTGTCAACTGATCACCACCTGGTGGTGAGTTGGATCCGATGGCAGGGGAGGAAGCCATTCAGACCTGGTAGACCCAAACGTATAGTGAGGGTGTGCTGGGAGTGTCTGGCTGAGGCCCCTGTCCTGGAGGTCTTCAGCTCCCACCTCCGGAAGAACTTCAACCACATTCCGAGGGAGTCTGAAAACATGGAGTCTGAATGGGCCATGTTCTCCACCTCTGTTGTTGAAGCGGCGGCCCAGACCTGCGGCCGCAAGGTGGTCGGTGCATCTCGTGGTGGCAACCCCCGAACCAAGTGGTGGACACCAGTGGTGAGAGGGGCCATTAAGCTGAAGAAAGAGCCCTATCAAGCTTGGTTGGCTTGTGGGACTCTCGAAGCAGCTGAGGTGTACCGGCAGGCCAAGCAGAGTGCAGTTCGGGTGGTTGCTGATGCAAAAACCCGGGTATGGGAGGAGTTCGGTGAGGCCATGGAACAAGACTTTCAGTCGGCCTCAAAGAGATTCTGGCAAACTGTCCAACGGCTCAGGAAGGGAAAGCAGCTCCCTGTCCACACTGTGTATGGTGCGGATGGGACACTGTTGACTTCGACTGGGGATATCGTCGGGTGGTGGAAGGAATACTTCGAGGATCTCCTCAATCCCACTGATACGCCTTCCACAGAGGAAGCAGGGTTTGGGGACAAGGGGGATGACTCACCTATCACAGGGGCTGAGGTCGCCAAGGTAGTTAAAAATCTCCTTGGTTGCCAGGCCCCGGGGGTGGACGAGATTTGCCCTGAGTACCTCAAGGCCCTGGATGTTGTTGGGCTGTCATGGTTGACATGCCTCTGCAACATTGTGTGGAGGTCGGGGGCAGTGCCTTTGGCATGGCAAACCGGGGTGGTGGTTCCTCTCTTCAAAAAAGGGGACCGGAGGGTGTGCTCCAACTTTAGAGGGATCACACTCCTCAGCCTCCCTGGGAAGGTCTATGCCCAGGTACTGGAGAGGAGAGTCCGGTCGTTGGTCGAACCTCGGATTCAGGAGGAGCAATGTGGTTTTCGTCCTGGCTGTGGCACATCGGACCAGCTCTTTACCCTCTCGAGAATTCTTGAGGGTTCGTGGGAGTTTGCCCAACCAGTTTACATGTGTTTTGTGGACTTGGAGAAGGCATTTGAGCGCGTCCCTCATGGATTTTTGTGTGGGGTGCTTCGGGAGTATGGGGTATCAGGCTTGTTGTTACGAGCTATTTGGTCTCTGTACGACCGTTGTGAGAGTTTGTTTCGTATTGCCAACACTCGGTAGGAGTCATTCCCAGTGAGAGTTGGACTCTGCCAGGGCTGCCCTTTGTCACCGATCCTGTTCATAATTTTTATGGACAGGATTTCTAGGCGCAGCCAGGGAATGGAGGGTGTCATGCTTGGTGACCACAGGATCTCATCTCTGTTGTTTGCAGATGATGTTGTCCTGTTGGCTTCATCCAGCAATGGCCTACAGCTCTTGCTGGGATGGTTTTCCGCTGAGTGTGAAGCAGCTGGGATGAGAATCAGCACCTCCAAGTCTGAGTCCATGTCCTCAGCTGGAAAAAGGTGGATTGTCCTCTCTGGGATGGGGACAGGCTCCTGCCCCCAGTGGAGGAGTTTAAGTATCTCGGGGTCTTGTTCACGAGTGAGGGGAAAATGGAGCGAGAGATCGACAGACGGATTGGAGCAGCATCTGCAGTGATGCGGACGTTGTACCGGTCTGTTGTGGTGAAGAGGGAGCTGAGTTCTAAGGCAAAGCTGTCGATTTGCCATTCAATCTACGTTCCTACTCTCACCTATGGTCATGAGCTTTGGGTGATGACCGAAACAACGAGATCGCGGATACAGTCGGCTGAAATGAGCTTTCTCCGTAGGATTGCTGGACTCACCCTCAGAGATAGGGTTAGGAGCTCAGTCATCCATGAGAGGCTCAGAGTAGAACCGCTGCTCCTCCACATTGAAAGCAGTCAGTTGAGGTGGCATGGGCATCTGATTAGGATGCCTCCTGGACGCCTCCCACTTGAGGTGTTTCAGGCACGTCCCATGGGAGAAGACCCCGGGGCAGACCCAGGACTCGGTGGAGAGACTATGTCTCCCAGCTGGTCTGGGAACACCTTGGTATCCTCTCTGAAGAGCTGGAGCAGGTGGCTGGGGAGAGGGAAGTCTGGGCTTCTCTGCTTGAATTGCTGCCTCCGCGACCCGGACCTCTGGAAAAGCGGTAGAAGATGGATAGATGGATGGATGACTTGTCAGTGCAGTGCGGTGGCGGAGTGGTTAGCACTCCGGCAGAACAGCAACTCACCCTTGGCTGGGGGATCCTGGGTTCGATTCCAGCCCCTGACCAACAGTGATCTGTGTGGAGTTTGCATGTTCTCCCCGTGTCTGCGTGGGTTAACTCCAGGATTTCTCCGGTTTCTTCCCACATGCCAAAAACATCCAAGTTAGGTTAATTGGCATCAAACTGGGGATTCTAAATTGTCCTTAGGTATGACTGTGAGAGTGAATGGTTGTCTGTCTCTCTGTGTTGGCCCTGCGATGGACTGGCGATCTGTCCAGGGTGTACCCTGCCTCTCACCCAAAGACCCTGGGATAGGCTCCAGCACCCCCGCGACCCAAAAAGGATTAAGTGGAAGAGATGAAGAACATTTTGCTGGCATCACCTGATAAAGAAATATGCAAAAAGACACTAATGCCTGACTGAATTTTTTAGTAGAACAAGGTCACAAAGTCAACAAGGAATACTATAGTTGTGGAAAAAGAAGTCAAATATTTAGGCCACATTTTGTCAGCAGAAGGCAGATATGTTGACCTAGCTCACAAACAAGCTATTTTGTCAGCACCAAAACCCATCACAAAAAGGGACATGATGTCATTTTTGGGTACTCTAAATTATTGTCGCTCTTGGATTGCAAATTATTCATTTGAAGTGCAACCTTTATCTGATCTCATCTACAAAACACTCATGGCTCAGGTGGACAGAATTGAGTGGACACCTGAGGCATTTGTTAAACTAAAAAACCTTTTGGTCAGCACTGATGTCCTGACACTCCCCAACTGCAAAAAGCCATTTGTATAAATGGCTGATTGTAGAGAGGGGCACATGACGTCAATGCCCCTTCAGCCAAGTGGCACAAAAATGTGTCCGGTAGCATATTACTCCACAAGACTTGACCCTGTTGTGAGGGCACTGCTGCCATGTGTGCAGGCTGTCATAGCCGCCTCCGTGGCAGTGCGGGCCTCAGCAGGGCTTGTTCTTTTTCATCCCTTGACCCTGAAGGTCACACATGCAGTATCAGTCATCTTGTCACAAAGTACAATATCAGTCATCTCACCATCCAGACACCTTGCATGGATGAAAGTGCTATTATCACAGCCTCATCTAACCATTGAACATTGCATGGTAACACAATTAATTTGTAAATTAGGCCAAGGGAAAGCACTCACAGTGTATACTGGCAGCCAGTATGCATTCTCTACCATCCATCACTTCACACAATAGTGGAAGAAAAGAGGCATGATTACAAAGACCTCATTTTAGAACTGTTAGACAGTGTTAAACTTCCATCTAAATTAGCCATACGCAAATGTGCCTCACACATTGATGGCACAGATCGAATCTCTAAGGAAAAACACTTGCAGACAATACCGCAAAAGCAGCTGCACAAGGTCATATAGGAAACCACACCACAGCATCTCTTCTTTTAACACTGACAAAAAAACTTATCACATGACACACAAACTGTTTCAGCAGGCCTCCACTCTGCTACATGGGGTTTCCCATGTATCAAAGGGAGGTATGATTAGTAAATAATGTATGATTAGTAAAAATAATTTGCTACTCAATCTAAAATTTGCTACTAAAAATAATTTGCTACTCAATTTTGTAAGAAGAAAATAATGCTCAAGGAAACTTAAAGCCTGAAAAAGGTCCCTTCCCTGCATCAACTTATCCTTTTCAAAACCTTTGCACAGATTCCATTGAACTAAATAAATGTGAATGGAAGAAATATTGTTTGGTGATTATTGATACATTTACTAAATGGACAGAAACCTTCCCTTGCACACATCCAAATGCTGTTATGGTAGCAAAGAAACTCTTAACTGAAATAATACCAAGATTTGGAATAACTGAATAGATTTTCTCAGATAATGGAACACACTTTGTAAACCAGATTGTATCACACTTAGGCACAACTCTCAACATTAACTTGGAAAACCACTCAGCTTACCATCCACAATCTGCAGGATTAGTGTAATGCACAAATAGGACTATTAAAGAAGGCTTAGGAAAACAATGACAGAAATAGGAAAAATAACAGATGGCAAGCCTTACTACTCCCACCATTAAGACCATTTAATTCAGGTGACGAGGAAGGGTGTTTAGCTGATTACATGCAAAGAATATTGACTGACAGAGATATTGTTCATACTGCTCTTCCCAGAAGGGATCATGGTGAAGCACCCACCTTGGCCAGACTGGGGGATCTGGTCCTTATCAAAGTCATCAAAAAGAAAAACTGGGCCGATGCTCACGGCACGGAGCACACACAGTCATCCTGGCGACACCAACAGCCGTGAAAGTCAAAGGGTGTGACTCTTGGGTACATTTGACACATTGCAAAATATATCCTGTTCAAAACCCCCAGCAAGAAAATATTCAATCCTCATTCCCTCAGCAAGAGACTGTTTCTACTTTAATCCCCATTGTAAACTTTGAAGAAAAAAAATCCTCAAAAAGTGACTGTTTAACTATTTTTCTATATGGGTGTTGGCCAACGGTTTGTCCCAGTAACGACTTGTATAGCAAAACAACTGTTGTTTATCATGGAGAGACAAAAGGCCAGAGAGAGAAGGTTGGCAACTGAAGGATGCGAATTGTACACCTGTTTTTTCATCATCATCGTCATCATCATCATCATCATCATCATCATCATCATCATCATCATCATCATCCTTGTGGTGACACTTTTGTTTTGGTGATTTTTAGGGACATCATTACCCATCTATCATAGGGCTAGATACATTACCCACACACACCCTGACTGAGGATCATGTTTATGCTGGTAATGTGTGGAGAAAATATGCTAATTATACAGCCAAATCAGCTAATCATTCAAATTGCTATGTGCGTTCTTTGCTCCCACTTTCAGCTGGTCAAATATCTGTCACTGCTAAGCTAATGGAACTGTCAGAAGCTGTTTGCTTCTTGCAAGAGGCTATGTATAGAAATAGTACAGCAAGCATTAATTTGAATCACACTTGTCACATTGCTTATGACTCCACTGACCGGTGACACGATGACACCCGTTACTCGGTGAAGGCAAGGTTAATCTCACCAGGGAATTTTCCCTTTTGTCTAAAAGGGTGTGGAAATGTCTCTCTGGGCAGTTTACTGCTTTCTAGGTGTGCAGCGGTGCATAGTGTGTCTCACCCCTGTTCTGCTACCTGCTGGACCAACGTAATGGGTAAAAGTTGTCTTGAAGATCCTTTTTGTCAATCTAGAAGTCTGGAAGGAAATGTCACCCTGCAGGAGCTCTGTAGCGTTGCCATTTGTGATTCTTACAAGCATGGCACGCATATGGTGACGGGGGATGGTGGCTGTGTGGCCATCATGTCTACTCACAACTACCCATGAATTGGGGAGGGGTGTGTGCCCCCGTAGTTGTGACTGACCACACCATCATACTGTCAGCAGGACAGGTGGGCAGGGTGAAGAGAGATGTCTCCTTTGCACCACATGATCCCATCTGGGGCACAGATGTGCCAGAAAAATTCAAGCTAGAAACCATGGGGCAGGAGGTACTAAACTCCTTGTTCCCTTTGGTGGGAGTGGCTAAGAACACCTTATGGATTGAAACAACTAGTTATAGACTATACTCATTTGTGAATTTTTCTTTATCTGCCTTTTCTGGTATACAGTACATGAGGAATTAATAGCTTTTAGCCTTATGTTGGCTCAAAATAGAATGGTTCTTGATCAAATAACTGCCACCCGAGGGGCGTGCGTGTAATTGTAGGAGATTATTGTTGTACTTTTATCCCTGAAAATGTCACAGACAAAAATGTGCCCAAAAATACAAAGATGTCAAACAAGGGGTAACTTACAAAATATGCCTCAGATTGGGAAGCTCCGGGGGGAATGAGCAGTACAATTGTAGAAACAGGAGAATAAAGGAAACTAATCCAACAAAGCGGCAAACAATAAGGGTAATGACAGAGTTTAAGTACAAGGAGAAGTGATTAACAAATGAACTCTGGCGTGGGCTCGCAAAAAACAGGCAAGAAGAAAACAGTGATGATTAGAGTCAGCTGGATGAGTGAGGGAGGAGTGGCTGGATTGACAACTTGACAGGCGACACCCCCTGCAGAGCAAAAACCTGGAAATCACCTGACAGCTGTCAACCCAGAGAAGGCACCAACATATCAAGAATAACATAATCACTGCAGACTGAAACCAAATACAAATAAACATGAACCCAAAAACCATTACAAAAACAAGACATGGCAAAAAATAACAGAAACACAACTGGAGAAAAATGAGAAGCAGAATAGCATTTAAAGGGGCACAAAAATACAATAAATAAATGTACAAAAAAAGTCATGAGCCTGGGTCCAGCAGGAGTCCCAGCCCCAGCTCGTGACAAAATGATGCAGATGGTCACGTGATTGCCTCAGCCATACAGCATTTGGCTGCTTTGCAAGCTGCTATGGCCAGGGACAACATCACTGATGAACATATCTAGTTAAGTTGGTTATTCTCTTCATGGAGAGGTCTCATCATGAACTTGTTAGTGATTTTTGTGGTATTATTTTTGGCTTTTTCTTGTGTCATTCCCTGCATCCATAATATGATGATGAGATTGGTGCTCGTTAATTTAGTGATGTACCATGCCGGGGATAGTGGCGATGATGAACAAACAATGTAAGCTCAAGGTGTCTCTCCATGACCCGAGTACAGGATAAAAGTATGACTGACATGCAGAAAACCAAAGGCGTTGCATGATCATGATGTGACATTTGAAACATTATTTTTACTTTTATTTTGTTTTTATGTCATTCTTATTTCTTTATTTTTTTTACATTTTATCATTACACTTTATTATGATTATTGTTTTGTTTTATCCTTTGTTTGTTTTTATATAAGCTGCAATGACACATAACTATAACACACACATATCCCCTTATTATATCTTTTTATTATTATTTTATCATTTTGTTTTTCACTGTTTTTACCACTGATGATTTTCTTTATTGATTAATGAGTTTATTGTTCCATTTCTCCTCCTAAAGGACTAAAACATTTAGCCGGTGCCTGGGGCAGCAGGGCCGTTGGTGGACTTTCCCCATCATTAGCTAGTTTGGATCTGTTGCACGCAAATGCATTGGAGCTTAGCATATGTTACACCCCGGAGGGCGAAGGGGATAGGATGAGGGCCAAGCTGTCAGACTTTGCAGCGGTTTATTGACTTTCCACCACACCCGGCACGGCACACTTACACGGCACATCAGCCAGCAACGGCCATATTGTGGCGGTTCGTTTTAACCCCACAACAGACTAAGGACACTCAGCCCTCTTTTCTCTGTTTTTCTGCTGCATTACTGAGAAGCAATGTGCCATTCACGTATTTGTGATGCAAACATGCATGTGTTGTGATGTAATGCGCCATTCGGTATAGTGTGCATATGGCTTGTCCTTACTGTGCTTTTTCTGAGCATCTTAGATGTGCTTTGGTGTATTAATGTCTACAGGTAGACGAGTTTCTTCTGTCTCACCTATGTGATGTTAATCGATGCCTTTCATCCTTTGTACTCATGCGTCCTGTCCTTACTGTGACCTAGAGACTCAGATCAATATGTAGATGTGCTTGTTAGCCTCTTTGTCTTGCACTTAGAGCGAGGTCTAGCTAATCTGCCCATTGTGATGTATGGCTTACAAATGCAAATACCTCCTGCCTGTTCTGTTGTCCCTTTGATCATTCTAGACTGTGGGGTATGTCTTTTTGATGTATTGTTATGATCAAGTATTTAAGGTGCAACTCTGTAACGCAATCTCTCTCTCTCATTCTCTCACTCTGATCCTGCAACTGGTAGACACACACGTGTCCGCCTCTCTTTCTCTGAGAGCCTAGGGATCCCGCTCCGGGCTGCTCCACTATGCACCGGAGAGGGGATCCCGTGAAGGTGGTATGATTTAATAAAACCTGCTTAAAACCACAGCACTGCTGCTTATTTTTTCAGCGTCACTTGACACCATCTTCTTCACACTCTGGAACATTCGCTACTCTTCTTCTCTTGTTCTCTAATACTGTACAGTGTCTTATCACTACTGAGCGCCACCTGTGGCGCAAAAGCGCTACTGCTTTCACTGACAGTTTACATCTAAACAGTTCAGAATCAGTCCTTTAGTTACATTCCCTATAAATGCTCCTATTTACCATTAACCATTAAATCATAGTCTTTTAGATACATTTATTAGGGATATTTATATTAGCCATTAGCATCTAATCAACACTGTTTTCTGGGGGGTTTTTTTAGAGGTTGTCCAAAATTGACTTTTTCCTACACTCACCCCTCAAAAATTTAATGTCGTCCCGACATTACACCTTTCCCGAAACTACTGTTTTTTCTCTTTCACAGTCCACATTTGGTAACCATGTATCTCATGTAAGTAGGGTATTACTAAACAGGAGTCAGAGTTCATTAAAGTCCATAAAGATGCAAACTGGTAAATGTCCATAGTACAGCATGTATCTCCTATTCCATGCAATACATTTGCAGAAGAGGTCTTTGTGCACGATAACCATCAACCGCTCCATCCATCATGGTGGGTATCTGCATCTTTCCTGAGAGTAAGGGTACTCAATCTAGTCATAGCCTACCAAATAAACCTTTGTGTAATGCCTGTGCCTTAGTAACACACTGAAAATCTCTTTTTCTTTTTTAATTTTTTTTCTTTTTTTTTCTTTTTTTAAAAATCAACCATGAAAGTAACTTGGTAATGAGTTTAGTCACTACTCATTTACTTTCCAAAACATTCATGTCTGAACAATGGTTATCTCTAGCTTCTACACATTTGTGCTAGACAGATGAAGTGCAAGGTTGGCCTAACTTTTCATAAGTAAATCTCAATGGCTGTTTTCTCATTCTTGAAGGATACATTTTAACAGGAATCTCGTCAGGTCCCTCCTGGTCACTGGAACTGGACTCCGACACCTCATCACCCTGGTCCTGGTCTGCCTCAGCTGGATCTGGGACCACCGGATTGTTGACCTCTGGTGCCAGCTGCACCTGCGTGACGTCATCTGGGTCCTGGTCCTCATCCTCCGGAGTAGTGTTACTGTGCGAGTAGAACTCCGGTGCATCGGCTCTCAGTGGACGGTGATTTTGATCCTTCCCAGCTCGTAATCCGATTATGGCACTCCAACCTTCTTCATCTTCATCATCCATGCTGTTTTGTCTGTCCACATTCCTTTGCCTTTTAGACTCTCTTTCTCTTGTTTTATTAGAGGCATGCTCCACTGTTTCCATGGAAAGAAAGTCACAGGGTAGCAAAAGGTTTCTGTGCATGACCCGAGTGCGTCCCTTACCATTTTCAGGTCTGATTTCATACACTGGACTGTCTGGGTACTTCTTTTGGGTCACGACATACACCTTGTCTTCCCAGAAGGATCTTAATTTTCCTGGCCCACCTTTTTCGGTCAAGTTTCGGACCAGTACTTTGGATCCAGGGGACAACTCAGCACCGTGAACCTTTGTATCATAAAGTGCTTTACTTCTCATCCCTTCTTTGTTTGCTGTTTTAGAGGCGAGTTTGTAAGCTTCAGTCATTGTAGCTCTCCACTTTTCAGCATAGTCCTGCTGAGAAACACTCTGCTCTCTTGTTGTGAGGCCAAACATTAGATCAATAGGCAACTTTGGACTACGGCCAAACAGCAGAAAATATGGCGCGTACCCCGTAGCCTCACTACGCGTACAATTATAGGCATGAACCACTTTTTCCAGAGAGGACTTCCAGTCTTCCTTGGCTGCTTCGGGCAAATTTCTGAGCATTGCCAACAGTGTACGATTGAATCGTTCCACCTGCCCATTCCCTTGGGGATGGTAGGGCGTTGTTCAGGACCCCTGCACACCACTGTACTCTTGGAGTTTTGCAAAAAGTTTATTTTGGAACTCTCTTCCCTGGTCATGATGGAGTCGTATGGGGAAGCCAAACTTGAGGGCAAAATCTCCAAAAATCTTCTCAGCAGCGGTGTGGGCGGCTTTGTTACGACAAGGGTAAGCCTGGGCAAAACGAGTGAAGTGGTCCATTAGAACCAGGATATACTCGTATCCTCCTTTGCACTTCTCCAAGTGCAGAAAATCAACCGACACCAATTCGAATGGATACGTGGTGACAATGTTAGTCAGTGGTGCCCTTGTTGTCTTATTGTTCTTCAAACAACTGCAAACTTTAGTGATGTAGTGCTCCACATCTCTTTGCATATGAGCCCAATAAAAGCGCTCCCGTATCAAGTTCATCACTCTCTCTACCCCTAAATGGCCCATGTTTTCGTGGAGCTCTTTGAACACGAGCTTGTGAAACTTCTGGGGTAGGAGTAGCTGGTCATGCGATGCCGTTCTCCTGTAAAGCAGTCCATCATCTTCCAAGTACAGCTTGTGTTTTTGCCTGACTAAAGCTGCAATTTTACTGTCCTGTTGCTTTCCACTTCTTGGCCATTGTTTTGACAACACACAACGCAACACCTCTCCAATCACGGAGTCTTCTTCTTGAGCTCTTTTTAGAGCAGTCTTTGATATTTCAGCTACAGAGCTGGCTTCTTGATCTGCTTCACTGATGAGAGTAGAAATGGTGACTGGGCAGAGCCATGGTTCATTTTCTTGTGACTTTACCTTGACTGCCTGTGCCACACAATTCATTACATCAGGATCAACATTTTGTGTGCATTTGTTCATGTACTGCTCCATATCTAGGGGCATACGTGAAAGACTGTCTGCATCTCTGTTTGCTTTCCCAGGGCGATACTTAATCACAAACTGGAAATCAGCTAGTTCTGCTACCCACCTCTGTGTGGTTGCATTTAACTTTGCGGTGGTGAGCACATACGTTAGGGGATTATTGTCCGTATAGACAGTGAATGGCGGAGAATAGTACAGATAATCCCGAAACCTCTCACAGATGGCCCACTTCATGGCAAGAAACTCCAGCTTCCCCGAATGAAGGTGGTAGTTCTTCTCTGGATTTGACAGTGTCCTGGAGCCATATGCTATCACCACCAGTTTGTCTTGTTGTCGCTGGTATAACACCGCCCCAAGCCCCTCCTGTGAAGCGTCACAGTGCAAAATGAAGGGTTCCTCAAAGTTCGGGTAACCTAACACTGGGGGTTGGGAAAGAAAGTCAACAAGCTGACAAACTACTGCTTGATGCTCTGGGCACCACCTGATCGCATGGGATGAGGGCAACTGGCCACCATCGTTCTTTTTGACATGTTTCTTTGAGTTTTTCTTTGCTTTATCTGTGTGGTCATTAGCAAGAAGGTCGTAAAGAGGCTTTGCTATACGGGAGAAGTTTGGAATATAGCTGCGGTAATATGAAATAAAACCTAGCAATTTCCTTAGCTCTCCTACAGTGGAAGGTTGCTGTTGTTTGAGTGTCTGCACCGGGGCAATGTCCGCAGGGTCCATGGTGTAGCCCTGTCCTGTTACCATTTTACCAAGGAAACATACCTGCTGCTTGAATAACTCACATTTCCGGGGAGTCAGCTTCACCCCATGGCTTTGATAGCGGTGCAGGACGCTTCTCAGGTCTCACAAGTGGTCTTCAAAAGTCTGTGAATGAACAAGGTTATCATCGAGGTAAGGCAGACAAATATCATCTCTCAACCCCCACAAGCACTCCTCCATAGATCTTTGGAATGCTGCTGGTGCTGAGGACAAACCAAATGGAATTCTTACCCACTCGAACAAACCCCAGGGAGTGATAAATGCAGTGAGGGGCCTACTCGACTCTTCCAGGAAACCCTGGTGATACGCCTTCCCTTGGTTGAGGACTGAAAACCATACACTCCCATTTAGACTGTTTAGCATATCCTGTATGCGGGGAATTGGGTGTCTGTCAGGGATGGACTTCTTGTTTAGTTTTCTAAAGTCACAACACAAACGCAGACCTCCATCTTTCTTTCGCACACAGATGATTGGACTGGAATACGATGACTTGGATTTGGTGATCCAGCCCCTGTTAAGCAGGTCTTCTAAATACTCCTTTACTTCTTTATGAAGTGGTCTGGGAACAGAGACATAAGTTCTTTTGACAGGAGTGAAATCCTTGAGTCGGATCTTCAACTGTAAAGAGGGAATTGTCCCTACATCATACTCATCACGGGAAAACGCTTGCCGTTCCTCCCGTAGGAGTTGTTTTACTTGCTCTTGTTGTATGGGCGAGAGATGATCAAGGAGAACTGGGGGGTCCCACATGTCCATAATCTCTTTGACGGCACAGTTCATCTCGGTCTCTTTATTTCTTCCTGTTTCACTCGTCGTCGGGTCGACTGTCGCTTGGTTTACAGCAGGGGGTCTAATGTCTGCCGGGTAAACAGTTTTAACTCTCTGTGTTTCCCCCAAAATGGTCTTAGCGGGCAGCTGGATATCACGGGACGTACTGTTTGTTATAGGTATTTTGAACATAGACCGCCTCCCTTTCCATAACTGCACCAACCCGCTTTGCATCTGCAAACCCTCTGGTAATTGGGTGTACTGACTCGGCTCAAATAAGACGTCTTGTGTGTCTGGAAGTGAGCCTGCCCTGACACAACCTTTGACTGCTTTGGTTTGGCCCGCAGGAATGGTGACCAACTCACTGCCCACTTTTACCATTCCTTCCCCCAGCCTATCCTCCTCACTTTGCATCACTTTCAAAAACACTTGTTTTTTTACAGTCAAGTGAGAAGGCTGCACTGACAGCTTCACTGATGGCACAAGGGGGTTTAATGCCCATCTTCAGGACAAGGTCAATCACATTGAACCCAATGATAGGCGGCTCTGCCACTCCATCCTCCTTCACCACTAGCACAGGAACTAAGAGTTCCACCGGTGGGCGACTAACTGTCGGCAGCTTAAAAGTGACTTCGACCCACCCTGAGAATGGAATTGGTGTCTGGTTCACTGCCCTCCCATTCAGGATACTTGGACCCACCAACTCGGCTAAGTCTCTGACGGTGGTGTGTGGCAGGTGCTCCTGTCTCCAGGTGTCATTCATTAAGCAAACCTGTGACCCTGTGTCCCATAATGCTTGTGTCTCCTTGTCATCGAGGAAGCAGGTGATGACATATTTTTTTCCAACCAAATTGAGTAACTGTAATTGGCGATTAGGGGACAGTAGATTAACACGGACCGTTTTTTCAGGAGGTGCCTCGGCCTGAGCTACCAGCCTTGCTTCCAACCTCCGAATACTGTCAGTAACTAGCTCATACAGTTTTTGTGTATTAGCTTGTTCTGCTGTGGTTGCGACAGTTTTGGCCGCCATGTCTACTTGCCCTGTTCTTCTTCCAAGTCTCCTTCCTATCCGACATTCCCTTGACATGTGGCCGCTGATTCCACATCTGAAGCAGTGGTCGCACTGATCGCCATTGCTGGTGGACTGACAGCTCTTGCAGCCACGTGTCCTCCTGGCTCTTTGAGCATGAGGTACTCGGGGAGACTCACGTATGGCCTTTTTGATCTCCTCCATGTCACTCTTCAGCTGCGTGACTATGTCCAGGACCTCAGATTCCGTACGGGTCACTGTGCTTTGGGATTTAAGGATTTTACCTTTTGTCGATGGTGGGGGGCGCTCTTGGCCATCCACTTCTGTCTCTGTTGCATACTGACCCGTTTTGTTTTCCACTCGGCATTCTCGAACTTTTGGTTCTTTCATGTGCCTTTTAAATTTTTGGTGCCATTCCCATTCAAGACTAGCTGCTGCATTCGTCTTTAAAATCAGAAGCTCGTCGGTGATGGCAGGATCCTCCAAATAGCGCTTCAGTTGATACTTCACATCAGCACTGATCAGTCCTGTTTCCACCGCCCTCAGAAACTTCCTCTGAATAAGATCAGAACTGCTCTTCCGTGCCAGGCTCTCTGGATGCTGCTAAAAGTCTTTCCTTTAGCTCAATGGCGCGAAACAGGAAGTTCTGAGGTGACTCATTACTGTCTTGTGTGAGGTTTATAAGACGACGATACAAGTCAGTGGAACTATCCTCTTTATAATGTCCTCGCAGGATAATGCGCAGCTGTGGCAGGGTGAGATCTGACTTAATCTCCAGCATAGCGCGCAAACTCAATCCGGGACTCACTGCTCTGACAACAGCCTCAATTATCTCAGCCTCACTGTGCTTTTTCTTTAGGCCCATATCGATCTGGTGAATGAGGTTGAAATAAGACAACTTGTCTTTTTGGCCCCTCTCCCCTATCTGCCCATTTATCTTAAAATCCCGTTTAATGGTCACTTCTGGCAGTAGGGGCACTGCGGGGACCGCGGGCTGTGTCACAAAATGGCGACTCTGTGGCTGCGCGGCCTCGTCATCGGTCAGCCTTGCTATTTCCTCTTCAACCCTTTTAGCTGAATCAAGGATACTTTCAGGCAGAGCGGCATATTGGCTTTGTAAACTGGCGAGTGCCTCTGTCTCCCGGCTCGTGCCGGCCGCTGCCATCGCCTGCGTCGACGGTTCGCTTTGCTTAGCTTCGGTAGCACATGCTATTAGCTTTAGCAGAAACGCACGGGCTACATCCTTCTCTTTGCTTTCAATGGTTTTTTCCACCTCCTCGATTAACAGTCGTATCAGCGTGTACTTTTTAGACGGCTTGGCTGGGCTTATCTTTGCAAATAAACAGACCTCGTTTAGCTGTTCAGCCTGTAACGGCACCAAGGCCTCGCTTAGCTTATCTTGTAGCTGCTCCAGTTCCATCGTGATGGCCCTTTTTTTTTTTTTGCACACTTACCGTCTTAGACACAACTGAACCATCCTCTGCTACCAAGTTTTGTTACACTCCGGAGGGCGAAGGGGAAAGGATGAGGGCCAAGCTGTCAGATTTTGCAGCGGTTTATTGACTTTCCACCACACCCGGCACGGCACACTTACACGGCACATCAGCCAGCAACAGCCATATATCACTTGACACCATCTTCTTCACACTCTGGAACATTCGCTACTCTTCTTCTCTTGTTCTCTAATACTGTACAGTGTCTTATCACTACTGAGTGCCACCTGTGGCGCAAAAGCGCTACTGCTTTCACTGACAGTTTACATCTAAACAGTTCAGAATCAGTCCTTTAGTTACATTCCCTATAAATGCTCCTATTTACCATTAACCATTAAATCACAGTATTTTAGATACATTTATTAGGAATATTTATATTAGCCATTAGCATCTAATCAACACTGTTTTCTGGGGGTTTTTTTAGAGGTTGTCCAAAATTGACTTTTTCCTACACATAGCTGCCAGATGGGGTTTTAGATGCCATAAGTCATTCTTTTTTTGATGCCTTGCATGGCATCAAAGGGGGGAGAATGATAGAAAAGTTTCATATTTGTTTCATACATGTGATTTGCTTGTCTCAGAGTCTGCCTCAGCGTCTGTGTAAAAGTGTCAAGGATGCAGCTGCATTAGTTATCATTTTGTTTTTAGTTCATCTTGTGCGGCTCCCATGTGATTGGTACTGAGTGAGTGTCATGGTTCCTGAGAAAGAGATAATCTGTACACCAAGTTTTGACTAGATGTACTGGACCAATCATGATGAACAATTGCTCCTCCACCTCTCAGATAACGAAGGGCTTAAAGAACTGATTGATTTGTGTTTGAGTCAGAATGGTGCGTGAATAGGCTCTGACACTATTTTTGTATTGTTCTCCACTGGCCAGTGTAGTTAAATTTGCTGAAACTCTGATCAAGCCTGGTTTTTGACTGAAGGTTAAGAGGAATTTTTCTAACGGGGGCAATGACTTTTTCACACAGGAGCAGGTAGGTTTGGATAGCTTTTCTCCCTTAATAAATTCAATCATCATCTAAAAAATGCATTATGTATTTATTCAGATTATCTTTGTCTAATATTAAGATTTGTTTGATGATCTGAAGCATATAAGTGTGACAAATATGCGAAAATATAAGAAATCAGGAAGGGGCAAATACTTTTTCACAGCACTGTAAATCATAAACACACAAGGTATGTGTACATTGATACTGCACCTGGACAATAATTATGGAATCACCACTTGTGCTGATTTAGCAGTAGAATTTTAAGTGGGAAAAAATAGCTTCATAAAAGATGCCTTTAAATAGAACAAACAAAATTACTCGAGTTACTGGCAATTATTCAGATCAAGTTAAGAAAAACACATTTACTTAGTCAATCACAAGGAAAAGAATGATGGGATTTTCATTTTTAAAACAAAAATCCACACAAGTCTATAGACAGTTACAAGACAGCCCTTGCAGACTTTATCAAACTGGCCTTGGACTTACTCACAGGAAAAATGGCCCCAACAAGACAGCTGTCAGCTGAAACAATGGAAAGCATGATAAAATTACTTAAAGAGTGTGGCAAAAAGATGCTGGTGGTTCCCAGTCAGATGAGTTTAAAAACTGGAGGAAGAGCAAATGAAATGGGAAACCTGTCAAGAGAAACTCAGCTAGACCAAAGAAAATGTTACAGCATCAGCACAGTAAACTGTCAGAGGATAGTGTTTTTCATAAGAGAAGTCCATGCCTCCAAGGATTCAAGTTATCATGAAAGCAAAAGGAAGTCCAACAAAACAGTTCTCATGTTTCTGGTTTATGATTCAATTTTTCCACGTCTTAATGTGAAGATAAAATTGGCAATTGTTTGTTTTTTGTTTCGGTACTTTCAGCAACAGCAGTGTGCACTCAAGAGGACACACCTGTGTGAACTAAACAAACCAGAAGCAGCCCAAATACACACAGCTTACACATTTTTAACTTCACCGTCCGTGAAGTTTTACCTGCAGGTTGTTTCAGATTACTGATGATATGCTCTTAGTAAAATCTAAAGACAGAAAAGACAGACTGTGCATTTGAATAGTGTTTAGCAAGGGGTGGTATTACTATGATTTCATTAAGAAAAAAAAACAGTTTTGATTTTTTTAGGTTTTATAAAAGCTTACTGAAAAAACCTGAGATCATGATTTGGCACAGAAATACAAACACTGACCAGTGAAAGATCAGAAACTAAACATGTGGAAGCTAAATGCATGAACATTGGGAACAAACACACAGTTGTTGTGGCAACTCTTCACATACAGTGAATCCCTGGGATAAAGTACAGTACATTATCATACTTAGAGTGAATATAAAAAGTCTACACACCCCTGTTCAAAAGCCAGGTTTTTGTGATGTAAAAAATGAGACCAAGATAAATCATTTCATAACTTTTTCCACCATTAATGTGACCTATAACCTGTACAACCTGTCATGGTCTGCTCTGCTCATTATTCCCAGCTGCACGCACACCTGGTCTCCATCACGCCGTGGCCTATTTCTACCGCGCTGCCCTAGTCGGCAGTGCGGAGATGTCTCACTGCGCTCCAGACTAGCTTCATCGCCAAACTTCTCAGCCTGTCATGGCCTCAGCTCAGGCCTGCTTCCACCGTCACCGGAGAATTCCTTCAGCTGCTCTCGTAAGCCCAAACTATCTACTCACCTTGTCTTCCAGTCCCCTGTGCACAGGCAGAATCCCGTGGCGGCGGATCCTCCTATTTTTCTCCTTGGCGGCAGATTCCTTCCACTATTCCACAACTCCAACACTCCCGAGACACTCACCAGCAGGAGCTGCACTCACCGCAGAAGGCACTGTCTTTCTGGCCGTAGCTGTCGTGCTGAACCTGGGACTGTCACCATCTTCTCTCACAGTAAGCCACAGTGTAACTGTCTACCTCCAGTGGAGGCTCTCATTAACTGTCTCTCTCTGTGTGTTCCCAGGGTTGCCAGACCGTACAGTGTCCCGCTCTGTTCCCTGCAGTTCCTGCCTACATTTGCACTCACCAACATTCATCCAGCTGTTCAATAAACCTAACTGCATCAGTTCGGAGTCTGTGTTTTGTCACTGGGTCACTAAACCATGTCACAACCCAAATGAAAAACAAACTGAAATCTTTTAAGGGGAAAAATAAAAAAAAAACTTACAATAACCTGGTTGCATAAATATGCACACCCTGTTATGACTGGGGATGTGTCAGTGTTCAGAATTAACCAATCACATTCAAATTCATTTTAAATAGGAATCAGCACACACCTGCCATTAACCCCAAATCAAGTTCAGCTGTTCTAGTAGGCTTTTCCTGACATTTTTGTAGTCACATCTTATAGCACAAGCCATGGTCCACAGAAAACTTCCAAAGTATTGGAAGGTTCATTGTTCAAAGGTATCAGTCAGGAGAAGGGTACAAAAGAATTTCCAAGTCATTAAATATACCATGGAACACAGTGAAGACCATCATCATCAAGTGGAGAAAATATGACACAACAATGACATTACCAAGAACTGGACGTCCCTCTTAAATTGATGAAAAGACGAGAAGAAAACTGGTCAGGGAGGCTGCCAAGAGGCTGACAGCAACACTGAAGGAGCTGCAGGAATTTCTGGCAAGTACTGGCTGTTTAGTCCATGTGACAACGATCTCCCATCTTCTTCATATGTCTGGCCTATGGGATAGGGTGGCAAGATGGAAGCCTTATCTTATGAAGAAAAACATCCAAGTCAGACTACATTTTGCAAAAACACATTTGAAATCTCCCAAACATTTTTTTTTAATTACTTATTTTGTACCCGTAGGTAGATTCGTTTTGCAGTCCGGTGACAAGCCACCAGCTGCCGGTCGCTGCATGCGCAAGCGCCCCGTATCCCTAACCTGCATGTTTTTGATATGTGGGAGGAAACCGGAGAAATCCCGGAGTAAACCCACGCAACACGGGGAGAACATGCAAACTCCACACAGATCACTGTAGGTCGGGGGCAGGGATCGAACCCACGATCTCACGATCCCCGCCATCCCCCGGCCGAGGGTAAACTGTGCTGCCACAGTGCTAACCACTGCGCAACCGTGCATGTGCCACAAACATGTGGGAAAATGTGTTATGGTCCGATGAAACCAAGGTTGACCTTTATGCCATAATTCCAAAAGGTATATTTGGCACAAACACAACACTGCTCATCACCAAAAGAACACCATACCTACAGTGAAGAACGGTGGTGGCAGCATCATGTTTGGAGCTGTTTTTCCTCAGCTGGAACTGGGGCCTTAGTCAAGGTGGAGAGAATTATGAACAGTTCCAAATACCAGTCAGTGTTGGCACAAAACCTTCAGGTTTCTGCTAGAAAGCTGAAGATGAAGAGGAACTTCATCTTTCAGCACGACAATGACCCAAAGCACACATCCAAATCAAAAAAAGAATGGCTTCACCAGAAGACAGTTAAGGCTTTGGAATGGCCCAGCCAGAGTCCAGACCTGAATCTGATTGAACATGTGTGGGGTGATCTGAAGAGGGCTGTGCACAGGAGATGCCCTCGCAATTTGACAGATTTGGAGCGTTTTTGCAAAGAAGAGTGGACAAATATTGCCACATCAAGATGTGCCACGCTGATAGACTCCTACCCAAAAGACTGAGTGCTGTAATAAAATCCAAAGGTGCTGCAACAAAGTATTAGTTTAAGAGTATGTATATTCATGCAACCAGATTATTGTAAGTTTTTGTTTTAATTTTTCCCCTTGAAAGATTTCAGCTTGTTTTTCAATTGGGTTGTACAGGTTATAGGTCACATTAATGGTGGAAAAAGTTTTGAAATGATTTATCTTGGTCTCACTTTTTACATCACAAAAACCTGGCATTTAAACAGGGGTGTGTAGACTTTTTATATCCACTGTATATATGTGTGGCATTAATACAAACTCTGCCTCTTTAAAGACACGGCTATTTTTTTAGACATTTTCAGACTTATGAGCAAATTTGGGCTGTCACAACTAATCCTCCCCTACTCACTATTTAGGACACTACATAGTATGTATGCCATTTTTAAGGGTGTCTGAATGTCAAGTGACCATAAATTTATCCCTATGTAGTAAATTTATCATGAGATCAAAAATTGGTCCAATCCCTCAATGATCTCCTAAAGTCCCCAAAAAGCAGCTTCTGTGTAAATGTTTGGGAGATCAATCAAAAATTCAGTTTTGAAAGGTCCTTGAGAGATCACTGAGAGACCAAGAGATTGCTGAGGGATCATTTCTTGGGCAACCAGGGAGGTTGCTGAGCATTTGAGAGGTCTCTAGTGCTCTTTTACCCCCTTTATACAGAGGTGGAGATTGTTGAGAGATCCCTGAATGATAAAAAAAGAAAAAAAAATGACCAAAATTCTCAACGACCTTTCAAGGATATTTCACCAATCACAAGATCTCTTAATGATCTTCCAGTGATTTCCACAGTCATCACAGTCCCCTCAAATTTGACTCTGTCCAAAATAATCTCTCAATGACCACCAAAGGGAAGCCATTTCTCATTGAACTCTTAACAAACTCTCAAGGAGCGCTCAACAGTCTCATCTATTTTCTAGTGTTCTCCACTACAGTCTTTCAATGAACTCTGGTGTTCTTTCATCAAATGCTCAATGATCCCTCACTGATCTCTCAGCCACATCTACCTTCGGGATGGAAAAATTTGGCATACATTGAAAAGTCATTTGAGAGATCATTGAGAGATCGATGAGATCATTGAGCGATCTTCCAATGATCTCCACCCCTGTGTAAAGGGAGAATAACCAGTGGTCATCAGATTAACCAGTGAATCCCATCTGTTAATACATAGCAAACTGACTTCTGCATTACTCATATATTAATAAGTTAAGTGGATTGACTTGGATGGATTTAATAGCAAAAACACCCCAGTATTCACTTTAACCAGTGTTACTATTATGTCTACCATATGACTATAATGACATTATTAACAGTAGGGGAAAAAAGTGGAGTATAGATAGATAGATAGATAGATAGATAGATAGATGTACTTTATTGATCCCAAACTGGGAAATTACAGTGTAACAGCAGCATGACAGTTGACAACCAAACAACGGAAACACACACATGACAGACAAAGGGATTACCCATGGAAAGTAAAAACTAACATGACTATAAAACCTATATACATCATAGCTTAATATATGATGACCCGTATAAACACATGAATCATCCCATTGCACAAAGAAGAACTATCAGGGGCAGAGTGAAAAAGTGATGTACCAGTTAGTGTTTAAGGTGCAGTGTGGCAGCATAGCTATGCCAGAATACAACATCATAGTGAGTTATTGTACAGTGAAATTGCATGTGGCAGGGAAGATTTCCTGTACCTGGCCGTTCGACAACAAAGCTGTAGTAGTCTACTGGAGAAAGTGGTTCGCTGTCTATCAAGTGTGTGGTGGAGGGGATGATCAGGATTGTCCATGATGGATCGCAGGTTATTTAGTGTTCTCCTCTCCATCACTGTCTCAAAGGTCTCCAGTCTGAGACCAATTACAGAGCCAGCCCTCTTGATAATCTTGTCAAGTCTGTTGGTATCTCTGGCCCTGATACTGCTACCCCAACAGACAGCAGCAAAGAAGATGGCACTGGCGACAGCAGTCTGGTAGAAAAGCTCCAGCATCCTGCTGCACACGTTGAAGGATCTCAGCTTTCTCAGGAAGTAGAGTCTGCCCATCCCCTTCTTGTGCGCAGCATCGGTGTTGGATCTCCAGTCCAACCCGCTGCTGATCCTGACACCCAGATATTTGTAGTCCTCAACCACTCCCACATCCTCCCCCCTAATCTGCAGTGGCTGAGAAGGAGCCTTCCTCTTCCTGAAGTCAATCACCATCTCTCTGGTCTTGCTAACATTCAACCTCAGGTGATTCTGCTCCGTCCACTCCACAAATCTGTCTACCAGTGCCCTGTACTCCCCCTCCTCTCCTCCTCTTATACATCCCACAACAGCTGAGTCATCAGAGAATTTTTGCAGGTGGCATGACTCAGTGTTGTACTGAAAGTCAGTGGTGTATAAGGTAAAAAGAAAAGGAGAGAGAGCACAGTCCCCTGTGGAGCTCCCGTATCACTAGCCACCACTCCAAACAAGACACTGCCCAGCTGGACAAACTGTGGCCTGCCTGTCAGGTAGTCAGTAATCCAGGAGATCACAGAGCTGTCAACCCCCATCACCCGCAGCTTCTCACCCAGCAGCAGTGGCTGGATCAGAATCAGAATCAGAATCAGAATCAGAATCAGGTTTATTGCCATTGTTCATGTAGTACACAAACTAGGAATTTGTCTCGGTACAATGCTGCAACATTAAACATGATAAGATAAGAGAAATAAACTATACATGTAATAAAGTGTAGGATAAGATTAAGTGATACTGGTCAACAGTTAAAATATATATTAGCCAGCAGCAGATACTGTGGAGAACTATATAGTGCAGTCGGTAATGCAGGAAGAAAACAGTGATGATTGACATGAGTCTGGTTGAGCTGCTGTACATGGTGCACGAGAGTCACTTAGTGTTCAGCAGTCTAATGGCAGAGGGGAAGAAGCTGTTCATGTGACGGGAGGTTTTAGTCTGGATGGACCGAAGTCTTCTACCAGAGGGGAGGGGGGCAAACAGTACATGACCAGGGTGTGAGGGATCGGCTATGATCCGGCCAGCACGCCTCCGGGTCCTGGAGATGTACAGATCCTGGAGAGATGGGAGCTTGCAGCCGATCACCTTCTCAGCAGTGCGCACGACGCGCTGCAGCCTTAGTCTGTCCCTGGCAGTGGCTCCTGCGTACCACACGGTTATGGAGGTGGTGAGGATGGACTCGATGATGGCTGTGTAGAACTGCACTAACATCTTGGTGGGTAGCTTGAGCTTCCTCAGCTGCCGCAGGAAGAACATCCTCTGCTGGGCTTTTTTGATGAGTGAGCTGATGGTCAGCTCCCATTTGAGGTCCCTGGTGATGGTAGTGCCTAGGAAGCGGAAGGAATCAGCAGTGGTGATGGGAGAGCCTGAGAGGGTGAGGGGGGGCAGAGGAGTAGTGACTTTCCTGAAGTCTACAATCATCTCCACTGTCTTCAGAGCGTTCAGCTGCAGGTTGTTATTGCTGCACCAGGACGCCAGCTGGGCCACCTCTCTCCTGTAGGCGGACTCGTCGCCGTTGGAGATGAGCCCGATGAGGGTGGTGTCGTCCGCAAACTTGATCAACTTGACAGACTGGTGGCTGGAGGTGCAGGAGTTGGTGTAAAGGGAGAAGAGTAGGGGGGAAAGTACACAGCCCTGGGGTGATCCGGTGCTGATGCTAGTATAGTCTGAGACAGTCTTTCCCAGCCGCACATGCTGCCTCCGGTCCGTCAGGAAGTCGATGATCCACCTGCAGAGGGAGTCAGGCACGTTGAGCAGGGACAGCTTGTCCCGGAGCAGAGCGGGGCGGATGGTGTTGAATGCGGAGCTGAAGTCCACAAACAGGATCCTGGCGTAGGTTCCCGGGGAGTCCAGGTGCTGCAGGATGGAGTGGAGGGCCAGGTTGACTGCATCGTCTACAGACCTGTTGGCTCGGTAGGCAAACTGCAGCGGGTCCAGGAGAGGGGTGGTGATGGACTTGAGGTGGGACAGGACCAGGCGCTCAAAGGACTTCATGACTACAGAGGTGAGCGCTACAGGTCTGTAGTCATTAAGTCCAGTGATCCGTGGCTTCTTGGGGACAGGGATGATGGTGGAGGATTTGAGGCAGGACGGCACGTGGCATAACTTAAGGGAGGTGTTAAAAATGTCTGTGAATACAGGAGCCAGCTGTTTCGCACAGAGTCTCAGGGTGGAGGGAGACACGCCGTCTGGGCCGGGGGCCTTGCGCGGGTTCAGTCTGGAGAACTGTTTGAGCACATCCTGCTCACTGATGATAAGGGGAGGGGGGGAGGTGGGGGGGGGTGCCTTAAATGAAGTAGGGAATGTGGAGGCTGTGGAGCTGGAGGGAGGGGGGGAGTTGGACACAGATGACGAGGTGTCAAAACGGGCATAGTGTTGGGACAGTCTCTGACAAAGGGCTTTGTCATCCTGACCTTTAGGAGCCTGAGGCCGATAGTTGGTGATCTGCCTCAGTCCTCTCCACACGGAAGCCGAATCATTAGCAGTGAACTGCTGCTGGAGTCTCTCTGAGTACACAGATTTAGCCCTCTTCAGCTCTCTGTTAAACCGGTATTTAACCTCCCTGTAGCAGTCCCTGTCTCCACTTTTCAGCGCTGCTTCCTTCTCCTTCCTGATCTGTCTGAGCTTAGCTGTGAACCAGGGTTTGTCATTAGAGTAACTCACCCTGGTGCGTGATGGAAGAATGTTCTCTTCACAAAAGTGGATATATGAGTTCACAGTGTCCGTGTACTCATCCAGATCATGCGTGGCTCCTTTAAGCATGCCCCAGTCAGATATTTCCATGCATGTTTCCAGCTTCTCCTCAGCATCACTGGTCCGTATCTTCGTAGTGCTCACAACAGGTTTAGTGAGCTTCAATCTCTGTCTGTATGTGGGAATGAGGTGAACCATCACGTGATCAGATAATCCCAGCGCAGCTCGAGGAACAGCGCGATATGCGTCTTTCACTGTGGTGTAACAGTGATCCAGTGTGTTTAATCCTCTGGTGGGGCATTTAATAAACTGTTTGTAGCGGGGGAGATCGTGGCTCAGATTGCACTGATTAAAGTCGCCAGCCACAATAATCAGCGAGTCTGGAAAACTCCGCTCTGTGTGTTGAATGTGATCCGCGAGCACGCGCTGAGCTTCGCGCGTGTCCGCGTCGGGAGGGGCGTACACAGCGATCAGTATAAAAGAAGCAAACTCCCGTGGGGAATAAAAAGGCTTGCAGTTGATAACAAGAAATTCCAAGGCAGGAGAACAGTGTTTGGAAATTTCCGTTACATCAGAGCACCAGCTACAGTTGATGTAGAAGCAGACTCCGCCTCCTGTGGTCTTGCCGGAAAGCTCTGTGTCACGATCAGCACGGAAGAGCTGGAAGCCGTCGAGGCGCAGCGCGCTGTCCGGTATATTTTCCCGGAGCCAGGTCTCAGTAAAGCAGAGGACAGCTGAGGAGGCGAGGTCCTTAAAACGCATCAGCAGTCTCAGTTCATCCACCTTGTTAGAGAGAGAGTTGGTATTGGACAGAAATATGCCAGGCAGCGCCGTTCGCGAGCCTCTCCTGCGAAGTCGTACGAGAGCGCCCGCTCGTCTTCCTCTCTTCCGCCGTCTCACTTTCCGAGCCAAACAATAAACCAGATCGGCGGCAGGGGCTAGAAAAACTGGGAGGAGGTCCGTGGGGGTCAAAGTCCTGATATTTAAAAGTTCTTCACGGGTATAAGTGCAAGCAGACACACAATTGACAAACAAAAACAAACAAAGAGCGCAGCGAAGCACCATGTCGACCGCTGTGGGCGCCATCTTGGATTTAAAAGATGGTGTTAAAGGCACTGGAGAAATCAAAAAAAGTGATTCTCACAGTATCTCCTCCACTATCCAGGTGCAGATGGGCTCGTTGCAGCAGGTAGATGACAGCATCTTCAACTCCTAAATGGGGCTGATATGCAAACTGCAGAGGGTCCAGCCACGTCTTCACCTGCGGCCTCAGGTGGGCTAAGACCAGTCTCTCCAGGACCTTCATCACATGAGATGTGAGGGCAACTGGTTGGTAGTCATTCAGATCCGATGGAGATGACTTCTTGGGGACAGGAACCAGGCAGGATGTCTTCCACAGCACCGGTACTCTTTCCAGACTCAGGCTCAGGTTGTTACAGGTGTTTCAGTACCGGAGCTAGTTGGTTGGCACAGGTCCTCAGGGTCCTTGTGGAGATGCCATCAGGGCCCGAAGCCTTCCGCTGACGGAGTCTCTCCAGCTGTTTCTCCACCTGATCTGTAGTCACCGTGAAGTGAGGGAGGGTCCTGGTGCCCCCTGAGGAGGAGGAGGGGGGAGATGGAGAGAGGTTCTGCACAGGAGGGTGGGTGGGGGTCTGGTTGTGTTGCTTGGGTGACAGACTGTGAGTTGAACCTATTAAAAAACAGATTCAGTTCCTCAACTCTCTCCTGGCTCCCAGTGGCTGCCTGACTCTCCCCTTGCACCCAGTTATTTGTTTCATTCCCTCCCACACATCTTTAGTGTTGTTTTGCCTGAGTTTCTCTTCCAACTTCCTCCTATAATTGTCCTTGCACCTCCTCAGCATCTCTCTCAGCTCATGCTGCACTCCTCTCAGCTTCTCCTTGTCTCCAGCCCTAAAAGCTCTCTTCTTTTTGTTCAGAAGTGCTTTCAGGTCACTGGTGACCCATGGTCTGTTGTTGGAGAAGCAGTGTACAGTCTGAGCTGGCATGGTCATGACAATCTAATGTATTCTGTGATGCAGTCGGTCATATTGTCTATGTCCACCCCATGTGGTTCACAGAGTACGCTCCAGACTGTCATCTCGAAGCAGTCCTGCAGTGTCTCAGCAACCTCCTGTGTCCACCTCCTCACAGTCCGTGTATAAGCAGGCTGCCTTTGCACAAGGGGAACGTACTTGGGTGTTAACATGACCATGCAGTGATCTGATTTGCCAGTGGGGGGTAGAGCTGTGGCACTATATGCATCTCTGACATTGGCATACAGAAAATCCAGTGTTTTGTTCTCTCTGGTGGGGCAGTCAACAAACTGGTGAAAGTGTCCTGATGTCCTTTTTTTTCTTCATTATTTTGACTTCACTATTACCATAACTACAGTGGTGAGAAAAAAAAAATCCAAACCTACATGGCCCTGTGTGAAAAAGTGATTGCCCTCTAAACTGAATAACTGGTTGGGCCACCCTTAGCAAGCAACAACTGCAATCAAACGTTTGCAATAACTGGCAGTGAGTCTTTTACAGCGCTGTGGAGGAATTTTGGCCCACTCATCTTTGCGAAATTGTTGCAATTCAGCCACGTTGGAGGGTTTTCGAGCATGAACCACCTTTCTAAGGTCATGCAACAGCATCTTAATTGGATTCAGGTCAAAACTTTGACTAGGTCACTCCAAAGTCTTCATTTTGTTTTTCTTAAGCCATTCAGAGGTGGACTTGCTGGTGTGTTTTGGATCATTGTCCTGCTGCAGAACCCATGTGCACTTCAACTTGAGGTCACGAACAGATGGCTGGACATTCTCCTCCAGGATTTTTTGGTAGACAGCAGAATTCATGGTTCCATTTACCACAGCAAGTCTTCCAGGTCCTGAAGCAGCAAAACAGCCCCAGACCATCACACTACCACCACCATATTTTACTGCTGGTATGATGTTCCTTTTCTGAAATGCTGTGTTACTTTTACGTCAGATGTAATGGAACACACACCTTCCAAAAAGTTTAACTTTTGTCTTGTCAGTTTACAGAGTATTTTCCCAAAAGTCTTGGGGATCATCAAGATGTTTTCTGGCAAAACTGAGACAAGCCTTTATGTCCTTTTTGCTCAGCAGTGGTTTTCATCTTTGAACTCTGCCATGCAGGCCACTTTTGCCCAGTCTCTTTCTTATGGTGGAGTCATGAATCCTGACCTTGACTGAGGCAAGTGAGGTCTGCAGTTCTTTGGATGTTGTTGTGGGGTCTTTTGTGACCGCTTGGATGAGTCGTCGCTGTGCTGTTGGGGTAATTTTGGTCGGCCGGCCACTCCTGGGAAGGTTCACCACTGTTTCATGTTTTCGCCATTTGTGGATAATGGCTCTCACTGTGGTTCGCTGGAGTCCCAACACTTTAGAAATGGCTTTATATCCTTTTCCAGACTGATAGATCTCAATTACTTTGTTTTTTAAAATATTTTTATTTATTCAGTAATAATAATAATAATAATAATAATAATAATAATAATAATAATAATAAACACATACAATACAATAAGAACACACAAAAGAACAACCGAAAGGGTGTAGGCTGAAGCTAGTGCTTATATAGTGCCTACCCCGTTATAATTTTAAGATCAATAACATAAAAATTTAAGTCATACCCAAAATCAACAAAGAAAATCAAATAGAACAAGTAGACAAAAAAAAAAAAAACCCAAAAAACAACCTTTAAGTTATTACAAATTTATCTCCTGTAGAGGATGCCTTTCACAGATGAGACTGAGTTTATTTCTCAGGATAGGTTTATTGAAGGGTTGCATCCTCTATCAATCACAGAATCTCGAAAAGAGGCAGAACAATCGTCCTTCACAGTTCTTATACTTTCCCCAAGTCACACACCCCCAACCTACAGTTCTTTAGCAAACATACAGCCCCCGAGACTCCTTGGCGTCCCCATTGTCTCTTATCCTTCTAGCCTCCGGGGCTCCTGCTGGGACATTCTCTCCAACTTCCCATCTCCTGCCAGACCAACTTCACACCTCCCGTAGGTCTCTGCAGGGTCAGGTCCTCTTTGTCCATTAAGACGTGAAGCCTCCAAAATATGCACCGTCATGCCTGCTAGGTATATGTGGGAAATATGGATACAATATATGCACCCTAAACATGCGCCATATAACCCCCCCCCCCCCCCCAAACGTCTAAATAAGGACAAAGTACACCCCAATATGCATAGAATCATCTCATATCACACAGAACAGAAAATGGCACAACATATCACACTTCCGACTGCTTGGGCTTCAACCTCCTGCCATATCTGCTGTAAGCAGGTTTCGATCTGACTGTAGCCGTTTCTTGCATCTGTGGATTAGAGTCGTTAGTACATCCTTGTGAAGGCTTAGAACAGTGTCTCCCCGGCGGCCTGCCGCGGCGGGGGGCCCTGGCTAACTGCACTTGTTCATCAGCCAAAACAAAAGCGGGTTTGAGTCTGTTAATGCAGACTAATTCCCTCCTGTCACCCAAATCGAGCAAAAAATGTTTTTTCCCCAGTTTCCAACACTCTGAACGGTCCATCATAAGGCGGTCTTAAACCTGGCCTCTGAGCGTCGTGTCTGACAAAGACAAATTCTGCGTTCTTTAAACTAGAAGTCCCAGAGAGGGGCCATTTGGCCTTTTTGGCTAGAAAACCCATAAGGGGACCATCAAGTGGCCACAAGAGGGCCAACGTCTGGGACTTCTAGCGGTCTTAGGCACAAAAACGCGTGGGAAACTGTGATGAACTGGGCCAGGGAGGGTGTTTGATCCCGTGTCGCTCTGCAGCAGCTGAGCAGGTGGGCGATTTGGTGCGGGGTTCTCTGGAAGGAATTCGCCCGGTAACCGGAGGGGTTGGGCAAAAACTAGCTCAGCCGGAGAGGCTTGTAAATCTTCCTTAGGTGCTGAACGCAACCCTAATAAAACCCATGGAAGTTTATCAACCCAATTTGTGTCCGTGAGAGCCGCTCTGAGGGCTGCTTTCAATGAACGGTGAAAGCGTTCGCACAAACCGTTGGCCTGGGGGTTATAAGCGGTAGTGCGGTGAATTTTCACCCCCAGACTGAGTGCCATGGATGACCAGAGCTCGGAAACGAATTGGGGACCCCTGTCAGACGTTATGTCTGACGGGACTCCAAAACGCACGACCCAAGCCGTTAAAAACGCGCGCGCAACGTCTGCTGCTGTAGTTGATGCCAGGGGGACCGCTTCTGGCCAGCGCGTGGTGCAGTCCACCATGGTTAGAAGGTGTGTGAACCCCTGCGACAGCTGGAGGGGTCCCACCAAGTCGATATGCACGTGGTCGAAGCGTTTGGCCGGGATGTGAAAAGGTTCTAAGGGGGCCCGCTTGTGCTTGTGTATCTTTGCTCTTTGACACGCTGCGCAGGCTGCGGCCCATTCTTTGACCTGTTTACGCAGCCCCAGCCAAACGAATTTTTCTCCCACCATTTTGATCGATGCGCGAACCCCCGGATGTGCCAGCGAATGGATTAAATCAAAAACGCGGCGGCGCCACGTAGCTGGGACCACGGGGCGGGGGCGCCCCGTGGAGACATCGCAGATTAGAGGGGGCACACCTATCTGCTGCACCCTGTGCTCCAGCCTTAGCCCTGTTGGCCCAGACTGGAGCGCGCGCACATCCGCATCGCTAGCCTGCTCGGCGGCCATGGCTGCATAATCTAAGCCCACGCAGACCGGGGCTGTGAGCGCTTCCGCGCCGCAAGCCTGGCCCACGTCCACGGCCACCGTGTCTGCGCCCTGGGGGCCTGGCGTTGCAACTGCGCGTGAGAGACAATCTGCCACTACATTGTGTTTACCCACCACGTGTTGAATGTCAGTGGTAAACTCCGAAATCGCGGCCAGCTGTCTCTGCTGTCGGCCCGACCAAGGCTCTGAAATCTTGGCCATTGCAAATGTTAATGGTTTGTGGTCTACAAACGCGGTGAAACGGCGCCCTTCCAGCCAGAACTGGAAGTGGCGGATGGCCAAATGCAGGGCTAAAAGTTCCCTATCGAACGCGCTGTATTTCCGCTCGTTATCGCGCAATGTTTTGCTGAAAAACGCAAGCGGTTGCCAGCTCCCTGCTACCAGTTGCTCGACAACTGCCCCAACTGCTACGTCGGAAGCGTCCGTGGTTAGCGCCATGCGAGCTGTTGGCACCGGGTGTGCCAATAACACAGCGTTCGCTAGGGTCGACTTGACCTGGGAGAAAGCGCGCTCCCGTTCCGGGGACCACTCGACCTTATTTGCAGGTTTTTGCTTCTTTAGTGCCGTATACAGTGGGTGCATGAGCTGTGCCGCGCTGGGGAGGAAATGGTTATAAAAATTGACCATCCCCAAAAATTCTTGCAATGCTTTAACTGTCTGCGGTTGGGGAAAATCCGTTATCGCGCGTACTTTATCGGGCAGCGGGACCGCTCCTTCTGGAGAAACGCAGTGGCCCAAAAAATCGATTTGCGCTACCCCAAACTGGCATTTCGCTGGGTTAATTATTAACCTATGCTCTGTCAGCCTCTGAAAAACCGCTGTGAGGTGGCGTTCGTGTTCGTCTTCGGATGAACTGGCTACTAAAATATCATCCAAATAGACGAACACGAAAGGGAGGCCGCGCAACACCGCATCCATCATACGTTGGAACGTCTGTGCGGCGCCCTTGAGGCCAAAAGGCATGCGCAAAAATTCAAAAAGCCCAAAGGGGGTTATTACTGCCATTTTGGGTATGTCTTGAGCGCGGACTGGGACTTGGTGATCACCGCGCACCAAATCTATTTTGGAAAAGATGCGCGCCCCCGCCAAATGTGCCGAAAAATCCTGGATGTGCGGAATCGGGTAGCGGTCGTGTGCTGAAGCATTATTTAACCTGTGGAAATCACCGCAAGGCCGCCACGAGCCGTCGGCCTTAGGAACCATGTGCAGCGGTGAAGACCAAGGGCTGTTAGAGCGCCTAATGATGCCCAGTTTTTCCAAGTTGGCGAATTCCTCACGCGCGATGGTCAGTTTAGCTGGGTCCAAGCGCCGAGCTTTTGCAAAAACAGGGGGGCCAGAGGTAGTTATGAAGTGCTCGACCCCGTGTTTGGCTACTGACGCTGAAAATGTTGGGACCGTGAGTGCTGGGAACTGATTGAGTAGTGCATGAAACTTACCACCCACAGCTGTGACATTGGGATGTGCAGAAGGCCGGGCCACCCGAGCTGTACAGGAGATAGAGTGGAAAGACAGTGCATTTACCATATGTCTATTAGTAAGATCAACTAATAAACCATTTGAGCACAAAAAATCAGCACCTAGCATGTTATTGCTAACTGCAGCTATGACGAAAGTCCACTCGAAGGTGCGACCGTGGAAGGATAGGAGGAGCGTCTTCTCCCCATAGGTTTTGATCGTCGAGCCGTTTGCCACTAGCACCAGGGGTCCGCTGGAAGGCGCCAGCAGGTCCGCGTAGGAAGGCTTGACGAAACTCAGCTGGGAGCCTCTGTCCACCAGGAAATCCTTCCCTGAATTCGCGTCCGTCACGAAAAGCAGCTTGTTCTTCGCGCCGAGAGCAACAGCTGCTACCGACTCTCGGTCTTGGTGTTTCCCTGGCACTTGTATCGGCACGGTGGGATGCACCTGCGCGCCCTCTCGGCGAAACGTCGATGGTAAAAGCAGAGGGTGCCGTCCGCTCCGCTTCTCCTGGTCTCTGCCGCTGCTGACGTCAGTGGGTCCGGTGCTGCGGCCTCTGGTCTTCCCTTGTCTCGCGGGGATGTGTTCAGCTCTGTTGCCGCCGTCGTGGCTGCGTGTCGTCTATGGGCGTCAACGAGCCGCTGTGCTTCCTGGCCCAGCCCGTGGTAGTCACGGTTGTTGAGCAGCTGTGAGCTGGCCAGGGTGACTCTCACTGCTGGCGGTAGTGTTCTGAGGAAGAGGTGGCGAAGATAAAATTGTCGTCGTCTTCGCCTCTCAGGTTCATCATCCTCGCCATCAGATCTGCCGGCCTGTCTGCTTCGCCTTCTGTTAGCGCCAGAAGCTTCTCTGCTCGCTCTCCCTGCGAGGGGGTGAAGGCACGAATGAGGGCGACTTTCAGTGCACCATACTTGTCGTCCTGGGGCGGGTGGTTGATCAGGCTCTCCACCCGCTGCACTGTGAGGCTGTCCAGCTTCGCGACGACATGGTAGAACCTCGTTGCGTCCACTGAAATTCCTCGAAGGTGGAACTGCGCCTCCACAGTGGTAAACCAGGAGCACGGGTTATGTTGCCAGAAATCGGGCAGCTGTAGTGTGGTAGCTGCATTAACCCGGTTGGCTCCTGAAGAGTCCGGTGTGGGAAGATCGTCGCCACCGGCCATAATTTGTCGTAGGTCACCAGTGTAGAGGATGCCTTTCACAGACGAGACTGAGTTTATTTCTCAGGATAGGTTTATTGAAGGGTTACATCCTCTATCAATCACAGAATCTCAAAAAGAGGCAGAACAATCGTCCTTCACAGTTCTTATACTCTCCCCAAGTCACACACCCCCAACCTACAGTCCTTTAGCAAACATACAGCCCCCAAGACTCCTTGGCGTCCCCATTGTCTCTTATCCTTCTAGCCTCCGGGGCTCCTGCTGGGACATTCTCTCCAACTTCCCATCTCCTGCCAGACCAACTTCACACCTCCCGTAGGTCTCTGCAGGGTCAGGTCCTCTTTGTCCATTAAGACGTGAAGCCTCCAAAATATGCACCGTCATGCCTGATAGGTATATGTGGGAAATATGGATACAATATATGCGCCCTAAACATGCGCCATACTCCCAGCATTTACAGTGAGATACTGGGAGATTTTCTCATCTTTGTACAATTTTTTGAATTGCTTCAGAGTTGAACATGTTTTAATATTTTCAGATCAACAGTTCCACAGTTTAACTTCAGTGACAGACATGCAATGATACTTTGTATTTGTTCAAACCTTTGGCTTATTAAAAACAGAGTTACCTCTTAGCTCATATTTGCTTTCCCTTTTTTTAAACAGTCTCTGAATATTTACAGGTAATTGGTTATTATTTGCTTTGTACATGATTTGAATGACATTATAATCTACCAGATCTCTAAATTTAAGAGTACGTAATTGAATGAATATTGAATTTGTTGGTTCACGGTAAGGTTTCTTTGATACAATGCGTACGGATTTTTTCTGTAGTAAAAAGATTAAGTATGTGTTTGTTTTATATGTGTTTCCCCAGACCTCCACACAGTTTGTCATAAAAGGAACTATCAGTGAATTATATAAAATGCAAAGAGATTTCTGACACAGGAGATCCTTAACTTTATACAGTACGGCAATGGATTTAGACATTTTAGTTTTGACATAATTTATGTGTGATTTCCAGTTTAGTTTGTTATCAACAATGACCCCTAGGAACTTGGTTTTGAAAACTGTGTCGATTTCAACATTGTTTATTTTAATTTTTCTGTGATTATATAATTTGCAGTTTCCAAATATTATACATTGGTTTTTCCAAGGTGAATAGATAATTTATTGGCAGTGAACCATTGATTGATTTGTTTAAGCTCATTTTCTACTGAATCCAGAAGCTGCTTAAGATTTTTTCCACTACAAAAAAAAAGTTGTGTCATCTGTAAATAAAATACACCTGAGCAATTTAGACACAGAACATAAATCATTAATATACAAAATAAAGAGCAATGGATCAAGCACAGAACCCTGTGGTACCCCACACGTCATCTTCAGCAACTCAGAGTCTGTATTATTCACATGAACATATTGATATCTGTCTTCTAAATAGCTGTGTAACCAGTCAAAAGCAATTCCTCTGATGCCATACTTATGTAATTGACTGAGGAGTAATTTATTGTCAACTGTATCAAATGCCTTTTGTAAGTCCAGAAATATTCCAACTGTGTATTCTCTTCTATCTGTTGCATCCGTAATTTGTTCAACAAAAACCATGAGTGCCAGTGAGGTGGGCCAGTTCTTCCTGAATCCATACTGTTGTTCACAGAGTATATTGTGCTTATCAATGAAATCATTTAGTCTCTTAACAAATATTTTTTCCTGTATTTTGGAGAACTGAGGTAACAAGGAGATGGGTCTGTAGTTTGACAATAAGTGTTTGTCACCAGTCTTACACAGAGGAATGACTCTTGTTATTTTCATTTTCTTTGGAAATTTACCAGCAGTAAGTGACATGTTGCATATGAAAGTGTAGTGTTTAACAATACAATCGATAATACATTTAACCAAGAACATACTGAAATTAGAAAAGCACTCGGAGAGCGCAGACCTCCGCCAAGCGCCACAGTTCCCCCCATACAGTGTTTGTGTGTATGTTTTCAGATTCCTTGAGCATGAAAACATATGACTAGCAATTGGATTCACAATGATTATTTGTTTATTTGACAGGGACAGTGCAATAAACATAGACAATCAATGACAATCAATCTGATAGTGATAGGATTAGTGGTTCAGTAGTAAAAGCATTGTCTCCTTGGCAGAGGTAATAAACTGAAGTGTTGCTGTTGTGTCCATCTCCTCCACTGACAGATGCAGATTGGGTAGACAGGTTGCCGTGGGTTTTATATTATATTATATTGGGGTTGCGCTCCGCGGCAAACGAGAATTTAGAAGCTTCCCCGGCAGAGAGCTCGTTTTTGCGCAGCGCCTATGGCTGGCCGGTGAATTTCTGCCAAATGCGCAGCGCCTGTGGCTGGCCGGGGAATTTCTGCCAAATAATCCGGCGGCGGACAGATGGCCGTGTCAGGTTTTGCAGCTGCGCACAAACACAGGCACGCTTGCGGGCCCAGGCCACCAGTGTTTTCCGCGTGCTTTTGTGGCGAAAACGTTGAAGAACGCAGAGTTTGTGTTGCAGACACGGCGACCAGCGCCCTCCATTGCGCCTGCGCACCTGTTGAAAATGGCCGTATGTCACAGTGTTAAAAAATGCTTTTAAAAATTCCTGTATCCAGACGGAGATCCGGATCATCCCCAAAATGTAATCAGTTCTTCCTTGTACCATTTCCAACAACGCCTGAAAGTTTCATGGAAATCTGTCCAAGACTTTTTGAGTTATCTTGCTAACCAACAGACAAACAGACAAACACACAGACAAACGCCGGCAAAAACATAACCTCCTCCTGGCCTTTTTGGCCTGACGGAGGTAATCATTACAATCTGTTGATTTTTACCTCCGCCAGGCCGAAAAGGCCAGGAGGAGGTTATGTTTTTGCCGGGGTTTGTCTGTCTGTCTGTCTGTCTCTCTGTCTGTCTGTCTGTCTGTTGGTTAGCAAGATAACTCAAAAAGTCTTGGACGGATTTCCATGAAACTTTCAGGCGTTGTTGGAAATGGTACAAGGAAGAACTGATTAAATTTTGGGGATGATCCGGATCACCGTCTGGATACAGGAATTTTTTAAAGCATTCTTTAACACTGTGACATACGGCTATTTTCAACATGTGCACAGGCGCAATGGAGGGCGCTGGTCATCGTGTCTGACCAACATAAACTCCGCCTTCTTCAACGTTTTAGGCACAAAAGCACGCGGAAAACACCGTGCCTGTGTTTGCGCGACGCTGCAAAAGCTGAGACGGGCAGCTGTCCGCCGCCGGATTATTTGGCAGAAATTCCCCGGGCAGCCATAGGCGCTGCGCAAAAACCAGCTGCTCGGCAGCATGCTGTGTGCCTGTGTTTGCGCGACGCTGCAAAAGCTCAGACAGCCAGCTGTCCGCCGCTGGATTATTTGCCAGAAATTCCCCGGTCAGCCATAGTAGCTCCGCAAAAAGAAGCTCTCTGCCAGGGAATTTTCCAAATCATCTTTGGCCGCGGAGCGCAACCCCAATAAAGATAAAGATTAGATGTACCACGAAGGTCGAGTGCAAGCAAGATGTTTGTGTCTGTGAACATTCCGTCTTTTGGCGAGTTGATACGTAACGATGTTTACAGTTTGATGACAAGGTTGCTGCCATGTAACAATCATCTTATATCAGCAATTGTCAACTCGTCACTCACACTTCAGCATTTGGAAGTGGTGGCGTTCCATTTCATACTGAGTCCAGTATTGTATGTTATTGTTGCTACAAGACCGCCGACTGTCTGCTGATCTGTATATACTTTTATTTATTTATTTATTTTCTACTCCTTTTAGTTCTGCATTTAATATGAACCCTGAGTTTGAAATAAACGCTTGATTTTTGAATAAAACCCACGCCAACCCGTCTACCTAATTGCCATCCGTCAGTGAAGCCCTCAGTGCTGCTTTCAGTGATCTAAAACGCTCACATAACCCATTGGCCTGTGGATTGTACGCAGTTGTGTCATGACTTCTTTTGTTTTTTCTTTTGAATTCTTGGATGGAACATGGGTGGCCAATATAAGCTGCGGATTCAGCCATCACACATTTCGGATAACTTATGTTGAACTGTATAATCAGAGGAGCTATTGTCTAATTTGACCTTGTTGGATTTTATTAACCCCTTTGTTATATTATTCACTTTCTTTTAACCTGTACTCTTAATCTATTCGAAATAAAGATTAATTCATTCGTTCATTCAATTGCAACACCCCCAGCCTGGGAGTTTGCAGATGCAGGACATGGACACAACACCAACACTTCAGTTTATTACCTCCGCCAAGGAGGTAATACTTTTACTACTGAACCACCAATCCTATCATTGTGAATCCAATTGCTACTCAGGTGTTTTCATGCTCAAGGAATCTGACAACGTACACACAAACACTGTATGGGGGGAACTGTGGCGCTTGGCGGAGGTCTGCGCTCTCCGAGTGCTTTTCTAGTTCAATCATGTTTCTGTACATCATGTGATATGTTATCGATTATAAATTACCATGCAAACAATACTGCACTAATATTGTGGATGAGCTCTGTGTAGTTACCTCCGCCAGGCCGCAGGCCGCAGGAGATAATGTTTTTGCCGGGGTTTGTCTGTCTGTCTGTTTGTCTGTCTGTCTGTCGGTTAGCAAGGTAACTCAAAAAGTTTTGGACGGATTTCGATGAAACTTTCAGGCGTTGTTGGAAATGGTACAAGGAAGAACTGATTAAATTTTGGGGATGATCCGAATCACCGTCTGGATCCAGGAATTTTTTAAAGGATTCTTTAACATTGTGAGATAGGGCCATTTTCAACATGTGTGCAGGCGCAATGGAGGGCGCTGGTCGTCGTGTGTGACGAACACGAACTCCGCGTTCTTCAAAGTTTTAGGCACAAAAGCACGCAGAAAACAGTGGTTGGCCGGGCCCGGCAGCGTGCCTGTGTTTCCCTACGCTGCAAAAGCTGAGACGGGCAGCTGACCAGCGTGGGATTATTTGGCAGAAATTCCCCGGGCAGCCATAGGGGCTGCGCAAAAACGAGCTCTCTGCCGGGGAAGCTTCCAAATCCTCTTTTGGCGCCGAGCGCAACCCCAATAAAACCCACGCCAACCTGTCTACCCAATTTGCATCCGTCAGTGAACCCTTGAGTGCTGCTTTCAGTGATCTATGAAAACGCTCGCATAACCCATTGGCCTGTGGGTTGTA
This sequence comes from Pholidichthys leucotaenia, assembly GCA_020510985.1. Classification (NCBI taxonomy): domain Eukaryota; kingdom Metazoa; phylum Chordata; class Actinopteri; order Cichliformes; family Pholidichthyidae; genus Pholidichthys; species Pholidichthys leucotaenia. The sequence continues at coordinate 194,079,545 of CM035847.1, forward strand.
CGCGGTTGTGCGATGAATTGCAACGCCCGCAGCCTGGGAGTTTGGAGATGGAGGAGATGGACACAACAGCAACACTTGAGTGAGTGAGTTTGTCTGTCTGTTTCACCAGAGGTGGTTCTTGGCCTAGAGAGGAACCCATTACATTTTGGGGATGATCTGGGAATGCATACCTCAGCCAAGGCTCTTCTCACAGTGTGTCAGCCACAAAACTCCAAAACTAATGGACAGACTTGGATGCAATTTTCATCACAAGTGGCGATAGGCCTACACACAAGCCCATTACATTTTGGAGGTGATCCATGAGAAACAGAAGGAGCCTTGGCGGAGGTATGCGCTCTATGAGTGCTTTTCTAGTTTGTCTTTGAATTTGTTAACAATGTCAAGAATTTCTTTTTCCTCTGTTTCTTTCATAAATATTGAGTAAGCGTTCATGTTGTTTCTCATTACCTCCGCCAGGCCGAAAAGGCCAGGAGGAGGTTATGTTTTTGCCGGGGTTTGTCTGTGTGTTTGTTTGTCTGTCTGTCTGTCTGTCTGTCTGTTGTTTAGCAAGATAACTCAAAAAATCTTGGACGGATTTCCATGAAACTTTCAGGCGTTGTTGGAAATGGTACAAGGAAGAACTGATTAAATTTTGGGGGTGATCCGGTTCACCGTCTGGATACAGGAATTTTTTAAAGCATTTTTCATTCAACACTGTGACATACAGCCATTTTCAACATGTGCGCAGGCGCAATGGAGGGCGCTGGTCGCCGTGTCTGCAACACAAACTCTGCGTTCTTCAACATTTTAGGCACAAAAGGACGCGGAAAACACTGCTGGCCTGGGCCCGCCAGCGTGCAACTGCAAAACCTCACACGGGCAGCTGTCCGCCGACGGATTATTTGGCAGAAATTCCCCGGCCAGCCATAGGCGCTGCGCAAAAACGAGCTCTCTGCCGGCAAAGCTTCTAAATTGTCGTTTGCCGCGGAGCGCAACCCCCAAAAAAATAATATTGTAGCGAACTCAATATGAACACCCTACTTGGCTTGCCAAGTGGGTTGACCCTATTGGCGACACAGGTAGAGTGCGGGACTCCGGAGCGGGAGGCGTGAGTTCGAACCTCCCGGTGGGACGTCGCCATGTTGACCAGCACGTTACAATATAATATAAAACCCACGGCAACCTGTCTACCCAATTTGCATCCGTCAGTGGAGGAGATGGACACAACAGCAACACTTCAGTTTATTACCTCCGCCAAGGAGGCAATGCTTTTACTACTCAACCACTAATCCTATCACTATCAGATTGATTGTCATTGATTAATTGTGTGTTTATTGCACTGTCCCTGTCAAATAAACAAATAACCATTGTGAATCCAATTGCTAGTCATATGTTTACATGCTCAAGGAATCTGAAAACGTACACACAAACACTGTATGGGGGGAATTATGGCGCTTGGCGGAGGTCTGCGCTCTCCGAGTGCTTTTCTAGTTTGTTCCTGAATTTCTTTGGATCGCAGCATAATGTCTAGCTTTTGAAGATCTTTTGGTCAACTTCACCTTGTCTGGCAGGTCCTATTTATAATAATAAGTTTATTTATAGAGCACTTTTCACAGACAGAGTCACAAGGTGCTTAACATGGTAAAAAACAAAATTAAAACACAGGCACATACTGTAAAACAGTAAAAACCAACAAACAAAGTAGACAGTAAAAGCACATAAAAACACAATCAACAGATAGTTGATTAAAAAGCCAGGCTAAAAAGGTGTGTCTTTAGTTGCTTCTTAAAAACATCAATGGAAGGTGCAGATCTAAGTTCAAAAGGTAAGGAGTTCCAAAGTCTGGGAGCAACAGCAGCAAAGGCTCTATCGCCTTTGGTTCTGAGCCTAGTGCAAGGGACTACCAATAGATTCTGATGAGAAGACCTGAGAGACCTGCTGGGCTGGTGTAGATGGAGCAGGTCACTAACATAAAAAGGCACCTCTTTATGAATGGCTTTGTAATTAAGAACAAGAACTTTAAAATCAACTCTATAATTTACAGGAAGCCAATGCAAGGAGGCCAAAATGGGAGTGATATGACAGAATCTATTGGACCTAGTTAGCAATCTTGCAGCAGAGTTCTGGACTAACTGTAGGCGGTGTAAAGAGGATTTGCTAAGACATGTCAAAAGAGTATTACAGTAGTCCAAACGTGAAGAAACAAAGGTATGAATTGTGGGCGACACACATTGTGGGCTCACTTTTCCACAGAGACATGACTGCATGTGTATTGAGGGTGTCATGTCTGCAAGGACAAAGGACTCGAATCTGCAGAAGATAACAAGGAGGTGTGAGATTTGTCTCTTTGTCCCACAGAAGATGCCCCGGAGAGATTTCCGGTTCATCAAGAAATGAGAGACAATGGTGAAGATTCAAAGGGATGCTTTGTGACTGTATGTTTACTGAAAACACTATGTGACTTGAATTCTGATGCTGGAAACATATAAAAGGGTGATGAGATATGATTCTTTCTCTTTCCTGCTTTGAGAATGCTAGACGATGTGTTCTGTCAATAAAGCTGGTTTACGAACTAAACTCAGCCTCATCATTCGAGCACATCCTCTACACTGGTGACCTACGACGAGAAATGAGCAGACAGAATTCTCCCGAGCGGGGCTCGGCGGAAGCCAGCCTGATGGCCGCCGCCATGATCCAGCTGCCCGATTTCTGACAGCCCAGCCCGCGCTCATGGTTTAGCGCAGTCGAGGCGCAGTTCAACCTCCGGAGAATCTCCAACAACGACACAAAATTCTACCATGTGGTAACGAAGCTGGACAGCGACACGGTCCAGAAAGTGGAGGATTTGGTTAATCATCCACCAGACAACGACAAGTACAGCGCATTGAAGGACGCGCTGATCAGCCACTTCATCCCTTCAGTCCAACAACGAGCAGAGGGGCTCCTGACGTTGACGGAGTCAGAGAACGATAGACCTGTGGACCTGATGGTGAAGATGCTGAGGCTCAAAGACTCTGAGGATGGCGAATTCATTTTCGCCCACCTTTTCCTTCGAACCCTGCCACCAGCAGTGAGAGTGGCCCTGGCAGAGTCGCCCCGATTGGCCAGGCGAGACTACCATGGGTTGAGCAAAGAGGCGCAGCGGCTGGTCGACGCCCACAAGCGGAACGCGGTTTCGGCTGCGGCTGCTAGCCCAGGAACGGCGTCCGGAGACAGTGCAGGTCCAGCGGCCGCGGCGCCAGACGCACCAACGACGGCGGCGATGGGGGCCAGACGACGCGGAGCGGAGGACGGCCCGTGTTTCTACCACCGCCGTTTTGCAGAGAGAGCGCACAGGTGCGTCCCACCATGCAACTTCAAGTGCCAGGGAAACGCCAAGACCGAGGGCCGGTAGCAGCTGCGACCCTCGGCAACGAGAACAAGCTGCTTTACCTGACGGATGCACGCTCGGGGAAACAGTTCCTCGTGGACACGGGCTCTCAGCTGAGTTTCGTCACACCCACCTACGCGGAACGGCTGATGCCGTCTAAAGCTCCCTGGGTGTCAGTGTCAGCAGCGAACGGCTCCGCGATTAAAACGTTCGGTGAGAGGACCATGCTTCTGTCCTTACAGGGCCGTTCATTTGAGTGGACATTTATTGTGGTAGTAGTCAGTTTCAACATGTTAGGGGCTGATTTTTTGTGCTCACATGGTTTATTGGTTGACCTTGCTAATAGACGTCTGATTAATGCACTGTCCTTTCATTCTATTCCCTGCACAGCTCGGGTGGCCCCGCCAACTGCACATGCCAGCGTCTCAGCTGCGGGTGGTAAGTTTCACACATTGCTTGCTCAGTTCCCAGCACTCACAGTCCCCACGTTTTCGGCAACGGTGGCTAAACATGGGGTGGAGCATTTCATAACCACCACCGGCCCTCCCGTTTTTGCAAAAGCTCGGCGCTTGGACCCAGCTAAACTGGCCATCGCGCGCGAGGAGTTCACTAATCTGGAAAAACTGGGCATTGTTAGACGCTCCAAGAGCTCTTGGGCTTCGCCGTTACACATGGTCCCAAAGGCTGACGGCTCGTGGCGACCTTGCGGCGATTTCCGCAGGTTGAACAACGTTTCAGCTCATGACCGCTACTCGATTCCGCACATTCAGGATTTTTCTGTTCATTTGGCGGGGGCGCGCATTTTTTCTAAAATAAACTTGGTGCGCGGTTACCACCAGGTTCCAGTGCGCGCGCAAGATGTACCCAAAACAGCGGTCATAACTCCTTTCGGCCTTTTTGAGTTTTTGCGCATGCCTTTTGGCCTCAAGGGGGCCGCGCAGACTTTCCAACGCATGATGGATGCAGTTTTATGCGACCTTCCTTTCGTGTTCGTTTATTTGGACGATATTTTGGTAGCCAGCGCGTTCGAGGGCGAGCACGAAAAACACCTCACAGCAGTTTTTCGGAGGCTGGCAGAGCACAGGTTAATAGTTAACCCAGCGAAGTGCCAGTTTGGGGTGGCGCAGATTGATTTTTTGGGACATCGCGTTTCGGCAGAAGGAGCGGTTCCTCTTCCAAATAAAGTGTGTGCCATAACGGATTTTCCGCAACCTCAAACGATCAAGGCGCTTCAGGAGTTTCTAGGGATGGTTAATTTTTACAACCGGTTCCTCCCAAGTGCAGCACGGCTCATGCAGCCATTGTACACCGCGTTAAAAAAACAAAAGCCCGCAAATAAAGTTGAATGGTCTCCGGAGCGGGAGCGCGCTTTTGCCCAGGTCAAATCAGCCCTGGCAAACGCAGTTTTGTTAGCGCACCCAGTTCCAACGGCCCGCATGGCGCTCACCACTGACGCTTCTGATGTAGCGGTGGGGGCGGTAGTTGAACAGTTTGTGGCAGGTACCTGGCAACCCCTCGCCTTTTTCAGCAGGACTTTGCGCGATAGTGAGCGTAAATACAGTGGGTTTGACAGGGAGCTTTTGGCCCTACACTTGGCCATCCGTCATTTTCAGTTCTGGTTAGAGGGGCGACGTTTCACCGCGTTTGTGGATCATAAACCGCTAACGTTTGTGATGGCCAAAATTTCAGAACCCTGGTCAGGCCGACAACAAAGGCAACTAGCCGCAATATCGGAGTTCACTACTGATATTCAGCATGTCGCGGGTAAACACAATGTTGTGGCAGACTGCCTCTCGCGCGCGGTAGCACCACCAAGCCCCATAGGGGCAGACTCTGTAGCCGTGGCCGCGGGCCCAGGCAGCGACGCAGGAGCGCGCGCAGCCTCGGTCTGTGTTGGGTTAGATTATGCAGCCATGGCTGCGGAGCAGGTTAACGACGCGGACGTGCGCGCGCTCCAGTCTGGACCAACAGGGTTAAGGCTGGAGCACAGGGAGCAACAAAGTGGTATGCCCCCACTAATCTGCGATGTCTCCACGGGATGGCCCCGCCCCGTGGTGCCAGCCGCGTGGCGTCGCCACGTTTTTGACTCGGTCCATTCTCTCGCGCACCCGGGGGTGCGCACATCGATTAAGCTGGTGGGGGAGAAATTTGTTTGGCCCGGGTTGCGCAAACAGGTCAAAGAATGGGCGGCAGCCTGCGTAGCGTGTCAGTGAGCCAAAATACACAGACACACTAAGGCCCCGTTGGAACCTTTTCACATCCCCGCTAAGCGTTTTGATCACGTGCATGTTGACTTGGTGGGCCCGCTCCCATTATCACATGGGCACACACATCTTTTGACGATGGTGGATCGCGCCACGCGTTGGCCAGAGGCGATTCCTCTGACATCAACCACAGCGGAAGAAGTTGCGCGAGCATTTTTAGCAGTGTGGGTTGCGCGTTTCAGTGTACCGTCGGACATAACGTCCGACAGGGGTCTCCAATTTATTTCCGAACTATGGTCATTGATGGCCCACAGCTTGGGGGTGAAGATTCATCGCACCACCGTGTATAGCCCCCAAGCTAATGGTTTATGCGAACGCTTTCACAGGTCATTGAAAGCAGCCCTCAGAGCGTTGCTGATGGATACAAATTGGGTGGACAAACTTCCATGGGTTTTATTGGGGTTGCGTTCTGCACCTAAGGAAGATTTACATGCTTCCCCGGCTGAATTAGTTTTTGTACAACCTCTCCGTTTGCCGGGGGAATTTCTCCCCGATAATCCCGCACCAAATGGCCCCACTGCTCAGCCGTGGCAGAGCGACTCGGGAGCAAACACGCTCCCTGGCCCGGTCCATCACAGTTTACCACACGTTTTTGTGCCAAAGGCTTTAAAAAATGCAGAGTTTGTTTTTGTTAAACATGATGCTCAGCGTCCAAGTTTGCGACCGTTTTATGACGGACCGTTCAGAGTGCTGGAGACCGGGCAGAAGCATTTTCTGCTAGATTTAGGGGGCAGAAGGGAGTTGATTTGCATAAACAGGCTCAAACCCGCTTTTGTTTTGGCTGATGAGGAAGTGCAGCTCGCGAGGCCCCCCCGCCGTGGCAGGCTGCCGAGAGGACATTCTCCAGAATCTTCACAGAAAGGTGCTAACAGCTTTAATCCACAGGTGCAGAGAGATGTTGCAGGTGCAGCAAATCCAGGTTGCAGCAGATTCGGCAGAAAGTTAAAACCTAGGCAGTTGGTGGATTGATTAGCGATATATGGACTGTTTTGTGTTTTTTTTTTTTTTTTTTTTTTTTTTTTTTTATGCCATGCAGGTTTTGCCCTTACTAGACGTTTTGGGGGGGGGGGGGTAGTGTGAGCGACACACATTGTGGGCTCACTTTTCCACAGAGACATGACTGCATGTGTATTGAGGGTGTCACGTCTGCAAGGACAAAGGACTCGAATCTGCAGAAGATAACAAGGAGGTGTGAGATTTGTCTCTTTGTCCCACAGAAGATGCCCCGGAGAGATTTCCGGTTCATCAAGAAATGAGAGACAATGGTGAAGATTCAAAGGGATGCTTTGTGACTGTATGTTTACTGAAAACACCATGTGACTTGAATTCTGATGCTGGAAACATATAAAAGGGTGATGAGATATGATTCTTTCTCTTTCCTGCTTTGAGAATGCTAGACAATGTGTTCTGTCAATAAAGCTGGTTTACGAACTAAACTCAGCCTCATCATTCGAGCACATCCTCTACATGAATAATGATTTCTAACTGACTGTAAGAAACCAATGACCTAATTTTGGATATATTCCTAAGGTGGATAAAAACAACTCCGGGTCAGAGATTTGACATGCTGATCAAAACTCATCGATTGATCGAAAATGACACCAAGATTTTTTAGATTAGACCGTACATTAGAACTTAATGAACCAATGCTATTAACCATCTTAGGAATTAGATTATCAGGTGCTACAATAAGGACTTCAGTTTTTATCAGCATTAAGTTGCAAAAAGTTACTAGACATCCAGTCCTTAATTGCGGACAGACAATCATGAATAATTTTTAAATTGTCAACATGGTCAAGTTTAAAAGAGAAAAGTAGCTGTAAATTGTCAGCGTAGCACTGATAAGACACACCTTTAAATTTGCTGATGATAGAACCAAGTGGCAGCATATATAGAGCAAATAAAAGTGGACCCAGAATAGAACCCTGAGGCACCCCACAAGTTAAAGGAGCAGAGTCAGATGAATAACAGCCAACAGCCACGGAAAAACTCCTACCAGAAAGGTAGGAGAAAAACCAATCCAGAGCTTTTCCAGAAATACCTACCCAAACTCTAAGCCTTTGTAACAAAATACAATGATCAATAGTATCAAATGCTGCAGTAAGATCTAATAACACTAAAACAGAGCATTTGCCAGAGTCTGATGACATTAAAATATCATTCGACACCCTAAGAAGAGCGGTCTCTGTCGAGTGTTTCTGACAAAAACCTGACTGAAATTTGTCGAAAATATTGCGTTCAATCAGAAAGTCAGTGAGCTGCTTGGCAACAACTTTTTCTAAAAGCTTAGAAATAAAAGGAAGCTTAGAAATTGGCCTGAAGTTTTTAAAAACAGATTGATCAAGGTTAGGTTTTTTTTAAAAGTGGCTGCACAACTGCATGTTTAAAATACGAGGGTACACAACCAGATTCAAGTGAACTGTTAATGATATTAACCAAAGATGTACCCACTGAGCCAATTACCTCTTTTAACATTGAGGAAGGCAAAATATCTAAAGCGCAGGATTAGGATTTCATGGAGCTCACCAACACTAACAAATCCTCAAAAGAAATTGGGGTAAAATCACTTAAAAAGGCCTGTCTGTTAGGACAATCAAGGATTAGGGGAAAGGAATGAGTAAAACCAGCCCTGACAACAGTGACCTTGACAACAAAGAGGGAAAGAAACTTGTTACAGTCATTAATTGAATAAATAGGGGGAGCAGAACTGACAGGATTAATTATACTGCCTATTGTGCTGAAGAGGATCTTTGGATTGTTGCTATTGGAGGAGATGATGTTGGAAAAATAAGAAGTTCTTGCCATTTTAATCATATTGTTAAATTCAATTAACAGTTCCTTAAAGTACAATCGATGCACCTCAGGTTTAGTGGACTTCCACAGTCTTTCCACCCTCGAACATTTACGTCTAAAACAACAGAGATCATCATTTAACCAGGGGGATAAATTAACAGCACAGACAGTCCTGGTTTTAAAGGGAGCAACTTCATCTAAGATGCTTGAACAGTGTGAGTTAAAAGAGCAGACCAAGCTCTCAGTGTCGTCATCAGAGGATAAAACCATACTGCTGTCAAAGACAGCAGAAAATTTCACAGCTGAAAACTGGTCAATGACACGAGAGCATTTTATCCGCTTGCCAGTGTAACAGACTGATTTAACTGATAAATTAAAAAGAACACAAAAATGGTCTGACACAAGAAGCTCCTTAGTCTGAACATTATTCACATTAAGACCAAGTGTAAAAACAAGATCGAGTGTATTTCCTTTTATATGCGTAGGGCCAGATAGACACAAAACAAAATTAAATGATTCAATCATACCCAAGAAATTAACTGCAAAACTGTCAGTGGGATCGTTAATATGCAAATTAAAATCTCCAAGTAATAAAATCCGCTCAAATTTAATAATAGAAGTTAAAAAATCACTAAATTCAGATAAAAAAAGAGGCATAAACTCCTGGAGGGCAGTAAATTAAAACACAATAAAATGGGTTTGAGGAGCCAATTTTTAAAATCATCAGTTCAAATGATGAAAAAGTTCCGTGGCTCACTGTCCGTGTAATGAAGCAGCTCCAGTTCACGATGGCCAGATCACCGCCGCGGCCTGTCAATCTCGGAGCACAGGAGAACGTACAATCCGGTGGACAAAGTTCAATTAAGGAGGTAAATTCCTCACTTCTCTGCCAAGTCTCAACAAGGAATAGAAAAAGTCCAGCCCTGCAGTAATGAATAAATTGTTCAAAAAGAATGATTTATTTGAGATGGAACGTGCGTTAAGCAACGCCAGCTGGATGGGCTCTGTAACAGCAGCAGTCTCGCCAGGAATGGGGGCCGGTGAAAGTTGACGTAGGCACCCGCTACCTGCTGGGGATTTGCTGGCTCGGAGCAGGGAGAAGGCCAGTTGACACAGTAGAACAGGGAAAACAGGCCTGAGAAATGATAGCCTCACTCCGGGCACACCCGAGGGCCAGGATCCAGGAAAGAGACCAGCTGCAGAATTAGGAGAAGATGAGGTGGAGCGAGCAAGACGGCGAAGCCGAGCAAGCCTTCTGGATTTCACCGTGGCACCTGCACGTCTTCCCCGAGGTTTGGATCGCTTTCTGCCAGTATAGCCACAGCGGGGATCCCAGGTACCAACGGGAAGTTGCAAACACAGAGACTGATGGAAGAATCTTCCCTCCTGATTATGACAGCCAAACCCCACCATGGAAGATCGAATATCCAGGCAGCACTTGGCGATCATAAACAATGGCTGATTGCACATAATCCAGACACAATAACACAATCAAAAAACAGGACAAACAAGCGGAGACAACCAGCAGCCAGAAACACAGGCGGCAAGGCCATCTGTCTTCTGTCTTCTGTCATCTGTCTTCTGTCTTCATCATCTTGCTGTCAAAAATGACAGCAAGATGATGAAGTGATTTCTTGACTGAGAACAAGTGTGGCAGTAAGCAGGCATGGGTGTGGCTAAAGAAACTGAACTCAGCTTTCAAAAGATGTGATAAACCACCAGTGTTGGGAGTAACGCACTACAAAGTAACGAGTTACTGTAACACCACTACTTTTGCAGTAAAGTGCTCTAAAAATTCAGTAATGTGTTACAATTACTGAAATTTAATCAGATGCATTACTCGTTTTATTAATATGGATAGATATTTTTAGTGCAAATAGACGATCATACAACTTCCAGTTGCTAGACACCCTCCTCATCAGCTGCCAACTGGGGTTGAAGACACAGGTTCGGTGACTATTGGCAGGACTGCCATCCCCAGCGCCACCAGTGGCCTCAAGCCACTGGAGGTTGTCATGCCAAAGACAAAGCCAAGCAAATAAATATAAACTGACCCTACCGTAACTGAAGCAGCAGTCACACAGTCTCCTTCGCGGGTCCATTTCCTGTCTTGCCCCAGCTCACATCACAACCCGGTAAAGAAATGCTGTGGCGGTGGCGACTTCTCATATCGAGCCCTGATCACCTGTTGTCTGAGCGATGAGTAGCCCCTAACAGCTCCTACCTCTGTGGTTAAACATGAGTATTTTTTGAGCAAGAAGTTAACATTTAATGTCCACATTAAATGCATTTAAAGTTTTCTTATGCACAGAGAAAAAGTGACCGATTTGTTACAAAAAAAAGTTTGTAAAGAACAGCCTCTTCTAAGCGATGAACTTTCATTTATCTGTGCTTTCTGTTTTATTTTATCTTATTAATTTACATGCTGTTGTGATATGCAGCTATTTCATGGAAGTAAATCCTCTAAATATGCATTTTTAATGGGCTGGTCCAGGGGTGTCAAAAATATGGCTCGTGGGCCAAAAACGGCCCACCAAGGGATCCAAAATTTTCTCTGTGAATTCACAGCTTTATTTCTGGTAAATTTCTGACTTTCTACTGATTACAATAGTTTGTGTAGGTTCTGAGACATTTTTTCTCTAAGATGAGACTTTTTATCTCATCAGTTTTCTTTTTCTTCTTTTATTCTGATGAGAACAAGGGGCCCTTGATCTTGTTGTGTGTGCAAGATGATTTAAGTATGCATTTAAAAGTAATGTGAAAGTTTACTTTTCCATTAACTAGTTACTTTAATCATGCAGTAACTCAAAAGTAACTCAAGCCATGTTTACATGGACACAAGTAACTGGATTAAAAGCCTGATCGGAATAAAAATGCTTCATGTAAACACCCCAATCTGAATATTCTGACCCGATCACAGTCGTTCAGATCAAAATTTCCCTCCAATTGAGACGGGTGGGTTATGCCGATTGTTAATCCGATTGGTGTGCATATAAAAGCATATTCCAAAGTTTGGGTAGAAAATATGTTTACTGCACATGTCTGTACATCAGCCACACGTCAACGTGATGTACTTCCGCCTTTAAAGCAGCTAGTGGAAGACATGATGGGAGTAAAACAAAACTTGTCTGTATCGTCCTGCTGTCTCCCTCTGTTCGCCACATGCAGAAGTATGTACTGCTGGACTTGCAGCTTCATTACGGAGACCAGCAGAAGCAAAAGTACAGTCTGAATAACACAATACAGGTCCATTTCAAAAAGAGAAAGACACAAAGCGGGGCTTGTTTATATCGGAAGTTGCTTCTTCTTCTACTACTTCTACTTCTACTTCTTCTTCTACTAAGACATTGAGTTGCTAGCTGTTAGCATGCGGCCTACATATCTCCCGAGGGAATACTCACACGTGATCTGCATTGTTATTTATGCAAATCCGACGGCAAACGCTGGGACAGCGCGTGACGTCATCCATTCAGTAACCGGCAGGCTGCAGACAGAACACCCAGATGCTCTTCTCCTCATCTCAGGCAATTTCAACCATGTTTCACTGTCTCCCATTCTACCCACGTTTACCCAGTATGTCACATGCCACACTAGAGACAATAAAACACTGGACTTATTCTACGCAAACACTAAGGAGGCGTACACCTCATTACAACTCCCCCCACTCGGGAGATCGGATCACAACTTGGTTCATCTCCGGCCAGTGTACAAACCCTAGTGCACAGACAACCTCCGGCCATGCGCACAGTGAAGTTATGGTCTGAGGAGGCAATGGACACTCTAAAGGGCTGTTTTGAAACCACCGCCTGGGAGCAGCTCTGCGATCCACATGGTGAGGACATCGATGGCCTCACTCACACCATCACAGACTACATCAGCTTTTGTGTGGACAACACCGTTCCCACCAAGACCATACGGTGTTGCTCAAACAACAAACCATGGATCAACCCTGAGATAAAAACACTTCTGAGAGAGAAGAAGAGGATCTTCAGGTCGGGGAACAGGGAGATGCTGAAGTCCGTACAGAGGGAGCTGAGGAGAAAGACCAGAGAAGGCAAGGACAGCTTCAGGAAGAAGATGGAGGATAAGCTGCAACAGAGCGATATCAGCGGGGTCTGGAGAAACCCTTAAAACCATATCTGGGCTCCAGAATACCTCCCCCCAGGCCACGGTGCGCAGGGAGTGGGCGAACAATCTGAATCTGTTTTTCAATAGGTTTGACCAACCGCCCTCCCCCCCGACTGCACAACAACCACTGTTGCCTCTAAAGACATCAAGTCCTGCTGCCCACTCCCCACTCCACCAACACCCCCCCCACTCCCAACACACAGCCCCCCAACCTGACCCTCACTAAGACACAGGTGAGGAAGGAACTGAGGAAGATCAAGGCGAGGAAGGCGTCGGGACCGGACGGCATCAGCGCAAAGCTCCTCAAGTCCTGTGCAGACCAGCTGTGTGGGATTGTGGAGTACATCTTCAACCTGAGCCTGAAGCTGGGGAGGGTACCACAGCTGTGGAAAACATCTTGTGTGGTACCTGTACCAAAGACTTCCCACCCCAAAGATCTGAACAGCTACAGACCAGTGGCCTTGACGTCCCACTTGATGAAGACTCTGGAGAGACTGCTCCTTGCTCATCTCTGCCCCCTGGTGGGACCAGCGATGGATCCACTCCAGTTCGCCTACCAGCATGGCATTGGGGTGGAGGATGCGGTGATCTTCCTCCTTCACCGTTCTCTGTCCCACCTGGAGAAGCCCGGGAATCTTCCTCCTTCACCGTTCTCTGTCCCACCTGGAGAAGCCCGGGAATGCGGTGAGGATCATGTTCTTTGACTTCTCCAGTGCTTTCAACACCATCCAACCGATGATCCTGAAGGACAAGCTGCTGTGCGCAGGGGTGGACCAGCACCTGTCATCATGGATCCTGGACTACCTCACTAACCGGCCTCAGTTTGTGAGAACCCGGGACTGTGTGTCCGACATGATCATCGGTAGCATGGGGGCCCCCCAGGGAATGGTTTTGGCTCCCTTCCTGTTCACTCTTTATACTGCGGACTTCTCACACAACACAACACACTGCCATCTACAGAAGTTCTCTGATGACTCTGCAATCGTTGGCCTCATCTCCAATGGAGATGAAGCTGAGTACAGAGGGCTTATCCAGGACTTCATGGACTGGTGCCATCGAAACTACCTCCAGATCAACACGAGGAAAACTAAGGAGCTGGTGGTGGACTGCCGCAGGCAAGGACAACCCCTCACAGCACCAGTAAATATACAGGGAACAGACATCGAGATGGTGACATCCTATAAGTACCTGGGTGTTCATCTGAACAATAAATTAGACTGGTCACACAATACTGACGCACTCTACAAGAAGGGACAGCGCAGGCTGTTCCTACTGAGGAGACTCAGGTCTTTTGGTGTACAAGGGGTGCTCCTGAAGACATTCTATGACACGGTGGTGGAATCAGCCATCACTTTTGGAGTGGTCTGCTGGGGCAGTGGCATTACTGCAGCCAATAGGAAGAGACTGAACAAACTGATCAAGAAAGCTAGCTCTGTCCTGGGGCAGCGCCCTGACCCAGTGGAGGAGATAGGAGAGAGAAGGATGGTGGCTAAACTGTCATCTCTGCTGGAGTCCGAGTTCCACCCTATGCAGGACATACTGAACGCACTGAGGAGCTCATTTAGCAGCAGACTACATCATCCTAGGTGCACAACCGAGAGGCTTCACAGGTCCTTCCTACCTACGGCTGTCAGACTGTACAACCTAAGCAGGGCTGCTCGCAGAGATAGCAAAAAGACGTGACAACCTAATAGTTTTGAATGCAAAAGACGCAATAGACTTATACAATGGTCCCCTCCGGCATACAACTAGGAAAATACCGGTCGCTATGGAGGGTGAGAATATGTATGGGTACATAATCATACCATGTAGGATAACTAAGTAGACGGTTGTGCTGTTTCATTCCATCTAGCTACAATGCTCCGCACTGTGTGTGTTTATATATATATTTATATATTTACTCTATCTAGCAACAATGCTCCACACTGTGTGTGTTTATATATTCACATATTTATTCCATCTAGCTACAATGCTCCGCACTGTTTATATATATATTTATATATTTACTCTATCTAGCAACAATGCTCCACACTGTGTGTGTTTATATATTTACATATTTATTCCATCTAGCTACAATGCTCCGCACTGTGTGTGTTTATATATATATTTATATATTTACTCTATCTAGCAACAATGCTCCACACTGTGTGTGTTTATATATTTACATATTTATTCCATCTAGCTACAATGCTCTGCATTGTGTGTCTATCTATATATATTTATACGTACATATGTATACTTGCTGCTCTTGTTTTCTTTTTCTTTTTTTTTCTCTTGCCTTCTGATTGTTGTTCTGAGTGTTGCTATCCTTGTGCTGTTGCAATCCTGGAATTTCCCCATTGTGGGACTAATAAAGGCTTATCTTATCTTATCTTATCTTATCTTATCTTATTTCCGGAATGTCGGATAATTGTGCACATGTCAAAAATGATTTAGTCCATTTAAATGTGTGACACATGGAAACACATGTCCTAATCAGATCAGCTTTTTCAGGATCCATGTAAACAGTAAAGTTCTGATCTGAATTGTAATCAGATTGAAGAAATTTTGCACATGTAACCGTGGCTTCAGTTACTTTTGAAAAGAAGTAACTAGTAACTGTAAGTTGTTACTATTTTTTAGTAACTTGCCCAACACTGTAAAGCACAGTTAATTTATATTTTAACGGGGGGGTGGGGTCACTTTTTCACACAGGGCCATGTAGGTTTGGACTTTTTTTTTTACTCTTAATTCAGGTTCAGGTTCAGGTTACTTTATTTGTACCCGTTGGTAGATTTGTTTTGCAGTCAGGTGACATCCATATTTACAAACCACAATTACATTCAACATGAACACAAACACAGGCACACATGAAGCTGACTATAAACATGATAAAAGTACTCAAGGCTCCACCAATCAGGACATAAGACAAAGAGATAAGAGAAAAAACAAGGAGATAAGAGAGAAGGGTCATATTAAAAAGTTAAAGACTAGTCAAAGAGGTTAAAAACTCAAAAGTCTAAAACCCAATAAAAGATTTAGAACCCAAATAAAAAAAAACCACAAAAATAAATAAATATAAAATAAAATTAATAAATAGGTAACTAAATTATGTGCAATATATTGTTACATCTTGTTCAACTCTTTAACAGCTACAGGAACAGAGCTGTTTTTTTAGTGCTGTTAGTGCTGGGTTTTACTTTTTGGGACAGCGAACCTCCGTCTGGAGGGAGGAAGCTGAAAGTGGCAGTGCAAAGGGTGGGAGTCATCATTTAAAATGGAGGTAGCCATCCTCTGTACCTGTCTGGTGTACAAGGATGTCAGGCTCAGCTGTGACTCACCAAGCAAACGACTGGACCATCTAACTACCTGATCCAAGGATTTCCTGTTTCAGTTTTATCTGACCAAACCATGACACTAAAGAAAAGGATAAAACAGATTCAATAAAAGCCCGATAAAACATTGTCATTATGGTTCGGTCAATTTGAAAGTGTGCAAGTTTCCTTAAACAATGCAAATGTTGCTGACCTTTTTTGTACACCCTTTCACAGTTCTCTTCAAAGTTTAAATTACTATCAATAATCGTCCCAAGATATTTGTAGGACTGTACACATTCCGTGGTCTGGCCTTTTAGTACAGTGACTTTGTGCCTAGGAGTTTTCCTCCTAAAGTCAATAATCATATCTTTAGTTTTTGTCGTATTCAAATGCAGGTAGGAATCCTCACACCAGTGAACAAAATCATCAACTACTGGGCCGTGGCCACTCTCACCATCCTGGAGGAGACTGTCAACAACTGAATCATCAGCATACTTTATAATGTGTCTGTTGTCATGTCTGCTCCGACACATGTTTGTGTACAGGATGAAGAGTAGTGGTGACAACACACAACCCTGCGGAGAGCCAGTAGAAGAGCACTTTTGGTCAGACAATGTACCATTGACCCTTACTCTTTGTGTCCTGTTGATTAAAAAAATCCAGAATCCAACCCACCAGATTATTACTCAAATCAAATTGTTGCAGGAGCCTTTCAACTAAAATATGAGGTTGGATTGTATTAAAGGCGGAAGAAAAGTCCACAAATAAAAGCCTGGCGTGCGTCCCATTAAAATCCAGATGTTCAAAAAGCATGTTAAACAGAGTGACAGTGGCATCCTCCACTCCTCTGTGAGGCCTATAGGCAAACTGCAAAGGATCCAATGCATGCTCAGTCTGCTTTAGGACCTCAAATCTGACCAGTTTTTCAAAAATTTTCATTAAAATTGAAGTCAAAGCAACTGGTCTAAAATCATTTACCATCTTAGGACAGCTGGATTTTGGAACGTGGACAACCACAGCATCTTTCCAGATCTTAGGCACATGTTGTGTCTGTAAGGACTTATTGAAAATGTAGTGAAATACAGGACTCAGTTCATGTGCACAGGACTTTACCAATCGCCCACATATATTATCAGGGCCCTGACTTTTGTTCACTTTTACAGCACAGAACGCCCTTTTAACATCCTGCACCTCAGTATTAAAGCGCTGATTGTCTTTGAGTTTCTGTTTCAAATCTTGGGTTTCTGTGCTAAAATCAAAGGAGTCAAAACGACCATAAAAACAATTAAGAGCATTAGCCAGCTCTGTGTCTGAATTAAAACCATCTAAAAACACATGATTACTGCGCTCTGTGCTCTGAAGGCCTGCAATAGTTTTCATACTGGCCCAGGCTGAGCCAAGTTTCTTTGTTGCCATCTTGCTTTCCAACTCTGATTTATAATTCTGTTTTGCTCTTAAAATTTTGGCCTTCAGCTCTTTTGTGTCAACCTGCAGCTCAGAAACAACCCCCTGTTTAAAGGCAAGTGCTTTCCTCTGTAAGCAGGATTTAACTGATTTTGTAACCCATGGCTTGTTGTTGGGATATATTTTGACATGTTTACGTGGAACAATCATGTCTTTGCAGAAAGTCATGTATGAGCATGTCACGTCCACTAAAGAGTCCAAATCATCTCCGCAGGACAGTGTGAACACCTCCCAGTCCGTACAGTTAAAGCATTCCTGGAGGCAGTGCACTGAATCATCTGTCCACACGTTTATGTCTCTGGTCTTCGCCTTGTCTCTTCTGACAGCAGTTTTATATGTGGGCAGCAAATGTACACATTTGTGATCTGAGGATCCTAAAGGAGGAAGGGGAATAGATTTATAGGCCCTCTCTGTGGATCCATAGCACAGGTCCAATGTCTTTTTTCACCTGGTTGGGCAGGAGACATACTGATAAAAGTTTTTAAGTGTCTTCTTTAGAGACATATGGTTAAAATCCCCAAGAATAAAATCTGGAGCCTCTGGGGAAATCGACTGCAACCACTGTACCACATCAAAGACGGTGCTGGAGGTGGAGGCAGCATCCGCCCTCGGGTGAATGTACACAGTCGTTCTAAAAAGTTGGGGTAACTCGCGGGGCAGATAAAAGGGGCGTACTGACACGGACAGAAGCTCCACATCTGGTGTAGAGATGCGCTCTCTGACCGTGACAGATGTACAGTACTGTTTATTAATATATAAACATACGCCGCCCCCTGACGTTTCCCCGTTACCTCTTCCTGCCGATCGAAACGAAGTGGAGCTCCAAAGCCGTCAATACACAGGTCCGGGTCCCGGTCATCCACCGTAAGCCACGTCTCTGTGTAAGCCATGACACAGCAGTTCTTGAAATCCTTCTGATATTGTACATTTCCTTGAATTTCATCCACTTTATTTCTCAGGGTTTGTACGTTCCCCATAATAATGGAAGGCAGAGGAATGTGGTTAAGCTGACGCCTCCTCAGGCTTAATCTTATGCCTCCACGCTTTCCACGTTTCCTCCTCTTGTCTCTCTTTTCATTGCTGTGTCCATGAAAATCTCTTAAAATAAAGTCCGGCAGTTGCAGTACAGACTCAAACACAGATGCTGCATTATCCATGTTTAAATGCAGTAACATGTCTCTGGAATACTGCGTTCTTCCTGGCGTGACCGCAATCACGCTTACCTCCAAAACAAAGAGCCGGTAAGAAAGAAACGACAGTGCAAAAACAAGAAGGAAATCCATACTGGTGGAACCAGGGAGCTCTTCGTTATAGTCCACAAACATTCAAGGACAAAAATGACACAGAGAATTACGTTAAAACGCCTTAAAGTGCATAAAAACAGAGACACACATGTCAAACTTTTTTCACCTGCTGCCGGTCGCTGCGTGCGCATGTGCCCATCCATTTGTATATCTTACTGGTGCATTTGTATATCTTAATGTATATCTTACTTGTATATCACTGGTGCAGGTATGTCTGGCTGACTCTGCAGGTATCTTCTACAGACGTGGACAAAATTGTTGGTACCCCTCTGTATATATTTGTATATGTAATAATAAACATCTTCATTTAAAAACTGCATTTTGTGTTTACTTGTGTTATCTTTGTCTAATATTTAAATATGTTTGATGATCTGAAACATTTAAGTGTGACAAACACAAAAAATGAGAAATCAGGAAGGGGCAAACACTTTTTCACACCACTGTATACTATTGAATTCATGATTCAGTGTGTAATGGATAGGGAATGAGTGAATGATTTCACGCACAGCGTTAGTCTTCCAGTAACGAGACAAGTGTCTCCAGTGTTTTAATAAATCATTTCTGAAGTTATATAGTTTAGTGGGCCAGATAATTACTGAAAGCATAATGTTTTGTTGCTGCCACCTTGTGGCCGTAATTGAAATTAAACTCAGAACATCCTCCATTGTACAAGCAGAATTCACCAAATTACAATCTCCATTCCTAAAAATAAATAAGTTCACATTCAGAAAAACACACAAGACAAACTGCAATACAATGAGAATCAAAATTTGGATCATAAAGTAAAAAGAGTCAGAAATTATTCTTCTAAATGTAATGTATACCAAATTCCTGTCTTCTGTCGAAACAGGACTAATATGGGCACCCAGCACACGTGTGGGCACCCAGCACAATGCAGACTGATAATATTCACGCTCAGTAGGGATTGCATACGGACAGAGAGCCCCTTGGGGGACAACTGTAGAAGAGCTTGGAATAACGAGGCGATGTGACTTATAAGCCAAAGTTTATTATCAGCTTCGCTCCTCTAACAAGTCTCATCTGGTGCAGCAGCAGAAGAAGTAAGAGATCGAACACATTCGGCTCTACATACTTATACTCACACATAACAAAAGACATGCATATCAAAGCTGACATCCCTCATTATCTTAATCCCCCTCCTTTGTCTTCGTACCCCTCCACCTGGCCCTGGGAGGTCAGGGCGACCTATCTGGTCTCCACCGCAGCGCCTCGGATGCTCTTTGATCTTCACTGGCGGTTGAGACCTTTTGTCCTGTTCTGAGGTGTGAAGTTGCTTTACATATGTAATCACCAAACATTCTCACATGCTTATACATATGTACAGTGGGGCAAAAAAGTATTTAGTCATCCACCAATTGTGCAAGTTCTCCCACTTAAAAGATGAGAGAGGTCTCCAATTTTCATCATAGGTATACCTCAACTATGAGAGACAAAATGAGAAAAAAAAAATCCAGAAAATCACATTGAAGGATTTTTAATGAATTAATTGGTAAATTCCTCGGTAAAATAAGTATTTGGTCACCTACAAACAAGCAAGATTTCTGGCTCTCACAGACCTGTAACTTCTTCTTTAAGAGGCTCCTCTGTCCTCCACTCGTTACCTGTATTAATGGCACCTGTTTGAACTCGTTATCAGTATAAAAGACACCTGTCCACAACCTCAAACAGTCAGACTCCAAACTCCACTATGGCCAAGACCAAAGAGCTGTCAAAGGACACCAGAAACAAAATTGTAGACCTGCACCAGGCTGGGAAGACTGAATCTGCAATAGGTAAGCAGCTTGGTGTGAAGAAATCAACTGTGGGAGCAATTATTAGAAAATGGAAGACATACGAGACCACTGATATACTCCCTCGATCTGGGGATCCACGCAAGATCTCACCCCGTGGGGTCAAAATTATCACGAGAATGGTGAGCAAAAATCCCAGAACCACATGGGGGGACCTAGTGAATGACCTGCAGAGAGCTGGGACCAAAGTAACAAAGGCTACATCAGAAACACACTACGCCACCAGGGACTCAAATCCTGCAGTGCCAGACGTGTCCCCCTGCTTAAGCCAGTACATGTCCAGGCCCGTCTGAAGTTTGCTAGAGAGCATTTGGATGATCCAGAAGAGGATTGGGAGAATGTCATATGGTCAGATGAAACCAAAATTGAACTTTTTGGTAAAAACTCAACTTGTCGTGTTTGGAGGAGAAAGAACACCATACCTACTGTGAAGCATGGGGGTGAAAACATCATACTTTGGGGCTGTTTTTCTGCAAAGGGACCAGGACGACTGATCCGTGTAAAGGAAAGAATGAATGGGGCCATGTATCGTGAGATTGAGTGAAAACCTCCTTCCACCAGCAAGGGCATTGAAGATGAAACGTGGCTGGGTCTTTCAGCATGACAATGATCCCAAACACACCGCCGGGGCAACGAAGGAGTGGCTTCGTAAGAAGCATTTCAAGGTCCTGGAGTGGCCTAGCCAGTCTAGAGATCTCAACCCCATAGAAAATCTTTGGAGGGAGTTGAAAGTCTGTGTTGCCCAGCGACAGCCCCACAACATCACTGCTCTAGAGGAGATCTGCATGGAGGAATGGGCCAAAATACCAGCAACAGTGTGTGAAAACCTTGTGAAAACTTAGAGAAAACGTTTGACCTCTGTCATTGCCAACAAAGGATATATAACAAAGTATTGAGATGAACTTTTGTTATTGACCAAATACTTTTTTTACCGAGGAATTTACCAATTAATTCATTAAAAATCCTTCAATGTGATTTTCTGGATTTTTTTTTTCTTATTTTGTCATAGTTGAGGTATACCTATGATGAAAATTGGAGACCTCTCATCTTTAAAGTGGGAGAACTTGCACAATTGGTGGCTGACTAAATACTTTTTTACCCCACTGTAGGTTATGGGATATATGATTAATATAGACCACAGCCCCCCCCCCCCCAAACGACTAAGAAAAGGACAATAGAAAAATTCACAGTTTAAGATAATTATTATGACATACCAACTGCTACACCTCTTGACAAGGAAGAAACTTTCCAGCAGCTATGCTCCTGTAGAGAATTCAGTGGTAATCATAACAGCGTAGTAATATCACAAGTCAGTCTTAAACTGTTACAGCACAATTAGTGAACAACTTTTGAGTAGTTTGCATCAGTCCCTGTGCCGTCTCGGTTTAAATCTTCTCCCGAATCTGCTGTGGGTCCGCTTGGGCGTCCTGGTGGGACCTTCCTGTAAGGAATCTGCAGCTTGGGGAGGAGAGTGATTATTCGTTCCCTGCAGGGGGGCTGAGTCTTTTCTCTTGGGGGGTCTACCCCGCCGAGGTGCTCTCGCCAACCGTGCAGGCTCGTCTCTCAACAAGAAGGCAGGTTTAAGTCTGTCAATGCTGACTGTTTCTTTTCTGTCCCCTAAATCAAGCACAAAGTGTTTATCACCAGGTTCCAGCACTCTGAATGGTCCATCGTATGGTGGGCGGAAGGTTGGTTTTAAAGCTTCATGCCTAACAAAAACGAATTCAGCGTTTTTTAAAGCTTGGGGAACAAAAACCCGCGGAAAAGAGTGATGTGCCGGTCCGGGGAGAGTGTCAGGGCCGTTGCTGCCTAAAAACCTCGGGGCTGGAAGATGCCCTGGCTCTGGGTTCTCTGGTAAAAATTCACCTGGGAGCCTGAGAGGTTGTGCAAAAACTAATTCTGCTGGGGAGGCATCTAGATCCTCTTTGGGCGCAGCACGCAACCCTAATAAAACCCAGGGGAGTTTATTTACCCAATTTGTATCCGTTAGTGAGGCTCTGAGGGCGGTCTTTAAAGATCTGTGAAAACGCTCGCATAACCCATGAGCCTGAAGGTGATAAGCGGTGGTGCGGTGAATTGTCGCCCCTAAGCTGCTGGCCATGGCTGACCAAAGCTCCGAGACAAATTGAGGCCCCCTATCAGACGTGATGTCCGATGGGACGCCGAAACGTGCCACCCAGTTTGTTAAAAAAACGCGAGCGACTTCCTCCGCTGTGGTTGACGCCAGAGGGACCGCCTCAGGCCAGCGCGTAGTATGGTCTATCATTGTTAACAGATGTGTGAAACCTTGGGAAGGAGGTAGTGGTCCCACGAGGTCGACATGAACGTGGTCGAACCTTCTAGCTGGGATTCGAAAAGGCTCTAGAGGGGCTTTTGTGTGTTTGTGTATTTTGGCGCGCTGACAAGAAATGCAAGTCTTTGCCCATTCCTTTACATTTTTGCGCAGGCCGGGCCACACAAACTTTTCGGCAACCATTTTAACCGAAGCGCGCACACCCGGGTGCGCGCGGGAGTGAATTGAGTCGAAAATACGGCGGCGCCATGCAGCTGGGACTACCGGGCGAGGTCGGCCGATTGAGATGTTGCATATTAGGGGGGGCACACCGTCGCGTAAACCCCTTTCCTCCAGCCTTAACCCTGTTGGTCCAGACAGGAGTGCGCACACATCCGCGTCACTACTTTGCTCCTCCGCCATGGCTGCGTAATCTATCCCTACGTGGATTGGGGCTGCATATGTGTCCGCGTTGGCGAAGAGTTCTGCGGCTGAGGTAGTGTGATCTGTCTCCTCGCGCTCTGGCGATGTCACAGCGCGAGAGAGGCAGTCTGCTACCACGTTAAGTTTGCCTGCCACATGTTGAATGTCTGTGGTGAACTCTGAAATCGCAGCTAGTTGTCTTTGTTGCCTGCCTGACCACGGTTCGGAAATTTTAGCCATCGCAAAGGTGAGCGGTTTGTGGTCTACAAAAGCCGTGAAACGCTACCCCTCCAACCAGAACTGGAAGTGGCGGATGGATAAATGAAGCGCTAGCAGCTCCCTGTCAAAAGTGCTGTATTTACGCTCAGTTTGGTTTAGCGATTCTCTGAAAAATGCCAAAGGTTGCCAGATTCCGCCGACGTGTTGTTCTACAACCGCCCCTATGGCCAGGTCTGAAGCGTCTGTGGTTAGCGCAATGCGGGCCGAGGGATCAGGGTGAACCAACAGTGTGGCGTTAGCTAGGGCACTTTTTACTTCCGCGAAGGCGCGTTCGCGCTCCGGGGTCCATTCGACCGCGTTGGAAGGTTTTTGTTTTCCGAGCGCGTCATATAGGGGATGCATGAGCTGAGCTGCACGGGGGAGGAAACGATTGTAAAAATTAACCATTCCCAAAAATTCCTGCAGCGATTTGACCGTTTGTGGCGGTGGGAAACTTTTTACTACGCGAACTTTGTCTGGCAGTGGGACTGCCCCCTTCGGTGAAACTCCAAATGCAAATTCGGCTGGATTGATTATTAACCCGTGCTCTTCTAGTCTCCGAAAAACCATAGTGAGATGCTGTTCGTGTTCTTCCTCCGACGAGCTGGCTACCAGCATATCGTCGAGGTAGACGAACGCGAAGGGGAGGTCGCGTAATACCGCGTCCATCATCCGCTGAAAGGTTTGAGCAGTGCCTTTGAGGCCAAAAGGCATCCGCAAAAATTCAAAAAGACCGAAGGGGGTTATTACAGCTGTTTTAGGAATGTCTTCTGCTCGAACGGGGACTTGGTGATAGCCGCGGACCAGGTCTATTTTTGAAAAAATGCACGCACCCGCCAGATGTAGTGAAAAATCTTGGATGTGAGGAATTGGGTAGCGGTCATGCGCTGTCGCATTGTTTAATCTGCGGTAATCGCCGCACGGTCTCCAAGAACCGTCGGATTTTGGGACCATGTGAAGCGGTGACGCCCAGGGGCTTTTTGAGCGCCTGATAATGCCTAGTTTTTCAAGGGTGGTAAACTCGTCCCGAGCTATGGCGAGCTTGGTCGCGTCTAAGCTCCGAGTTTTGGCGAATACGGGTGGGCCCGTTGTGGGAATAAAGTGTTCGACCCCGTGCTTAGCCACTGTAGCTGAGAATTTGGGAATTGTGAGTGCTGGAAATTGGGTGAGGAGTTGATCAAACTTACCTCCTGCTGTAGTGACGCTGGCCTGCACGGGTGGTGGAGAAACTCGAGCTGAGCAGGGAATAGAAGCAAAGGACAATGCATTAACCAAGCGTCTGTTCGCTAGATCGACTAATAACCTATGTGCACACAAAAAGTCTGCACCCAACAAGTTAAAACTCACCGCCGCTACAACAAATGTCCATCTGTAGTTGCAGCCATGGATGCGGAGGGGCAGGTTCCTTTTGCCATAAGTGTCGATGATGGAGCCGTTGGCTGCCATCGCTCTGCTGCCCCGGGGGCCCATGGCCCGGTCTGTTTGGGAGGGCATGATAAAACTCAGTTGAGCTCCCGTGTCAATGAGGAACTGCTTGCCGGTGTGTCCGTCCGTCACATATAGAAGCTTGCTTTTTTCGCCGAGAACCGCCGCTGTTAATGGTTCTCGGCTTTGGCGTTTCCCGAAATCGTGAATTTGCAGGGGGGAACGCATTTGTAAGCCTTCTCGGCGAAGCGGTGGTGGTAATAACAGACGTCGCTCCGTCTGTTACGTCTTGGCTGTGTTGCTGCCATGGTGGGCGGATTCTGCTCAGTGGTTTGTGGCTCCCTGTCGCTCCGGACATCAGCGTTGAGGTCTGCGGATGCTGCTGTGGGTGTCTGTTCACTGCAAGCGTTGACGAGTCGCTGCGCTTCGCGAGCCAGCGTGCGGAAGTCTTGCTGGGTGCTGCATCGCATGCTGGCAAGCGTCCCTCTCATGTGTGGCGGCAGCGTACTGAGGAATATAAATTGGAAGAGGAAGTTGTCATTGTCCTCTTCTTTGAGCTGCAGCAAGTCCTCCATGAGGGCCTTGGGTCTGCATCCTCTGTGGCCGTAGACCGCCAGGATCCTCTTGGCTCTCTCCTCGGCAGAGGGGACGAAATTCGCCACGATGGTCGCTTTCAGTTCTCTATATTTGTCCTGGGCCGGCGGCCGCTGGATTATGCTCCGTGCACATCTCGAAGTGGCGGCGTCGAGTTTGGCGACGATGTGATAAAACTTTGTATCGTCAGCCGTTATGCCCTCAAGTGCAAACTGGGCTTCAGCTTGCTGAAACCACGAGGTCGGGTCTTCCTGCCAGAAGTCCGGCAGCTTGACGGTGACGGCGTTTGTGTGGGCCGTCCCTGATGTGTCTGCAGGGTGAGAGTGCCTTCCTTCGGCTCTCGCAGCGACGCTGGTGCTCGGTTGAGCCCTCTCTGTCACTTCTGCCGTGGGGGAACGTCGTCCATCTGTTCCCCTGCCTGCATGGGCGCCGGCATCTGCCTGGGTCGCCACAGATGAGTCGATCGCGGGGGAACGCCTCTGGTCCATCCTCGCGTCAGGGTCACCAGTGTAGAAGAGCTTGGAATAACGAGGCGATGTGACTTATAAACCAAAGTTTATTATCAGCTTCGCTCCTCTAACAAGTCTCATCTAGTGCAGCAGCAGAAGAAGTAAGAGATCGAACACATTCGGCTCTACATACTTATACTCACACATAACAAAAGGCATGCATATCAAAGCTGACATCCCTCATTATCTTAATCCCCATCCTTTGTCTTCGTACCCCTCCACCTGGCCCTGGGAGGTCAGGGCAACCTATCTGGTCTCCACCGCAGCGCCTCGGATGCTCTTTGATCTTCACTGGCGGTTGAGACCTTTTGTCCTGTTCTGAGGTGTGAAGTCGCTTTGCATATGTAATCACCAAACATTCTCACATGCTTATACATATGTAGGTTATGGGATATATGATTAATATAGACCACAACAACCAGTTAATCACGTGATTGATATGTATTGACTGATATGTATATCAATATGTAAATGTACCATGCATTCTCTCTTGTCCTATTGTTATACATCCCCGGAGTAAGGAGAGTAATTCCGGTGCCAGTTAATCACGCAACTGATATGTATTGACTGATATTTATATCAATATGTAAATGTGCCATGCATTCTCTCTTGTCTGTATAAAAGAGCTGACTTTACATGCCTCACGAGAGTGCACTCACAACAGCACACACACAGCACAGCGCTACTGTGTGTCTCATGATGATGGAGGAATAAAAACTCTGAAAGCTTCAGCTCGCCATGTCACGTTTGAACTTATTTTGTTCCGCCACACTGGTGACCCTTGACGAAGAATGGAACACGAGGCGAACACCCCGGAGATGACCTGGACGGAAAGCCCCAGAATGCATCATGGTGCGACCCTCGCCTGATCTTTTACCTCCACACTGGTGACCTGACAAGGGAGAATGATTGTCTGCTCCCTCTCACTGCGCTGTGGACACAGAGGACCAGAGAACGCCTGCAATCTCTTCATCCTCACCGGAGCGCAGCGCTGGGACCAAAACACACCATGAACAACACGAGCAAACGAAGGAAGCAGCCTGAACGGGGACAATCATCACAGGCACATGCCTGTCCGTCAGATCACTTTAGAACATTTGACCACCAAAGCTCATCTGTAACACTGGGGTTAAACAGGGTTTTTTTTTCTTAAAGAGTCCCAAAGAAGGCAGCGAAATGAATGCTGGCGTTCAAAACTGTAGTGTTTTTGCAGCAGTCACATTTCCTCTTGTTAACCTTTCCTGCTTTGGTCTCCTAACCGTCGTTGGGGGACGCAGGGGACATCGGTCTTCTCCAGGGCCGGAGGCAGCTTTCCCTCCGGGGTTAACTCCCGAGTAAACCTCACAGTTGTTAACAACAATATGGTGGTACACAGAAGAGCAGGCCGTTTTGCTGAAGAGTTGGGGCTTTATTATCACACTGCACTGCTAATAGCAGCAATTTTACCTGCTCCAGTCGCCTAGCTCTCTCTCTACTCACCCGCACACTTTACACACACCGTAAAGTGTGTGTAAAGTGTACACACACCATTTACACAGGGGCGGGGGCGCGCCTCGGCTGCGCGCACGCACTCACTCACTCACATTCACGTACTGAGCTGCCCTATCTAAGCATATGAGCTAGACACATCCTACAACACTCTCCAATTGGATGTGCCAGCATTAAAGCTGTTATATACTTCGTTACAAATGAAAAATATCAGCATATACATTCAGGAAATAAGATAAGATAAGATAAGCCTTTATTAGTCCCACAATGGGGAAATTCCAGGATTGCAACAGCACAGGGATAGCAACACTCAGAGCAACAATCAGAAGGCAAGAAAAAACAAGAACAGCTAGTATACATATGTACATATTACTATAAATAAATATATATATATATATATATATATATATATATATATATATATATATATATATATATATATATATATAGACACAGTGCAGAGCATTGTGGTTGGTGAATGTGCAGCAGAAAGTCTAAGCTCTCTCTCCGCGGATGCGGCGGGCCGGCTGGATGTCTTTGGGCATGATGGTGACCCTCTTGGCGTGGATGGCGCACAGGTTGGTGTCCATGAAGAGACCCACAAGGTAGGCCTCGCTGGCCTCCTGCAGAGCCATGACGGCGGAGCTCTGGAAGCGCAGGTCGGTCTTGAAGTCCTGAGCGATCTCCCTCACCAGGCGCTGGAAGGGCAGCTTACGGATGAGCAGCTCCGTGGATTTCTGGTAGCGACGGATCTCTCTCAGAGCCACAGTACTGGGCCTGTAACGATGAGGCTTCTTCACTCCGCCGGTGGCCGGAGCGCTTTTTCCGAGCAGCCTTGGTGGCCAGCTGCTTCCATGTTGTCATTTTCCTATTATCAAAATCAAATGTTAAGCATAAATTCTATATTTTTTTTACCTCTGGGTAAAAAATATAAAATTTATGCTTAACAAAAGATGATTGGATACAGCATGTGATTCCCTGTAAATCTCATTTGTGTGTAAGTGTGTGTGCACGTGCATACGGTATCACTCCGTACACATTGCAGATGTACAGGGGGAAAAAAAGTATTTAGTCAGCGACCAATTGTGCAAGTTCTCCCACTTAAAAGATGAGAGAGGTCTCCAATTTTCATCATAGGTATACCTCAACTATGAGACACAAAATGAGAAAAAAAAAATCCAGAAAATCACATTGAAGGATTTTTAATGAATTAATTGATAAATTCCTCGGTAAAATAAGTATTTGGTCAATAACAAAAGTTCATCTCAGTACTTTGTTATATACCCTTTGTTGGCAATGACAGAGGTCAAACGTTTTCTGTAAGTCTTCACAAGGTTTTCATACACTGTTGCTGGTATTTTGGCCCATTCCTCCATGCAGATCTCCTCTAGAGCAGAATCAGAATCAGAATCAGAATCAGAATCAGAATCACATTTATTGCCATTGTTCATGTAGTACACAAACTAGGAATTTTTCTCGGTGCCATGCTGCAACATTAAAAACATGATGAGATAAAGAGATAAACTAAAAAACTAAAAGACTAAAAACATGCAATAAGTGTAGAATAATAAGTAATAATAATAATAATAATAATGAGTAATACTAGTCAAGGCAGTTTTAAATAAATTAGCAAGTAGCAGATAATATGGGGTACCACAGTGCAGTTGATAATGCAACAGAAAAACAGTGATGAATGACATGAGTCTGGTTGAGCTGCTGTACATAGTGCACGAGAGTCAATAAGTCACTTAATGTTCAGCAGTCTGATGGCAGAGGGGAAGAAGCTGTTCATGTGCCGGGAGGTTTTAGTCTGAATGGACCGAAGTCTTCTACCTGAGGGGAGGGGGGCAAACAGTACGTGACCAGGGTGTGAAGGATCGGCTATGATCTGGCCTGCACGCCTCCAGGTCCTGGAGATGTACAGGTCCTGGAGAGATGGGAGCTTGCAGCCGATCACCTTCTCAGCAGTGCACACGACTCGCTGCAGCCTTAGTCTGTCCCTGGCAGTGGCTCCTGCGTACCACACGGTTATGGAGGAGGTGAGGATGGACTCGATGATGGCTGTGTAGAACTGTACCAACATCTTGGTGGGTAGCTTGAGCTTCCTCAGCTGCCGCAGGAAGAACATCCTCTGCTGGGCCTTTTTGATGAGGGAGCTGATGGTCGGCTCCCACTTGAGGTCCCGGGTGATGGTGGTGCCCAGGAAGCGGAAGGAATCTGCAGTGGTGATGGGAGAGCCTGTGAGGGTGAGGGGGGGCAGAGGGGTTGTGACTTTCCTGAAGTCCACAATCATCTCCGCTGTCTTCAGAGCGTTCAGCTGCAGGTTGTTGTGGCTGCACCAGGACACCAGCTGGGCCACCTCTCTCCTGTAGACGGACTCGTCGCCGTTGGAGATGAGCCCGATGAGGGTGGTGTCATCCGCAAACTTGATCAGCTTGACAGACTGGTGGCTGGAGGTGCAGGAGTTGGTATAAAGGGAGAAGAGTAGGGGGGAAAGTACACAGCCCTGGGGTGATCCGGTGCTGATGCTAACAGAGTCTGAGACAGTCTTTCCCAGCCGTACATGCTGCCTCCGGTCCATCAGGAAGTCGGTGATCCACCTGCAGAGGGAGTCAGGCACGTTGAGCAGGGACAGCTTGTCCCAGAGCAGAGCGGGGCGGATGGTGTTGAATGCAGAGCTGAAGTCCACAAACAGGATCCTGGCGTAGGTTCCCGGGGAGCCCAGGTGCTGCAGGATGGAGTGGAGGGCCAGGTTGACTGCGTCGTCCACAGACCTGTTGGCTCGGTAGGCAAACTGCAGCGGGTCCAGGAGGGGAGTGGTGATGGACTTGAGGTGGGGCAGGACCAGGCGTTCAAAGGACTTCATGACTACAGAGGTGAGCGCTACAGGTCTGTAGTTGTTAAGTCCAGTGATCCGTGGCTTCTTGGGGACAGGGATGATGGTGGAGGTTTTGAGGCAGGTCGGCACGTGGCATAACTTCAGGGAGGTGTTAAAAATGCCTGTGAAGACAGGAGTCAGCTCTTTCGCACAGTGTCTCAGGGTGGAGGAAGACACGCCGTCCGGACCGGGGGCCTTGCGCGGGTTCAGTCTGGAGAACTGTCTGTGCACGTCCTGCTCACTGATGACAAGGGCAGGGGGGGAGGAGGGGGGGCGCCTTTGATGAAGTAGGGACTGTGGAGGCAGTGGCGCTGGGGGGAGGGGGGGAGATGGACACAGCTGACGAGGTGTCAAAACGGGCATAATGTTGGGACAGTCTTTGACAAACGGCTTTGTCATCCTGACCTTTAGAAGCCTGAGGCCGATAGTTGGTGATTTGCCTCAGTCCTCTCCACACAGAAGCAGAGTTGTTAGCAGTGAACTGCTGCTGGAGTCTCTCAGAATACACAGATTTAGCTCTCCTCAGCTCTCTGTTAAACCAATATTTGACCTCCCTGTAGCAGTCCCTGTCTCCACTTTTCAACGCTGCTTCCTTCTCCTTCCTGATCTGTCTGAGCTTAGCAGTGAACCAGGGCTTGTCATTTGAGTACCTCGCCCTGGTGCGCGATGGAAGAATGCTCTCCTCACAAAAGTGGATATATGAGTTCACAGTGTCCGTGTACTCATCCAGATCATGCGTGGCTCCTTTAAACATGCCCAGTCAGTTATTTCCATGCACGTGCTCAGCTCCTCCCCAGCTTCACTGGTCCATTTCCTCGTAGTGCTCACAACAGGTTTAGTGAGCTTCAGTCTCTGTCTGTATGTGGGAATGAGGTGGACCATCACGTGATCAGATAGACCGAGTGCAGCGCGGGGAACAGCGTGATACGCGTCCTTCACTGTAGTGTAACAGTGATCCAGCGTGTTCTTTCCTCTGGTGGGGCATTTAATAAACTGATTGTATCGGGGGAGATTGTGGCTCAGATTGCTCTGGTTAAAGTCGCCAACCACAATAACCAGAGAGTCTGGGAAAGCCCGCTCCGTATGTTGAATGTGATCTGCGAGCGCGCACTGAGCCTCGCGCGCATCCGCGTCGGGCGGGACGTAAACAGCGGCCAGGATGAATGAAGCGAACTCCCGTGGGGAATAAAAAGGCTTGCAGTTAATGAATAAATATTCCAGAGCGGGAGAACAGTGTTGGGAGAGTACCGTTACATCAGAGCACCAGCTGCTGTTAATGTAAAAGCAGACTCCTCCTCCTGAGTACTTACCAGAGAGCTCTGTGTCTCGATCAGCACGAAACAGCTGAAATCCCTCGAGGAGGAGCGCGCTGTCCGGAGTTGATTCCTTAAGCCAGGTCTCAGTAAAACAGAGGGCAGACGAGGTAGAGAGGTCCTTAAATCGCATCAGCAGTCTCAGTTCATCTACCTTGTTAAAGAGAGAATTGGCATTGGACAGAAATATGCCAGGCAAGGCCGTGCGCGTGCCTCTCCTACGAAGCCACACAAGAGCGTCCGCTCGCCTTCCTCTCTTTCGCTGTCTCACTTTTTGGGCTAAAAAGTGAACCAGATCGGCGGCAGGAGCCAAAAAAACTGGGAGTAGGTCCGTGGGAGTGAAAGTCCTGATATTTAGTAGCTCTTCACGGGTGTAAGAGCAGGCAGACACACAATTGACGAACAAAAACATACAAATTAAAGCGCAGCGAAGCCCCATGACGGCCACTGTGGGCGCCATCTTGGATCATCTAAACACTTGGATCTATAAACACTGCTGGGCCATTATAACACAGTTATAATGACACAGCAGTATAATAACTTAGTAATCACATTAAATACACACACAAAGTAACGTTCTCTGCTGGCAAAGCATGCTGGGAAAATCCCTGCCCCCCTTAACACGGCCCCGACGTTACAATATGTATTCTGTGTGTGTGTTTCAGATGGTTCTCTTGTGGGAAAAATATTGCTTCAAACGGTCGGCGTTAACGTTCAACACAGTGATGTGACCCCAACTTCACAAACGCGAAGTGGCTATAATGTCTGTAGACATGTTTAGCTTCCTGTGAAATAAATTGATCTGATCTGTGTCAAAATCATGGAGACTGTTGAGACGTCATGGAATTTACCTGCTCCAGCCAGTGGTGTCGTGGCAAAACATGGATCAGGGGCCATATGAGCCGTTAAATATATATTTCAACAGGTAAACAGTACTGAGTTAGGCTTAAGATATATTTAACAATTATGATGCATTTTAAGCCAAAACAAATGGCTCTAGGATTAAAAGTAATTAAAATAATGCAGTCGCAAGGTTACATGGAGAAATATGTGGATTAACTGGAAATATATCATATTGAGTATTGCTGACTACATATAGATACTGTATAAATACAGTATATACAGTGGGGTAAAAAAGTATTTAGTCAGCCACCAATTGTGCAAGTTCTCCCACTTAAAAGATGAGAGAGGTCTCCAATTTTCATCATAGGTATACCTCAACTATGAGAGACAAAATAAGAAAAAAAAATCCAGAAAATCACATTGAAGGATTTTTAATGAATTAATTGGTAAATTCCTCAGTAAAATAAGTATTTGGTCAATAACAAAAGTTCATCTCAATACTTTGTTATATACCCTTTGTTGGCAATGACAGAGGTCAAACGTTTTCTCTAAGTTTTCACAAGGTTTTCACACACTGTTGCTGGTATTTTGGCCCATTCCTCCATGCAGATCTCCTCTAGAGCAGTGATGTTTTGGGGCTGTCGCTGGGCAACAGAGACTTTCAACTCCCTCCAAAGATTTTCTATGGGGTTGAGATCTGGAGACTGGCTAGGCCACTCCAGGACCTTGAAATGCTTCTTACGAAGCCGCTCCTTCGTTGCCCGGGCGGTGTGTTTGGGATCACTGTCATGCTGAAAGACCCAGCCACGTTTCATCTTCAATGCCCTTGCTGGTGGAAGGAGGTTTTCACTCAAAATCTCACGATACATGGCCCCATTCATTCTTTCCTTTACACGGATCAGTCGTCCTGGTCCCTTTGCAGAAAAACAGCCCCAAAGTATGATGTTTCCACCCCCATGCTTCACAGTAGGTATGGTGTTCTTTCTCCTCCAAACACGACAAGTTGAGTTTTTACCAAAAAGTTCAATTTTGGTTTCATCTGACCATATGACATTCTCCCAATCCTCTTCTGGATCATCCAAATGCTCTCTAGCAAACTTCAGACGGGCCTGGACATGTACTGGCTTAAGCAAGGGACACGTCTGACACTGCAGGATTTGAGTCCCTGGTGGCGTAGTGTGTTTCTGATGTAGCCTTTGTTACTTTGGTCCCAGCTCTCTGCAGGTCATTCACTAGGTCCCCCCATGTGGTTCTGGGATTTTTGCTCACTGTTCTCGTGATAATTTTGACCCCACGGGGTGAGATCTTGCGTGGAGCCCCAGATCGAGGGAGATTATCAGTGGTCTTGTATGTCTTCCATTTTCTAATAATTGCTCCCACAGTTGATTTCTTCACACCAAGCTGCTTACCTATTGCAGATTCAGTCTTCCCAGCCTGGTGCAGATCTACAATTTTGTTTCTGGTGTCCTTTGACAGCTCTTTGGTCTTGGCCATAGTGGAGTTTGGAGTCTGACTGTTTGAGGTTGTGGACAGGTGTCTTTTATACTGATAACGAGTTCAAACAGGTGCCATTAATACAGGTAACGAGTGGAGAACAGAGGAGCCTCTTAAAGAAGAAGTTACAGGTCTGTGAGAGCCAGAAATCTTGCTTGTTTGTAGGTGACCAAATATTTATTTTACTGAGGAATTTACCAATTAATTCATTAAAAATCCTTCAATGTGATTTTCTGGATTTTTTTTTCCCTCATTTTGTCTCTCATAGTTGAGGTATACCTATGATGAAAATTGGAGACCTCTCTCATCTTTTAAGTGGGAGAACTTGCACAATTGGTGGCTGACTAAATACTTTTTTGCCTCACTGTATTTTCTGCATCAACAGTGAACTATATATGTATTCATGTAGTATTGCCCTGGGAATTTTGACAATAAACCTTTGTACTTTTGCAGATGTCTCTATTTTGTTTTACAGTCTTCAGCAAATAATTGTTTTGGTTACTTTTCTTAAAAATGTGCCATTATTTTCAAAGTCACTGATAAATGGTTTGTACTGTTGACTCTTTTCCCACCGGTGTCTGAACAGACAAAATAGAAAATCATGATGCAAACACATAAATCACTAAATCGTTTATTCCAATCGGCAGCAAATTACAGATTATTTAGAATGTGCAAAATTCAAATTAAAAAAAAAAGAAACTGGAATGGGCCACACACTCCAGCCACGCTGCCTCACTGAGCAGCAACTGGTCGGACCCTCGTACTGGTCCTGGTTCAGCAGATCTTCAGCCTGCATCTCTGTAAATAGTGAGGCAAGGTCTGGTTTGGGTGGCTCGTTTTCCCCTTGTCTAGATGAAAGACAGAAATGGGTGGTGGATAATTAAAGCAAGTACAAAACATATTTGAGAAATGAATGAATCTTTATTTCGGGCAGATTAGATTAAAAGAAAGGAACAGAATAATTGAACAAAGGGGAAAAAAATCCAATAAGGTCAAATTAAACAGCAACTCCTCAGATTATACAATTCAACATAACTTATCCGAAATGGGTGATGGCTGAAGCCGCAGCTTATATTGCCCAACCATGTTCCAGCTAAGAATTCAAAAATAAAATAAAATAAGAGTGATTACAAATCAGAACAAAGCCAAGACAAAACGTGACAAAAACTAAGCAACAACACAACACAGACTGGATATGATAATCCTTATGTGATTTTACATGTCGTTTTGTATATACAGCCGCGGACAAAATTGTTGGTACCCCTCTGTTAATGAAAGAAAAACCCACAATGGTCACAGAAATAACTTGAATCTGACAAAAGTGGTAATAAATAAAAATTCTATGAAAATTAACCAGTGAAAATCACACAATGCTTTTGAATTGTGGTTCAACAGAATTATTTAAAAAAAACAAACTCCTGAAACAGGCCTGGACAAAAATGATGGTACCCCTAGAAAAGATTGAAAATAATGTGACCATAGGGACATGTTCAACCAAGATGTGTCCTCTAATTAACATCACAGGTGTCTACAAACTTGTAATCAGTCAATCGGCCTATGTAAAGGGTGACAAGTAGTCGCTGTGCTGTGACCATTGTGGGTTTTTCTTTCATTAACAGAGGGGTACCAACAACTTTGTCCACGTGTGTATGTTTGGAGTATTTCTTCCTTTAGTTTTTGTTTAAATTGTCCAAGCGTTGTACATGATTTTAATTCAGGTCCAATAGCATTCCACGGTCTGACTCCTTGCACTGAGACACAGTGTTGCTTGGTGGTAGTTCTGACTGAAGGTTTTTGAAATATACATGTTCCTCTGAAATGATATCGTTATTTGGAACAACTTTTGGATATTTGCAGGCAGTGATAGATTCTTAGCTTTAAACATTATTACTGCGTCAGCAGGATGCTACCTGTGGATCACCCAAGTAAGCCCCCTTATCTACAATTACTCACGAGTGCTGAACAGCGGTAATTGTATCTGCTTGTGTGTTACAGGGTTGCCAGGTCTCCATCCGGACTGCTCAGTTCCAGCGACCAGAATTCCATACTTGCACTCACTCACGCACTTCACACTCTCACTTTACAATAAAGGGATTATTGTCACTATCTACCCGTGTCAGTGTCTGTCTCCTGGGTCCTGAAACATGTCATTCTTAGCTTTAAACATTATTACTGCAGTTTTAAAGGTAACCAGATCTTTCAATCTGAGAGCTTCTAATTTAAGAAAAAGTCGGTTTGTTGGTTCCCTGTAAGCAGCTTTGTTTATTATTCTAATAACTCTCTTCTAAAGCATAAAGACTGGATATATGTTTTATATGTGTTTCCCCATACTTCAGTACAATATGTCATGTATGGGTATTGGTATCCTCTCTGAAGAGCTGGAGCAGATGGCTGGGGAGAGGGAAGTCTGGGCTTCTCTGCTTGAACTGCTGCCTCTGCAACCCAGACCTCCGGAAAAGCGGTAGAAGATGGATGGATGGATGTCATGTATGGGAGTATTAATGAATGATACAAAGTCCATAGTGTGGGTTGATTCAGCAAATATTTCACTCTGTGCAGTATTGCGATTGATTTGCATATTTTACCTTTAATATAACTATTGTGACTTCCAACACAGTTTTTTATTTGATTATTATGCCAAGGATTTTAATTTTGGATACCCTTTCAATCTCTACACCATTTATACTGAGTTGTTGTGATGGTGTGAAATAACGTTTTCAATAAAAGCTTAGCCACCGCTGTGTCGCCCTGGTTTCAAGTGTGGGTGGTGTTTTGTGCTTGTATTGCTAAAATATAAAAGGAAGCACTACAATGGGTCTCAAATATTTGTAATGTGTTCTATTACTGAATGAGTTTAAAGATGAAATACTATAGACTCCACATATAAACTAAAATTCTAATGGTGACTGAACAACTCCCATTCCCCACGGTGCAAGATACACTATTATGACTACAACTCATAAAGGATTTCAGAAATGATCTGATAAAAATAAATAAACAAGCGGTTTATTTTGTGGTGGCTACTATTGGATGTGCCATTCATTTTCAATTACTCTGTAATTAATATTCACACAAATAAATCTCAATTCAGTCCCTTTCATATTAAGAGGAAATTGTGCTACTTTAAATTTGGCACTTTACCTAAACTTTAACTTAAAAAGCAAAAGATTTGACTATAAATACGATGTGTGTTTACCTGTCACAATACATTGGTGTCAAAACATCGCCATTCCGAGCAGATCCTGTTTGGACTCTACAATGAAATACACACAAATTAAGTACATGCACAGCACGAAAGTGCAACATGTAAAAAAAACAAAAAAACAAAAAAACCCCACCTTTTTAACCAGGATTACAACTAGCTTATTTCATCAGATATTGTCAACACAAAAAAGCAACATACAAGGACGGACGTAGCATTGAGCTAGGTCATCGTTTAAACACGATTAAGTTTTCGTCTGTCCAAATTGAAGTTTCCACTGCTGGAAAAAATAACGTAAAACATGAATATCACATCACTCACCGTCCTGTACATCACAATATCACAGCTTCAACTGCTGAAGTTGGGTGCGTCACGGCTGTACATTCAATTCAATTCGGGTGGCTGGGTCTAATTCCCGGTCCGTCTCCGTCTATTTTGTGGTGTGTCTGCTTGTGCTCCCCACTGCAAGCTCAGTCTGCTTCCCTCTGCATTCTCTCATCAGCCGAAACGCACAGGAAACTATGCTGGACCGCGGTGTTAGATTTCTGCTGAATTCTGTTAAGCCATTCTATCGTTGTTGTTAATAATATCACTTGTTCGCAGGCTCACGGACAAAAAATTGCAAATGGTGGCCAGCAAGCTATTCTGGAAAGTTAGCATAACGCCCACTCTCATGACACTACACCCGGACCAATCAGTGGCCAGCAGTGGGTTGACGTAACAGTGCCGGTACCCTTCGGACCTACTCTCGATTGGTGCCGATAAAACTGGAACAGTTCCGAAAAAACAGAACTGTTAGGCCATTGGCTGCCGAATGGAAAAGCGGACAAAGGGGGCCGAACCGTGCCAATCAGGGCCAAACTGGGCCAAGTGGAAAATTGCCTTATAAACATAGGCTAAGGCTCAAGACAGTAGGCTAAGATCTAAGACAATAAGCTTTGCAGATGAAGAACACTTACTGAGAATGAAGGGAAAGGAAGACTGGAGTCGGGGTTAGGGACTCCAGCCCAACGTTGTGTGAGTCCAACGTAGTGTGAAGTCGCAGCCAGGAGTAACCTCAGCTTCTCCCTTAAATAAGGCACAGCCATTAATCAGGAAATGAGAAAATAATCAATGGAATGTGAATCAGCTGTCACGGCACAGCTCGGCTCTGACAGCCGGAAGTCCCGCCGTGACGCTGTCACAATAAAAACCGTGGAAGGCCATAAGGAAAACAACACAGAAGAACGGGGAAAATACTGGATGAGATCCGAGCGCGGACAGCATCAGCGCTCAGATTGTGACAGTACTCCCCCTTCAAAAGGCACATTCCAGGCGCAACATAACATCCAAGCTTCCAACCAGAAGGCCACCAGGGCCGCCCTAGGGAGGGTGGAGGGGGAAACAGGCCAGGAGGGCGAGAACCAACAAAAACACCATATCAAGGAGATGAGAAGAGAAAAAAAAACCCCACACATACACAAAGGAGGGCAAGAACGATAATCAAAATGATGTGGTTCAAACATAGAAAAATAATGACAAGCTACAACAATCCAAGAGCACAGATGAAATACAAAAGGAACAAGGCAACAAGGAAACTAAAATACAGGTACCAAACTAACACCAGAAAAAAAAAAAACTCAAACCGCTTCAGAGTAGAATAGTTACACTACAAAACTAGTCCCCCCCCCAAAAAAAAAAAAAAAAATCAACAGGCAAAGACAACAACAAAAAGAGCATCCCTTAATCTACAGATGAGAAAAAAACACTTACAGGGATGTCAGCAGGCAGAGCATAGAGAAAGTGATTTAAAAGAAGACTTAATGTTACAGAATTGGGATGTTGTCTATAGAGAGAAAAATGTGGACTTGGCATATGATAAATTTATTGATATATTTAAATTATTATATGATAAAAACTGTCCAATTAAAGAAATTAATAAAAAACACATATACAAAAATTGCCCATGGTTAACCAAAGGGTTACAAAATGCTTGTAAAAAGAAAAATTATCTCTATAAAAATTTTATTAAATTAAGAACTAAAGAATCTGAAAAAAGATATAAAACATATAAAAATAAATTAACTGAAATAATACGAACTAGTAAAAAATTATATTATAGGAAAATGTTAAATGAAAATAAAAATAATATAAAAGGAGTCTGGGATATATTAAACAAATTAAGAAATAATGGAACTCAGAAAATGATATATCCAGAGTATTTCACTGATAATTGTGGTGATATTTATGATAAGAATATGGTAGTAAATAAAATGAATAAATTTTTTGTAAGTGTTGGGCCAGAGTTGGCAGCAAAGATTCCAAATCAAGGAAAAGACACTGTGATTGAGACTTTAATTGGAAGTAACCCTCGGTCAATTTTTCTTACAGCGGTGGATGAACTAGAGGTAAAGTCTGTTGTTGAAAAGTGTAAAAATAAATTATCTACTGATCATGATGGTATTGATATGGCACTAATAAAAAGAACAGTTGATGGTATATTAAAACCATTCACATATATTTGTAATTTATCATTTCAAACTGGTTCATTCCCGCAGAAAATGAAAATAGCAAAAGTAATTCCATTATTTAAGCAAGGAAATAAACACCAATACACAAACTACAGACCAGTATCATTTCTCCCACAATTTTCAAAAATTCTGGAAAAACTTTTCAACAACAGATTAGAAAACTTTTTAAATAAACAGGATGTGCTGAATCAGAACCAATATGGGTTTAGAGCCAAGAGTACAACATCGTTGGCGATAATGGATGCAACAGAAGAAATAATAAATGCATTAGATCAAGGAAAATATGCAATTGGTGTGTTTATAGATTTTAGAAAAGCATTTGATAAAATAAATCATTCAATACTTCTTAATAAATTGCAAATGTATGGTATTAGGGGAATTGCTCTGAAATGGGTTACAAGTTATCTATCTGAGAGACAACAATTTGTGAAAATGGGAGAATATCTGTCTGGGTGTATGGGAATTGCCTGTGGGGTCCCCCAAGGATCAGTATTGGGCCCCAAATTATTTAACATATATATAAATGATATATTCCAAGTTTCTAAATTATTAAAAATAATATTATTTGCTGATGATACTAATATATTTTATTCTGGAAATAATTATAATCAACTAATCCATACTCTAAATAATGAATTAAATAAGCTAAAAAAATGGATGGGTTGTAATAAACTATCACTAAATATAGAGAAAACTAAGGTAATGATATTTGGTAATTGTAAAAATAAAGAAGATACACACATTCATATAGATAATGTAGTTATTGAAAAAGTTAAGGAGATCAAGTTTTTGGGTGTAGTACTGGATGATAAAATTAGTTGGAAACCACATGTCAAATACATACAAAATAAAGTTGCAAAAAATATTGCAATTATAAATAAAATTAAGCAGGTCCTAGATTATAAATCCCTTCATATTTTGTATTGTTCATTAGTACTTCCATACTTGACTTATTGTATAGAGGTTTGGGGTAACAGTTATAAAAGTAAACTTAATTCATTGTTAATATTACAAAAAAGGGCAGTCCGTGTTATACACAAAGTCGGGTACCTCGAACATACTAATTTATTGTTTTTACATTCTAAGTTATTGAAATTATGGGATCTGGTTCATTATTACACAGCACAATTAATGTTTAAAGTTAGTAAAAACCTCTTGCCACACAATATACAGAATCTATTCAGGGAGAGAGAAGGGAAATATAATTTACGGGGGAATACAAAATTTAAAATGCACTTAGTAAGATCTACAAGGAAGAGTTTTTGTGTGTCTGTGTGTGGGGTAAAATTGTGGAATGGGTTGGGGGAGAAACACAGGCAATGTCCAAACATCCATATATTTAAATCAACATATAAAGAAATGATTTTTGAGCAGTATGAGAATGAAGGGCAGTGATGTTACATTGTGTCTTCAGTGAGGGAAGGTTGTTGTGTGTTATGGTGATTGTGAAGGTGATGGTGTTGTTTGTGTTTGCATTGAACATGCCAGAAGTGTATGTTTATTGTTGTCGCAATATTGTTGGATATGGACTGTCATTGTTGTGTCATTTTTGTTGTATAATTTGACTATGGGTGTATTATGGTGAATGTGGTTGTGGGATAATGATGATTATGAGTAATACTGTAATTTGTTTGGTGTGGAGAAGGGGTGGGACTGTATAAGCGCTGGCTTCTTCCCACTCCTTTTGAACATTTTATTTTTGGTTTGTTTTTTTGTTGTGTTTTGAACTCTCTTCTTTCTTTCTTTAACAATGTTTAAATAAAATCAATGTCAATGTCAATGTCAAAAACAAAAAAAAAAGTACAGTTTGGGAGGTCTACCAGCATCCAGCTTCCAGATCGCTGGCAGGGGAAAAAGAAACAGTTTGGGTGGCCTGCCCCAGTCCCAGGCCCAGAGAAACAGTACCTCTGGCGGCCGGACCAGGTCGCCAAACAAAGAAGGCAGTCCTTTGGGTGGCCGACCCAAAACGCTGAACTGGCAAAGCAGTCTCCCGGGCGGCCGACCCATGTCTTTAGGCCACCAGGACCAGAGGGGAGAACTCAGAGGCGGCCTCCCTACCGAGAGGGAAAGCGAGTAGAAGCCGAGCCGAATACGGGGAACCCCAGCGGCAATCGGTGGAGAAGGAAAGGGGGAAATATGAGGGACCAGTCCAGCGTCAGTCGACAGAAGATCTGCAGCTCCTTCTCCAAACATAACCAGAACTGGCACTGCGCCCTTGCTGGACCCCGATCGGGACAGTGCAGCACCCACGATGGACCCCGATTGGGTCAGAGCTGCACCCACGACAGACCCCGACTGGGCCGGCACAGCACCAGGGATGACCTGCAAGCACGAACCTGGAACCTCCAAGACGACGACCGGAACAGACTCGTCACCGGTGACCCTGGGAGAAGGCTCAGAAGAACAAAGAAAACCGGGATCAGGATCACCGGCAGAGCCCGGTGAGACAAGTTCGGATGCAGCGGTCGTCTGCATCCGGCTCGTTTCCCCGAGAGACAGGCAATGATGCTCTAGAATAGAAAAGAGAAAGACAAAATAGAGCACTTGCCTGATCTTCAGTTCTACCGCCGTCCAGGACTTCAACGATCCAGGTTCAACAAGCTGGAGGTCCTCTCCTGGTTCCCATTCGACTGAGGTGGGCTCTACAGCTGGCATGATGGTCCTCACAGTCTGGGGATTCCCCGGTGCTGAAGTCCATGCTGAAGGCCTGCACGGGGTGGTGGCAGGGGATCCGTGGCCTGCTTGGTCGAACTGCCCCTCCATGAAGACCTGGGGATGCTTAATCGTCGGCGCAGGCTCCAACCGGCAGTCCACCCTCCTCCTCTGCCCGTGATGTGGCTGCAGGGCTGGTACCAGGCTCTCCAGGGCCGCAAGCTCCTTCTTCATCCGGTGGAGGAAGCTCGGGGGACTGTGAGCCCCGAACTCCACCCCCAGGAGTCAGACAAAGCAATTCACAATATGAAGGAAGAGAATGAAATAGCACTTGCCTGCTCAGCTGAGGGCCGATGGAAACTGCTGCAGTGGGCTTGGTTCTCTCCTCTCCCCTTTGGATGGTGACGGAGGGCCCCCTGGGAAGACGAAGAGGAGCCGCTCGCACAGGATCAGGAATGGGGACAGCCAGAGGCTGGGTCTGAGCAGGGTGACGGCGTTTTTTGGCAGAGGGCGAGACTTGAGTCAGGTCTGGGAAACGCTGCTGCTGCACAGAGATGGAGGCTAGCAACTCGGCGTACTTGGGGAAACCATAGAGCTCTTCACCAGTCTAGCTGCCGCCACCACAATGCTTTGGCTGTCATTGGGATTGGAGGAAGAGCGAGCTTCAGCCAAGTGGCCCCTGATGAGCTCAGCTACCCACTGTGTCTCTTCACGGGGGGTCCCGGCTGTCCTCCTCCTCCTCCGCTGCGGATGGGAACCTCGTGAAAGAGTGGCCCGCTCAGGAGGCTTCGGGACGACCGTGTCCCGGAAAGGAAGTGGAGGCTTCTTGGCCGCCCTCTCTATTTGTTCCCGTAGTGCCACTATCAAAGTCACTCTCTCCTTCCCTTCTGGAAAGGTGGTCAGATGATAGCTTAATAGCGTCCTCTGTGTGAGATCCAGGTGCTCATAAGCAGAGTGGGTGGGCATAAGCAGACGTGCACTGGCCAAGTAACCATCCACCTCCCACAACCACTCGGGGCAAAACCCACACTCGAATGCTGACATAGTTCATCAAAAAATACTGGCACCCAGAGAAGACAATAGAAAATAGGCTAAGATCTAAGACAATAAGCTTTGCAGATGAAGAACACTTATTGAGAACGAAGGGAAAGGAAAACTGGAGTCGGTGTTAGGGACTCCAGCCCAACGTTGTCTGAGTCCAACGTAGTGTGAGGTCGCAGCCAGGAGTAACCTCAGCTGCTCCCTTAAATAAGGCACAGCCATTAATCAGGAAATGAGAAAATAATCAATGGAATATGAATCAGCTGTCACAGCACAGTTTGACTCTGACAGCTGGAAGTCCCGCCATGACGCTGTCACAATAAAAGCCCTGGAAGGTGTCGAAGACCCTTTGACCTTGTACCTCAAGATTGAAGTTAGGCTCACCAGCTTACAGTTCCTAAAGGAATTTTCCTCATAGGAAATTCTGTCACATGTGTGTTTTGTGCTTGGTGACTTTTGAGAGTTAACCCAGCTGCACTGGCTCCATATACCAGGGGACGTCCACTACCTGTATACCAGACCTCCGACTGAGTGACCTATCCAGTCAGACACCTGGAATACACCCCTGGTATTAATGACAGCCCCTCATGGTCTTGCATTGCTCTTGGTAATCTGGGTGAATATTTAAGATCAGGAAAACTGATCTATAGGAGGTCTATTTAAAAAAAAAAAAAAACACCTAAAAGAGTAACCTTTAAAAACTCATAAAACTGTAACACCTCTTGTAGAAAAATACCTTCTTGAAAAACAACCAGAAAAAGTGGACACTGAATCAGTGATCTCACAAACTCTCATATCGTCTTTTAATATGCTGTAGTATTTATTGAAGGTCTGCAAAGCTCAGCCAAAACATGGTATACTTACATGAAACAGTCAATTAAATCAAAATTGATGAAAATCAAAATCAAACCAAAAATTGACTGAAAAACCTTGATTCAAAAAAGTTGGTAGTTGAAATCAGTCATTTGACCAAAAAAAAAAAAAAGATTCAAAAGACATAAAAAAAATTCAAAAAAATCACCAAAATCAGTCCAGAAAATCAAAAAGTAAAATTAACCAAAAATATGAAAAATCTGAAAGAGTCCAAAATAA
Source organism: Pholidichthys leucotaenia (assembly GCA_020510985.1). NCBI lineage: Eukaryota > Metazoa > Chordata > Actinopteri > Cichliformes > Pholidichthyidae > Pholidichthys > Pholidichthys leucotaenia. The sequence goes on from CM035847.1 coordinate 194,123,948, forward strand.
AAGAAACCCTTTGAATCATAAAACCTAGAAAACACATCTAATCAATTTGTGGTTAACTGTCTAAAAAGCCCTGCTGTTAAAATGCAGTTAAAATGTACATACAATTATCCAGTTTGATTACACTCATCATGTTTGTTGATTACATACATCTTAATCAATAAGTATACACTTGCTTTACTGATTACACAAGATATTACATTTCATGGCATATGCTTTCAATATTGCTTTGCATTCAGTTCTATGCTTCACCAGCCATATCTGCTCCCATCTTTTCTGACCACAGGAGTGTGCGGCCTCTGATAATTTTGTGCCCCTGGCTGACCTCCCTGTGATGTTTTCTGTAGTTTTGAGCCATTTGAAGCAGGATTCCCCATTTTCTTTTCATAGGGGGTATATCGGTGTGATTGGAAGGGTCTGCTACTTTCAGTCCTTTTGCGGTTGTTGGGGTCATGTCTTGGGGTACTCGAACAAAGGCCATAAGGGAATGGGGAAAATACTGGATGATCCGAGCGCGGACAGCATCAGCGCTCAGACCATGACAATTGGTTCGTCAGCTAAAGCTATTCTGAGAGATGCTGGAGAGGACTGACAATAAAAATGTAAGTTTATTAAAAAAAAAATGCCGGCAAACCGAGGCTGCCAACAAATTTTCTCAGATTTACCAAAAATAGAGAAGACTATATTTAAAAAATGGCGTACTCTGCCGATGCGGATCAATGAATGACATGAAAAACGCACTTGGCCCACCACCTAGAAGAGGTAAGCGGTGAACGAGGCACATGCCTGTCCGTCAGATCACTTTAGAACATTTGACCACCAAAGCTCATCTGTAACACTGGGGTTAAACAGGGTTTTTCTCCTTAAAGAGTCCCAAAGAAGGCAGCGAAATGAATGCTGGTGTTCAAAACTGTAGTGTTTTTGCAGCAGTCACATTTCCTCTCCAATCGGCTGTGCCAACATTAAAGCTGTTATATACTTCGTTACAAATGAAAAATATCAGCAAATACATTCAGGAAATATATTGACAATATCAAATCTCCAGTAAATCTTCATATACCCAGAGGTAAAAAATATAGAATTTATGCTTAACAAAAGATGATTGGATACAGCATGTGATTCCCTGTAAATCTCATTTGTGTGTAAGTGTGTGTGCACGTGCATACAGTATCACTCCGTACATATTGCAGATGTATGTGTGTGTATGAAAGAGACAGGAGGAGTCCTGTAGGGTCTGTCAGAGCCACGTCTCCATGTCTGTGCTGTTGTCTGATGTGTGGTCTGACTGCTCAGAGATAGAAGTCACATACTCCTCCCTCCTCTGTGCTTCCAGCTCGGTTCCACTGTTAGTCAGAGCTCTGTGAATGGCACTTCTCTCCTCCTCCTTCAGCTGTCGACTGAGCAGAAAGAAGCCTGGGATACAAATGATGAAGGCGACGGTCCGCAGGCTCAGAGTCAGGCCCAGGTAAGCCATCCTGGGGATCAGGAAAGGTAAAAAGACATACATAAAGATGAATATTAGGCTTATCTTGATGACACACATAGACTGACATTTGAGTTCAGCTCAGTCACTCTCACTATTCACTATGGCAGGTGGCAGATTCAGTTATATAAATAAGAATAGTGAAATAAGGCTATTGCATTTATTTTTAAAAGTATTAAGTTATGATAATGTCACCAGTGTATTAGAAAAAATCACTAATTTATAATAAGCAAAATACACTCACTGATGGGACAGTTTATTATGCCTTGGTGAAAACGGAGGCATACAGTAATCACTCTGCGTCTGTGTGTGGCTGGTTGTGTGTGTATATCTGTCTGTATGTCTGCCTCTCTGTTTCAGCTCGCTCGGTCAAAATCAAGAGGAACTAAAGGCTTGTATCATTGTATCACCGTATTTTCTAAACTTTTAATTTGCCAGAATTTTCAGATAAGGCTTTGTTTTCAAAATAAACACAAATTTAACACCGTTTCTGTCAGTGTGGCCCCAAAAACATGAAATGTAATAACTATGCCGGGCCAGTAGTGGTCGGAGTGCCACTTTTTTACAGCCGCCCATACTGCCATGCCACAGGCACTGAGGAACAGCACCTTGGTGCTTTTTATCGTTGTATCGGTACATTTGGCCACCCGTGATACATAAATCATAATCTTGTGGATACTCAAATATTTAAGATAAGATAAGATAAGATAAGATAAGATAAGATAAGCCTTTATTAGTCCCACAATGGGGAAATTCCAGGATTGCAACAGCACAGGGACAGCAACACTCAGAGCAACAATCAGAAGGCAAGAAAAAACAAGAGCAGCTAGTATACATATGTACATATTACTATAAATTATATATATATATATATATATACACATATACATATACATATACATATATATATATATATATATATATATATATATATATATATACAGTATACTGTATATATATAATTGTCTGGGTCACCCAGACAATTATTGTGTGTTTTCCATGAAAAGTCACACTTATTTACCACCATGAGTTGTAAAATGAATAGAAAATATAGTCAAGACATTGACAAGGTTAGAAATAATGATTTGTATTTGAAATAATATTTTTTCCAGATACTCAACCTGCTCAAAGGAAGGTCAGTTTTATAGCTTCTCTAACCAGCTAAACTGTTTTCAGCTGTGCTAACATGATTGCACAAGGGTTTTCTAATCATCCATTAGCCTTCTGACGCAATGACCAAACACACTGTACCATTAGAACACTGGAGTGATAGTTGCTGGAAACGGGCCTCTATACACCTATGTAGATATTGCACCAAAAACCAGACATTTGCAGCTAGAATAGTCATTTACCACATTAGCAATGCATATTAGATATTAGAGTGTATTTCTGATTAGTTTAAAGTTATCTTCATTGAAAAAAAACAGTGCTTTTCTTTCAAAAATAAGGAAATTTCTAAGTGACCCCAAACTTTTGAACCGTAGTGTATATTGAAGCAGCATGATTTAAGACACACTCCCACATAGCTTCACCCCACCACCCCATCCATTCACACATCCCTGAGACATATTTGGGGGAAAAAAAAAACTAACTATAATATACAAATAATATACAAAATGTCCGTAGGTGCAGTAGTGTGTATGAGAGATTCCGGGTCAACTGTTCAGCATCCTGACAGCTTGTGGAAGGAAGCTGTTGATCAGTCTGGTGGTTCTGCCTCTGATGCTCCGGAATCGTTTACCAGATGGAAGAAGTTCAAAGTGTTTATGCAGAGGGTGAGAACGGTCCTTGACAATGTTCAGTGCCCTGCTCCTACAACGGTTCTGAAAAAGTTCTTGGACAGAGGGGAGGGAGACTCCAATTACCCTCTCAGCCCCCTTGACTATCCTCTGCAGGGCTTTTTTTGTCTGACATACTGCAGCTGGAGTACCATGTAGCAATGCAGTACGTCAGAACACTCTCCACCATACCTCTGTAGAAGGTCCTGAGGATGCAGATGGGGAGAGAGGCCTGTTTGAGTTTCCTCAAGAAGTGCAGTCTCTGCTGAGCCCGTTTCCTGATCCCCAAGGAATTCTTGCTCCAGGTCAGGTCCTGCGAGATCTGCACTCCGAGGAACTTGATGTTCTCCACTCTCTCCACTAAACGGCCGCCGATGCTGAGGGGGACGTGCTCAGGCTGTAACCGCCGGAAGTCGATAATCATCTCCTTCGTTTTGTCCTCGTTGAGCACCAGATTGTTCTCCCTGCACCAGCCCTCCAGGTCTCTCACTTCTTCCCTGTACATTGATTCCTCATCCCTCTGAATAAGTCCCACCACCGTGGTGTCGTCTGCAAACTTAATAATCTGGTTCCCCTCGTGTCTGGATACACAGTCATGAGTTAGAAGTGTAAACAACAGTGGACTGAGTATACAGCCTTGAGGGGATCCGGTGCTCAGCATGACAGAGTTGGAGATGTTGTTTCCAACCCGGACAGACTGAGGTCTCTCAGTCAGGAAATCAAGGATCCAGAGACATGTGGCGGTGTTCAGACCGAGAAGGAGTAATTTCTCCATCAGTCTCTGGGGAATAATGGTGTTGAATGCTGAACTGAAATCAATGTACAGGAATCTGGCGTAGGTGTCTTTCTGGTCCAGGTGGGTGATGACAGAGTGTAGGGTGGTGACTATAGCATCCTCCGTGGAGCGGTTTGAACGATATGTAAACTGGAGCGGGTCGTGTGATGCAGGGAGGCAGGCTGTAATGTGTGGTTTGACAAGCCGTTCAAAACACTTCATCACAATTGGTGTCAGTGCAACAGGATGATAGTCATTCAAACAGGACACAACTGGTTTCTTTGCCACCGGTACAATGATAGAGGTCCTGAAGCATCTGGGAACAATGGCCTGACTCAGGGAGATGTTATAAATATCAGTCAGGACATCCGCCAACTCGCTCGCGCAGTCTCAGAGCACACGTCCCGGAATGTTGTCCGGACCTGCAGCTTTGCGTGGGTTGACTCTGGTTAGGGTCCTCCGTGTGTCCGCTGTGTTGATGGTAAAAGCTGGTCCGACCGATGGTGGGGGTGGGCCAGCCCTCCCTCTGATTGTCGAGTTTGATGCTTCAAAACGTGCAAAGAAGTCGTTAAGCCTGTCTGGAAGCGAAGCGTCGTCATCATCGACCCCCTGCCTAGACTTATAGCCCGTCAGTGTCCGAACTCCCTGCCACATCTGATTGGTGTTCCTAGTGTCACAGAGGTGTCCCTGGATTTTCTCCGCATAGGCGCGCTTTGCCGCCTTAATTCCCTTTGAGAGCGCAGACCTGGCTGAGCGGAGGGCAATCCTGTCCTTCGCTCTGAAGGCTGCATCTCTGGCTGTAAGCAGCGAGCACACCTCTGCAGTCATCCAGGGCTTATGGTTACCCCGCATAGTGATGGTCTTCACTGTAGTGACATCCTCTGTGCACTTTGCGATGTAGCTGGTGACTGTATCAGCATACTCCTCCACATCTGTCTTCTCTTCCTGGGAGGCTGCTATTTTGAAGACCTCCCGGTCTGTGTGCAGAAAACAGTCTTTCAGTGCAGAGGTTGCACTCTCTGTCCAAATTCTAATTTGTTTCACTGCTGGCCTGCTGCGCTTCAATAAAAGTTTGTAGGCAGGCAGCAGCATCATGGATATGTGATCAGAAAGGCCGAGATGGGGGCGGGGTATTGCCTTATATGCATCTGTGTTTGTGTACACTAAGTCCAACATATTCTCTCCTCTGGTCTTAAAGTCTACACATTGTTCTGTCACTTATTAGACGGCCAAGTATTATGGTATTATGGTACCACAGCTGTGGAAAACATCTTGTGTGGTACCTGTACCAAAAACTTCCCACCCCAAAGACCTGAACAGCTACAGACTGGTGGCCTTGACGTCCCACTTGATGAAGACCCTGGAGAGACTGCTCCTTGCTCACCTCCGCCCCCTGGTGGAACCAGCGATGGATCCACTCCAGTTCGCCTACCAGCATGGCATTGGGGTGGAGGATGCGGTGATCTTCCTCCTTCACCGTTCTCTGTCCCACCTGGAGAAGCCCGGGAATATGGTGAGGATCATGTTCTTTGACTTCTCCAGTGCTTTCAACACCATCCAACCGATGATCCTGAAGGACAAGCTGCTGCGCGCAGGGGTGGACCAGCACCTGTCATCATGGATCCTGGACTACCTCACGAACCGGCCTCAGTTTGTGAGAACCCGGGACTGTGTGTCCGACACGATCATCAGTAGCACAGGGGCCCCCCAGGGAACGGTGCTGGCTCCCTTCCTGTTCACTCTTTATACTGCGGACTTCTCACACAACACAACACACTGCCATCTACAGAAGTTCTCTGAAGACTCTGCGATCGTTGGCCTCATCTCCAATGGAGATGAAGCTGAGTACAGAGGGGTTATCCAGGACTTCGTGGACTGGTGCCATCGGAACTGCCTCCAAATCAACGCGAGAAAAACTAAGGAGCTGGTGGTGGACTGCCGCAGGCAAGGACAACCCCTCACAGCACCAGTAAATATACAGGGAACAGACATCAAGATGGTGACAGCCTATAAGTACCTGGGTGTTCATCTGAACAATAAACTAGACTGGTCACACAATACTGATGCACTCTACAAGAAGGGACAGCGCAGGCTGTTCCTGCTGAGGAGACTCAGGTCTTTTGGTGTACAAGGCGCGCTGCTGAAGACATTCTATGACACGGTGGTGGCATCAGCCATCACTTTTGGAGTGGTCTGCTGGGGCAGTGGCATTACTGCAGCCGACAGGAAGAGACTGAACAAACTGATCAAGAAAGCTAGCTCTGTCCTGGGGCAGCGCCTTGATCCGGTGGAGGAGATAGGAGAGAGAAGGACGGTGGCTAAACTGTCATCTCTGCTGAAGTCCGAGTTCCACCCTATGCAGGACATACTGAATGCACTGAGGAGCTCATTTAGCAGCAGACTACATCATCCCAGGTGCACAACCGAGAGGTTTCGCAGGTCCTTCCTACCAACGGCTGTCAGACTGTACAACCTAAGCAGGGCTGCTCGCAGAGATAGTAAAAAGACGTAACAAACTAATAGTTTTTTGAATGCAAAAGATGCAATAGACTTACACAATGGTCCCCTCCGGCATACAACTAGGAAAATACTGGTCGCTATGGAGAGTGAGAATATGTATGGGCACATAATCATACCATGTAGGATAACTAAGTAGAGGGTTATGCTGTTTCATCCCATCTAGCAACAATGCTCTGCACTGTGTGTGTTTATATATTTACATATTTATTCCATCTAGCTACATTGCTCCGCACTGTGTGTTTACATATTCATATATTTATTCCATCCAGCTACAATGCTCTGCACTGTGTGTCTGTGTGTGTGTATATACGTATATATTTTATAGTAATATGTACATATGTATATTAGCTGCTCTTGCTTGCTTGTTTTTTTTCTTGCCTTCTGATTGTTGCTCTGAGTGTTGCTATCCCTGTGCTGTTGCAATCCTGGAATTTCCCCATTGTGGGACGAATAAAGGCTTATCTTATCTTATCTTATCTTATGCGTGGTAAACTGAAACATTTCTGCCCATGTGGATACACTTGATTACTAAATAAAGTGAGTTCTGTTAAACAAAGGAAAAAAGACACTTTGCTCAGTTTCATATTGTTGTGAATTAAGTAAATTTAATTTTTTAAATTAATTTGATACTATTTACAGATAAGGCCTTGTTTTCAAAATAAATACAAATTTAACTCAGCTTTACCATCAATGTAGCTGTGAAAAAGCTATTGTAATAACTATGCCCGCCCACTAGTAGTGGCAGTCTGACTTTTTAAGCCCTCCCTCCCCCCCCAATGCTACCATGCCACAGGCATGGAGCCATCATTACCTGAGGTGGTCCTTGGGCTACAGAGAAACTCATAATATTTTGGTGATGATCTGAGAATGCATACCTCTGCCAAGGCTCTGGCACCGAGGCATCAGCACGTTGGTGCTTTCATTGTTATAAAGGTTTTTATTTTCTATGTACAAAGCATGTCAAAATGTAGATTTTAATGAGATTAAAATGGGGGAGTTGAAGCCTATCCCAGCATCTTTGGGAGAGAGGCAGGATACACTCTGGACAAACAAAGGAATGAATGAATGAATGAATGAATGAATGAATGAATGAATGAATGAATGATCAGGAAAGGGATTATAACAGATTTTTTTTAAAAATCAGTCCATCAAAACAAAGGACAGTGAGGCAGACTGCAGCACATCCAGGTACTCTCACACACAAACACACACATGCGCGTGCATGCACACACACACACGGAGCTGCATCCAGATGCCTCTCATTGGCTGGGCTAAACTTTATCAATGACAAACTCACTGTGCTCTTTTATTACAAACTCTTTCCCAGTTCTGTATTATTTATATAGGAACATAACTACAGTTCAGTAATAATAATAATGCCAGTGAGCAGCAGTTGATTGTAGCAGTCTCTATAGGGCTGAGGGTTTGTTTTCTTGTTTGTGGTGTCTTTCCTATTTTTGAAGTGTTTAGACCTTCAAGCCAGCAGGATACTATGAAGATCAAAATCACATTATGCATATTTTCGTCATAGGTGTTATGTATGTAAAATACCTCTGAAAGGATGAGGCGAGGTGACTGGATGAACTCAGCTTTATTGAGCGATGTTTATGGAACGGACACACAGTAGACACCAGGCACAGGGCACCGGTTGAAGAGACTGTGTAATGGATGCCCTCTGCTATTTATAGGGCGGTGCAGTGGCGGAACAGGAAGTGCCTGCTACTACATCGCACTTCACAATAAAGGTGTCAAACACCAACACCACAATATGTCCTCCCATCCCCCATAAATAACTTTCTTCAAGATTCAAGATTCAAAGTCTTTATTATCATGTGACAGTTAAGAAGTGCTACATTTCCTGAGCAATGAAATTCTTACTTTGCTCTCCGAACGAGTGCCGTTAAAGGTACAGAAACAACAATTCTAATTGGTCATGACACACTAACACAGTAACTCAATCCTAGTACTGATGGATGCTAAAACACATACACCAACACACAGTTAGGCAGTAGAGGAATGAAAATGAAGTCACTGGATAACTAAAGTGATAGTGGTATATTGATATCAGAGATGATGTGAACCTGAGATGGCACGAACCTATGTACAGTGTGCAAACGAGCAGTGTGTAACCTGATGTAACCTGAGATGGCATAGTCTTATGTACAGTGTGCAAATGAGCATTGTGCAACAAGCAGTGTACAGTTACAAATTATTGATAAGTAGCAGCAGAGATGATATGGACATCAGACAGGTGATACTGTAACTACTGTACAGGTGAGCAGTGTGCAAATTTAGCAGCCGGTGTGTGAGTTCCTATATGCAAAGCTGTGTTACGGAGTTCTGGGAGTTGTTGTCTGTTCATGAGTCTGATGGCAATGGGAAAGAAGGAGTTTTTCAGTCTGGTGTTTCGGCATTTCACACTTCTGTACCTCCGATCTGAGGGTAGAAGTGTGAACAGTCTGTGTTAGGGGTGGGTAGGGTCCCGGAGGATGGCGTCAGCTCTCTTTTGGACTCTGCAGTGGTAGGTGCTCTGCAGAGAGGGTAGTGGAGTCCTGATGATCTTCTCCGCTGTCTTCACCATTCTCTGCAGGCGTTTGCGCTCCAGGGCAGTATTGTTTCCGTACCACGCAGTGATGCCGTTGGTCAGGATGCTCTTGATGATGCAGCTGTAGAAATTGTTGAGGATCCTGGAAGACATGCTGAACATCCATGATGATTGGAGTGAGTGCTACCGGTCTGTAATCATTCAGACAGGTTGGCGGGCTCCTTTTGGGGACGGGGATGATAGTTGTTTTGAAGCATGAGGGGACTATGTTCTGGTTGAGGGAGAGGTTGAAGATTGCTGTGAGAACATCAGTCAGCTCTGCAGCGCATGCTCTGAGGGCCCGCCCAGGGATGTTGTCTGGTCCTGCTGCCTTGCAGGGGTTGAAATTTCTCAGTGCTTTGTTTACCTGGTCTGGTGAGACTCTTAGTTTGTGTGAGTGTGTGTCTCTTTTTTGTGCTGTGGCTGATGGTCTCGAAGCGGGTGTAAAAGATGTTGAGATCATCCAGCAGGCTGTCTGTAGGGCTAGCGGTGCTGCTGTTGGTCTTCTTGTAGTCTGTGATGTGTTGCAGGCCTTGCCACATGCCCCCCGGGTCAGGAGTGGAGTAGAGGCTGTCCAGCCTTTCTCTGTACTGCCTCTTGGCTGTTGTTATAGCCTTCCTCAGCCTTCCTCAGGCTTCTTAACTGTCTTTTTAAGTATTTATATCATATATTTGAATATTCTGTCCAACCGGATTTATTTAACCTCTTGCACTCCGTTGTACCGCGGGCGGGCAAGTCTCTGCGTCCCATGATGTGACCATGCGTCGCATGATGGAGATGCATCCAAGCGCGCACTGAAAATAAAAGCTGCAGACACAGCCGCGAACAGATTAGATCATCTGATTGACCGCTCATTCGACTAATAAGAGCCTTGAATTGGGTTTCTGAAACCTTGAAGAACCAATGACTGAAAACCTAGCAAGAAGGACCCGCCTACCAAGGCTGTGAATGCAGTGAGCCAATTGAAGCAGAGAAGTTCGCGAGCTGTTTTTTTTAAGGCTGGGTGAAGACAGACTGCTGCAGCAGATAAAAAAAGGATCCGCAGGAAGAACCGTCACAGACCCAGCAGCACGGAGACCACCCATAAGTGCAACCTGTGTGACAGCGACTGCCATTCGCGCATCGGCATGTTCGGCCACAGGAGGTGCTTATTTTGTTTTTGTTCCAGCAGAGTAGACATTATGATTTCCTTCCATGGTCATAGACCGACGGAGGCCGACGACGAAGGCTGAGTGACACACACGCATTCGCCAGTCTTTTTTTAATTACTACTGTTATTTGTTTTGAAAAATCGTTCGCCAAAAACCACAATCATGGAAGCACAAAACCGCAATAATCGAATTATGTTTTGATCGAGTCGCGAGACCAGAACCACGAGCGGACCAGCATCGCGTTCGTCTGACAATGAGGAAGAGAAGTTCGCCAGGACACTGCTGTGAAGAGGTAAGGTGTTATAAGCTAAATTATTCTTTATCCCTGAAAATTGTAATCAAAAATGACTTTTTACCGATCGGTAAATTACAACTGTGCGGCGCACGAAGTCTGAAGTTCGTGCGCTGCGGTACACGGGTCGTTCGCCGCGTCCAGACCGTGATCTGAAGCTGTGTGTTATTTGCAAGCATTTGTATCCAAAAAAACACCCAGGCCAAATTTATTTTCTTCAAGTTCACTATGTTTAGATGACTGTAACTCAGTGGCCGGAGCACTTAGAGAGATTATGACTGTTTTGCCAAAAAATTCAAAGTGTTTTCTTTTTAATGAGACCAACCCCATGAAGATGCTGCAAAGAGTTGAAGAACAGCTTTGGATTTAATTTGGGCACGTTATTTTTTGGCGTTTTTAGGGAAATTGACCGGAGTGCAAGGGGTTAAAGCATCAAATGAAGCTGATCTATAAAATAATCACAATAATATTAGTAACACAAAAATGCCTTTATCAGCAGTCTGTGTGTGAAATAATGGTACTTGTTTTTTTCTGAATGTTATTTGTAAAAATAAATCACTCATAGCCTCATAAGCTTTCTGTAAAGGGCTGATAATTTTTCTCTGACGCTTTATTTGGTTCTTTCTTCAGACCTCCCAGCAGCTGAGATGGACAAAGTTCCACATCCTGAGAGCAGCGTTGGGGATGAAGACCAGAACTGGTAGGACATGTCAGCTGTCCTTAAGCCAGCTACAGACTTTGTCACTTTGGGCTGAGTCAGCAAAAGACAGATGTGAGTGAATTGTGGCAGTATCTATGTTGTAGTACAGGAACAGTGTTTTCTGCACATGGAAGACCCTCTTCAGAATATTATTTCTGAGAAATGATTATATTTAAGATCTACATTAGAGATTTGTTAATACAGTTGGTTTGCAGTTCAAACAAGATCCATAATGTTGAGAACACATGTAAACAGGTTGAACTCCAAGTTAGTACTTTTTTACGTTTATGTATTAAAATTAAAATGTCAATTGTGGTTTTGTCTCCTTTTTTAAATACATCTACAATTCAGTTGTACTATAAACCACTCACCAATGAGTTAAACAAAAAAATAAATGCAAATTTGAATTTTTTTTAGACTTCGGACTCTAAGTTAGTGACTCGTGAACATCTCTGCTGAATGTTTGCTCAGGGTCCACTACCAAGGACTGAAATGCTCAAGGAATAGCTCCTTTTAGTATACTGAGCTAATTAAAATGATGACAGTTTATCACAGGTGGAAGTGAAATACCTTGGTGTGTCAGTGAGACAGTGATTAGCTGCATGTAATTGACTTTACAACTTTTTTTTTTGGGGGGGGGGTGTCCATTATCCAACTCAGTGAAACAAAAAATGTGAAATAGTGACGGATGATTGTACAGTATTGTACAAAAATAAAAAAAAGTAGTGAGAATAAACTGCTTGAATAAGAATGTATGGGGCATTAATGGGAAATATACAAAAAAACATAAAAAAGACAAAATTTTAAAAATGCCAGTTGTAAATGGATATAAACAGGACAATTATAAAGATTGACACCTGTCTATTTTAAGCTCCTTCTCCAAAAAAAACCCCACATGCTTTATGAAAATCCTAAGTAATCTGTAACGTGGCACTACAGGGGTTAACTGGCACCGGCGTGGTGACGCAGCCATGGGGTGACATCATCACGCCGGACAGTTAAAAAGGGAGAGTCAGCCATCTTAGCTCAGCCAGCACCTGTCTTGGCTCTTGACGACATAGCACACAGCCCAACAGTGAACCAGTACTGTATAACTCACAGTTTGCTCAATAAAGTTTGTGTTCCAAGTAACACCACTCTCCGCTGGTTATTCCCGGGTTTCCGGACATAACATTTGGCAACGAGAGTTAAACCATGGAAGCATTTGTGAGGCCACTACAGCCGTTTCTGGAAAACCCCGGCGAGCCGCCTGTCCCGTGGCCACGCTGGTTTGATGCTTTCACCACCTACATATCAGCGTTTGGCCTGGACGAGATAGACGAGGTACAGAAACAATCTCTACTGGTTCACTATCTGGGCATAAAACGCCAGCACATTTTCCACATGCTAGGATCAACAGACTTGTTCGCTCATTTAATCGAGCTGCTAGCTAGCTACTTCACCACACCCGACAAAGTGTTAAAGCAGCACATTAGGTTTTGCCGATGGCGACAAAAAGCTGGGTCCATCGACCCCACGTCTGACAGAGATGGTGTCATCATTGTGGGTCCCGAAGGCTGGTCAGGACTGCAGCATGTGGTGAAGCTGGACGGCGTCAGTGTATCAATGATCGTGGTAAAGAAGGCCACGGTTAGGAGGTTTCTTCCCCAGCGACCTGATGCGGTGGAACTGCCGGATGATGGATGCTCCATGACCAGCAGAAGCATCACCTTCACAGTGCAATATGGTGACAGAACAATCCCAGAGTTCCGGTTCCAGGTGACACGCCAGGGTGATAATGTTATGGGGTGGGATTTGCTCTTTGGACTGGGTTTCTCCCTCACAGTCCCTGGGCGGACTGTCAACAGTCCAGGTCCATTACCCTCAGGTGTGGACACAGCCACCCCCTGCCTTGCACCACAAGCCAGACAGAGCTCAGCAGAACTGGAGCAGCCACCTTGGTCCGAAGCCACACGGAACCCGGAGCCAATCCCCGTGCAGCACGAGCAGTCTCAAGCTGCAGCCTCATCACAGGAGGGAGAGTGTGACTTCGCGGATGTGAGTGCAGCCGAAGAGCACAGCCCAGAGAGCAAATGCAGCACAGAGAGTAGATACAACACGGAGAGCGAACACGACATGGAGGGAGAGCAGCAACCGGACTCGCCTCAGATCCTCACCCAGCATGAGCTGCTGCGGAGTTGCAGGAGAGGAAGCCCGTGTCTATCAGGAATTCCAGGACACAACATCCCAGCACAGATTCTAACCACTCCTCCCCAGCGTTGTTCTTAATGGCGAACCCTAGACAAAAAAATAGGTCACAGCCCATGATATTGTTGCTTCAGGTCATCACAATGAACTTGAAGTGAGTCATCTCCACCGACTTGTACCACACCATCAGCACCAGCGTTGCAACCGAGCACAGCCGTCCACCTCCATAACCATAAAGAAGTGCTGGGTCTCCTGCAATTCTATAGTGGGGAAAGAATTTTCTCACCGTAGCCCAATTCAGCAGAGAACCCTCCGCCCCCGTGTCGATCAGCAGCGGCACCTCCACACCATCCAGCTCCACTGTGTAGAACGTGTACCCGTTGGTGCTTGGAGACACTGCGTGGACAACTGTTGGGGCGGGGGGGGGTCTTGTGTGCTCCTTTGCTCAGACATACGACACACCCTGGCATAGTGGTTCAAGCATCCACACTTGCCACAGTGCTTCCCTCTCGCCGGGCAGTCCCTGGCCTTGAAGTGGTGTTTCATGGACACACAACCCAAACACATGGGTTTTCCCAGGTCAGACCTAAATTTTGCAGCGTTGGCCTCCGCAACGTCATCCTCCACGCTGTCATCGCTGTCTGGGTCCGGTACTTGTGTGGCGGTGGGAAACTCCAGCTGTCGTTATGACAGACACTCACTTAGCTCTAGAGACAGCTTGTCCGCAGTTTCCAACTGGAGAGCTAACTCAGTAGCAGTAGCTAGCGTCAGGTCACCCGGTACTGTGAGCAGCTTCGTCCATATTGCAGCGTTGTTGGTGTGCTCTGCCAGCTGGCTGCAAACCATCTCCTCCTCCAGTGGCCCTAAACGACACTCACTAGCCATTAGTTTCAGGTGGGCGACGAACCATTGGATAGGTTCGCCCATCCGTTGGTGGCACTGCCGAAACTTGATCCTCCGGACAAGTGGTGACACTGTCCGGGGCGTGAAAATGGCACGCCATCAGCTTGACCACGTTCTCAAACTCATCCGAATCACCAAGTGTGCTCAGTATCCACTGGCCCTCAATTCCCAAACTGTGCACCAGGAGTGCGCGTGCCCTCAGCTTGTCCATCTTACCCAGATTTAACGCCACAATGTATGTCTTGAAGGCTGCATACCATCTCGGCCAGGAGACGGGTGGCTCACCTGGGAGATCCAGGGAGGGCCGAATTGTAGAAATGCACGCTTCCATGATTTATCCTCGTCTCCAAAATGTTATGTCTGTAAATAGACTATTAATAATGATGCCAGGTGCACGACTGAACTTATCTGTATTGAAGTCTCAAACGCCACACTACAACCACCAAGCAGGGGTGTTGGCAAAGAGGCCCGCCTTCCCTGCCCGCTGCTATTTATAGGCACGGTGTAGTGGCGGAAACGGAAGTGGGGGCCAGTGCACCATACCTCACAAATAAGAGCATCTTATACACCATTTAACTATACAACACATGTTCCAAGCAACACCACTCTCCGTTGGTGATTCCCGGGTGTCCGGACAAAACATAATCCTAAACCACAAAAGAAATACTCTGTGTTCAATACCAGTTCACGTTTCACATTTTTATACCAACACATCACTGCAAAAGCGCAAGTCTGTGCCATGTAAAATGCCGTCAGTAGTGACCTGTACCTGTAGGCTGTGGTGTTGTAGATTCTACACGCTCCGATCCCTCCACACCTCTTCTGACCCCATTTTAGACACGTGGTGTCAATGATTGCTCCAAAGTAGATGGGTGCAGGAATTCCCGCTGTAGGACCACAAAAATGTATTCAGTAAAATTAGGTTTACAGCCACATTTTCTAAAACTGAAGACAATGAATTCTCCATTCAGTGTTTAGAACAGTGAGAATAAACATGGCATAGCTGCTGCTCCTGAAGGGCAGATGGGTTTTACGCCTCTTCATCATCCCCTACAGACTGACGAGTGAGACTTACCCAGGGTCCGTGTTGCCAAAGCATGGAAACCCAGGGCCAGAGATTTCAGCTGTGGTTTGACGCACCTAAACAAAAGAAAATTGGACAAATTTTAGGAGATATTATTAAAAGCTGGCTGGCAGCCTCAGGTTTGACTACAGGATCAAACAGAACAACCAAACAACCTTGTTAATATAAACACCAAATGGAAACAACTGCAGAATGCTTTATTGGGTTCTATTTCAAAATGGTAAACTTTTACGAGAATTTAATCCATACCTACATTCTCAAGTCAGCTTCACATTTATATAAATCAGCAGAAATAAAAAAGAAGACAGGACAGAACACATGCAGTAGCACATGGAACTTCATTTACGGCAGGCCACCTCGCCTCATTCCAGCCAAACCAGCTGACAAGTTTGTGTGGGCGTGCATGAGTTTGTTTTCTTGAATTTTTCTCAGGGCAGGCTCTAAATCTGAATAAAATATCTCATCTAAAATGGGAGATAAACAGGCATTTACAGACAACAAAGAGATGAAAGCTGACCGTGGCGTCTCCTGTAGTCTCTGTGTGAATTAACTCATTGACCAGTAGAGGCTACTGTGCTGCCGAATACAAAACCACACAAAAAAGTGAACATGAAAACTGCCAGATGTACAAGCAAAGCTACACATTTAAGAGAAAGGAAACATTAAAGTATGCATAAAAGAAGAAAGTAAATAGGAGAAAAAAATACAAATTTATTAGAAAAATTTCCAAAATTTCAGATTTTTTTAAAAATTGTGGAAAAAATTTACTAATTTATTGAAAAGTGTTATGAATTTCTGAGCCAAATGCTCAGAGTTTATTAGGGGAAAAGTGGCAATTTAAAGAATAAAATAATTTTCAAAAAAAAATACTTATCTATGTGGAAACGTTTGCAATTTTTGAGAATAAAGTTGCAATTTTACAAGAATATTATAAGCTTATCATGAAAAAAGTCACAAATTTATGATAAAAGAATCACAAATTTTGAAAAAAAAGTTGCTAATTTATGGTTAAGATACAAATTAAAGATAAAAGTCACAAATATAAGATAAAAAACTGAATATGCAAGAAAAGTCTAGAACTTAAGCTAGGACACAATTTGAAAAAACTACTCGTTTGTTGGCACGCCAGTTCATTGTTAGAACTTGGCTGTTTTCTTCATGTTAAAGCTAAAATATGTTTTCTGGCTCTGTGCATATAGTTTCAGCCAATAGTTAGCCTGACCCTAGTCGGGTATCCCCCCTTATTTTAAAGGAGGGTCTGGGAGTGCATGAAGCCCCTCAATGTGAGGCTTTATATAAGCACCATATTTAGCTGTCACTACATATTGAATCAGTTTTCTTTCTTTTAGTTGGGGGGGTCATAGGTCAACCAGCTCGATGGCACCTGTCTCTGTTTTCAATGACCGTAGGCCGCACAGCTACTGTAAGTTGTGAAAGCTACTGTGTGTGTGTGTGTGGGGGGGGGGGGGGGGGGTCAGTCCTGTGTGCTCACTTTTTCCTTTCACCATTATGCTGACCACCAAGCTAGAAGAATCTATGTACTCTTAAGTTTTTTCAATATTTTGTTTCTGAAACAAACACAGAACAACTGGAAATAACCATTATATGGTTTTGGCCTTGTCAAAATAAAACTATACTTGAGCCAAAATGGGATAACATCTGATTTTGCTAGTTGTTTTATGTTGTTGTTTTATTGTTAGTTTTGATGAGTATGGCTTAGGTCTCCATCTTCTTCTTTCGGCTGCTTCCTTTAGGAGTCGCCACAGCAGCTCATCTGCCTCCATCTCACCCCATCCTTTGCATTTTCCTCTGTAACACCAACCCTCTCCATGTCCTCCTTCACTACATCCATGAATCTTCTCTGTGGTCTTTCTCTTTTACTCCTGCCTGGCAGCTCCATCTTCAACATCCTTTGTCCAGTATATCCACTATCCCTCCTCTGCACATGTCCAAACCACCTCAGCCTTGCATCTCTTACTTTGTCTCCAAACCGCTCAACCCAAGCTGTCCCTCTGATATACTCATTTCTAATCCTGTCCCTCCTAGTCACTCCCATTGAGAATCTTAGCATCTTCAAGTCTGCCACCTCTAGCTCCACCTCCTGTCTTTTTATCAGTGCCACTGTCTCCAAACCATAACTTCATAGTAGGTCTCACTGCCATCTTGTAAATCTTCCTTTTCACTCTTGCTGCTATCCTTCTGTCACAAATCACCCTGACATTCGTCTCCACCACTCTACCCTACCTGCACTCTCTTCTTCACCTCTCTTGTGCATTTTCCATTGTTTTGGATGGTTAAACCCAGGTATTTAAACTCATCTACTTTCACTACCTCTACTCTTTCCATTTTCACCGTGACACCTGCCTCCCTCTCATTCACACTCATGTATTCTGTCTTGTTTCATATTACTTTCATTCCTCTTCTCTCCAGAGCATACCTCCACCTCTCCATGTTCTCTTCCACCTGTTCCCTACTCTCACTACAGATCACAATGTCATCTGCAAACATCATGGTCCACGGAGACTCCTGCCTGACCTCATCTGTCAGCCTGTCCATCACCATGGCAAACAAGAAAGGGCTCAGAGCCGATCCCTGATATAATCCCACCCCCACCTTGAATCGAGCCTTGATGGATCTGGTATGGAAGTCTTATTTGTCATGATCCGCATGTTTGATTTGGCAAAGGTTTTACACCAGATGCCCTTCCTGACGTAACTGTCTGAGTACGGCTTATGTATTTAGAAAATAAAAATAAATAAAAACCACAATATTCTAATTTTCTGAGATTCAGCTGTAATTCACAGCACTCATAGTCAAGTGGACCATGTTTTCCATCTTTCTAACACTGTTACCATTTCCAAATCTAAATCTCACTGCTCTATGGCCCAACCTTGTAAAATCAGTTCTACACATACAGCATTTCACACTGTCTGCAAACAAAAACTACAATTATGCATTTTTTCTCCACTACTTTTTACCAATGCAGTTACAAGAGAATTATCTAACATTTTTTTTAAGAGAACATAAAGATTATACATTCCTTTTGAACAGGAAGCTAATAGTTAATTATCTATAATGTAAAGGTGATGCACATTGGACATTATATGTGGCCTGACATCCCTATAATACTTTCTGCCAGGCCTTTGGAATTATACATTTATGTTTTACTTTACAGGGTGCTTTTTTAAAATAGAAGCTGGTGCCTTTTATCGCAACTGTGTAATTGGCAGTGCTGTCAGAAGCATTATGCTAAATCAAAGTCAAAGTCAAAGTCAAAGTGCGTTCATCGTCATTCCATTGTTAATGAACAATGCAATGAAATTGAGATGCTGCTCCCTAAAAACAAACTATAAACAAACTATCACACTCACAGTTCTTCACCTTTCCATAGTTCACTCATGCATTTAACATTCTTATAACTAGAAAAGCACTCAGACAGCGCAGACCTCCGCCAAGCGCCACAGTTCCCCCATACAGTGTTTGTGTGTATGTTTTCAGATTCCTTGACCATGAAAACATATGACTAGCAATTGGATTCACAATGATAGGATTAGTGGTTCAGTAGTTATTGACAAAAATGGCATTTTCCGTAATGGCGGTTTTCTTCTGGACGGTGATCCGGATCACCACCAAAATGTAATCATCTGTAGGATACCCCATTTCTGACAATCTTTGAAAATTTCATGAAAATCCGTCCATAACTTTTTGAGTTATCTTGCTAGCAAACAAACAAACAGACAGACAGACAAACAAACAGACAAACAGACAGACAAACCAACGCCGATGATCACATAACTTCCTTGGCGGAGGTAATTACAACAATAAATAATGCTTGAAACAAAATTACCTAAAAGTTGAATACAATATGTACGTAGCAATAATGAAAAACATACTGAGCGATAAATACAAAAGACCAGCTTACGCACACAGGGTTGTTGCTACAAAATAAACTAAAATAACAAAAAATATCAGCAGTCTGTGCGTGTTACATAAATCCATTCAAAATACGTACTGCTGCTGGGAAAAAACTATGATTAAACCTGGTAGTCCGGGTTTTATGGGATATGTACCACTTTCCCGAGGGGAGCAAGTGAAAGAAATCATGGCCTGGATGAGCACAGTCTTTAATGATGGCAGTAGCTCTGTTGAGGTACCGAGACCTGGAAATCTCTTCCAGAGAAGGGAGAGAGCAGCCAGTGATTTTTTGTGCAGTCTCAATCACTCTCTGGAAGGCTTTGCGGTCTGCGGCTGAACAGCCCTCATACCAAACCGTGATGCCATATGACAAAATGCTCTCAATAGCAGAGCGATAAAATAAAACCAGCAACTGTACATTCAGGCCATTCTTCTTGAGGAGCCTCAGAAAGTGTAGACGTTGTTGAGCCTTTTTTTAATGTAGCTATGGTGTTAACTGCCCAGGTAAGGTTGTGAGAAATATGAACACCCAGAAACTTAAAAGCCTCCACCCTCTCCACACGCTCCTTGCCTATATATAGAGGAGACGGTTCACTGCTATGCTTCCTAAAATCAATAATGAGTTCTTTTGGTTTTTTTGTATTCAATAGCAGATTATTATCTGAGCACCATCTCACCAGTTTCTGGACCTCATCTCTGTATGCGGACTCACCTCCTCCTGATATGAGCCCCACTACTGTTGTGTCATTTGCAAACTTCACTATAATGTTTGTGGGATGAACAGGTATGCAGTCATATGTGTACAATGAATACAAAGTGGGGCTCAACACACAGCCCTGTGGCGAGCCTGTGTTAAGCATGACTGTAGAGGAGGAATGGGATCCGAGTCTAACAGTCTGTGTTCTGTTTGTTAGGAAGTCCTTAATCCAGCTGCAAGTGTGAGTAGACAGACCAAGCTGAAGCAATTTGGTGATGAGAATGTTGGGAATAATTGTATTAAATGCCGAGCTATAGTCAACAAACCACATTCTTACATAGCTCCCCTTGTCTTCTAAATGGCTGAATGCAGCTATAGCAATAGCATCTTCAGTGGATCTGCCCCGCCTGTAGGCAAATTGGTACCGATCAAAGTCTGGGGGAAGACTAGGCAAAAGATGTTTCAATACCATTTTCTCAAAGCACTTCATAACAATGGGTGTTAATGCTTCTGGTCGATAGTCATTCAGACTGCTAATAGTATGTTTTTTTGGTACAGAAAAATGTCTGAATAATTGTCAGGAAATGTGCTCTCACCAGCGGGGTTGAGGTAACTGTGGTGTAAGAGAACCACAAGTTTGGTCAGCATTGGCGTGATGACGCGGCCACTTGGTGACGCCATCATGCCGAGCATGTAACTGTAGGGGACGGCCATTTTACAGTCTCTTTTCATGGCTCTCTCTGGTTCGACCTCCCAACCAACACACTGCTGTACCACCAGAACAGCTTTGTGTAGTAAAGTTCGTGTTCCCAGCAAACTCCACTCTCTGACGGTCCTTCCAGTTTTCCAGACAAAACAGTAACTGTGGGCGTTTATCATCCCTACATACAGTATATGCCTTCAGTGATATAACAATTCTGATCCAACCACTTTAACAGAAGTGACTGGTAAATAACTGAGTTCAAGGACCCATGCTCAAATGCCTTTGTAATACAGTTATTTACAGCAGTGCAGAATGCAAAAGCAAAACACAGGCTGTAGACATATTTGCACACTGGAAAGTCATTACAAAATATTTTGGTTTTGTAGGGAATAATTGCATCAAATGCTTGGGAACTCTTTATTTAAAAATGTCTTTGGTTTTAAGATACTGTATGTAACTTTTAGTTTTTGGCATACTTGTGGTCGGCAAGTTAACTACACTCTGAAAATGCATTTATTCCTATAAACTCCAGAAATGGTCTCACTGAAACCTGAGTCTGCAGCAATTAAATATACCTTAATATATTAAATACAACTTAAAACATTTGGTCAGGTGTGCTGGCAATGGAGTAGGTGTGTGCGTTGCTGGCTCCTGCTATATTTTTTTCTTTACTTTTTAAACCCTATTTTGCTGTAAGCTGTTAATGTTTTGGACATTTAATACGTGCAGAATCTGTTTTGAAATATGTCCAAAACAAGAAAGCAGACTGAAAAGGAGGCAGCAGGGAACAATACTAACACCAGCTTAGCTGAGGATGCTAGTATCAGCCTTAACCCTGCACTTGTTGCCTTGCTTGAGCAACACAGAATGTCCATAGCTGCTGACTTCAAAGCTTCATTTGAACTTATTAATGGTAAGCTGGACAAAATTCAAGCAGATGTGGCGAACCAGGAGCAACGCATTGGCGACCTTGAAAACAACGCGGAGGACGTCAGCCAGCGCCTAGCGGCGCTTGAAGTTACATGCGAGTCAATACAGGAGGAGAACAAACTTTTGAAAAACAAACTTTCTGACCTGGAGGGAAGAAGCAGGAGGCTGAATATTCGTCTGGTGGGTCTGCCGGAGTCCTTTGATGTGGGTCCACGGCCATCTGAATTTTTTTCTCGGCTGTTGGTGGACGTCTTTGGCGCACAAACTTTGCCATCTCCCCCAGAGCTGGATAGAGCCCACCGCAGCCTCATGTCCAAGCCGAGTCCGAATGGGAAGCCGCGCGCTGTCATTATTTGTTTCCACCGGTTTCGGACCAAAGACTTGGTGATGAGAGAAGCGCGGAGACGCCGTGGGACTTTGGAATATCGTGGGCATAAACTTCAGTTCTACGAGGATTATAACGCCGACGTTCAGAAGCAACGAGCCGAATATAAGGAGGTTATGTCCGAGTTGTACAAGAGAGGTTTTCGTCCTTCTCTTCTTTTCCCCGCCAGGCTCCGGATAACTCTTCCAGACGGCAAAAACCAGTGGCTGGCGTCCGTCTCGGAGGCCACCTGCTTCATGCAAACTATGGAGAGAAACCAGCAATTTTCGCCTTGAACTGGACATTTCTGGGTTGACCAGCTGCCGCGCTGGGCTGCTTGTTACTTCATTGAAGCTGCACTGACTGGACATTGATGCATTTTCAGATGTTTAAAAACAAGGTAAAATTGGCTCCCTATACGTTGTTGTTTACTTAATTCTTTTTTTTAATTTTATCTTATTTATTTTTTTTTTTTTTAGGGTAAAACGTTCATATTATGCAGGATTGAAGCCAGTTGTATGGGAGCATTCTGTTAGGATGAAAATAGAGCTGGAGATGGAGCGGTTGCTGTTTTTTTGCAACCGGCTGGAGTGTTGTTATAGGTTTGGTTGTTGGATTTTTTTTATTTTTTTTTTTTTATTTTTATTTTTATTTTTTATTTTTTTTTGGTTTTTTTTGTTATGGTTTTATTTACACCCCCCTTACCCCTTCCTTTTTTTTTTTTTTTACCCATACCTCACTTTATTCTTCTTTGGGCTACACAACATAATATATAAATTTTACTCTTTGAATGAATAGTAATCTTACTTTGGTAAGCTGGAATGTGAAGGGGTTGAACCATCCAATTAAACGAAAGAGAGTCATGTCACGTCTAAAGCAATTTAAGCCTGGGGTACTGTTTTTGCAGGAAACCCATTTGCAGGATTCCGACCACTTGCGTTTGTCAAAATGTTGGTCAGGACAATTTTTTCATTCAAATTTTAAAGCTAAGGCCAGGGGCGCTGCTATTCTTATTGATCGAAATATCCCATTTATTCCCTCTAATGTTGTATCAGATAAAAATGGACGATTTGTAATAGTATCAGGTAAACTTGGCGATAAACATGTCACTTTGGCTAATCTGTATGCACCGAATTTTGATGATGTGCACTTTTTTCGCAACCTTTTTTCGCAACTTCTAGATTTAAATACTCATTCTCTAATTCTTGGGGGTGACTTTAATTTGTATATGGATCCGATCTTAGATCGCTCATCTTCAAAACCTGCTAGTCTTAATAAATCTGCAACTTATGTTAAGTCTTACAATATTACACAGAGTGAAAAATTTGCTGAATCAACCCACACTATACACCTTGTATCATTCATTAATACTCCCATACATGACATATTGTAATGAAGTATGGGGAAATACATATAAAACAAACATATATCCACTCTTTATGCTTCAAAAGAGAGCTATTAGAATAATCAACAAAGCAGCTTACAGGGAACCAACAAACCCACTTTTTCTTAAACAAAAAACTCTCAAGTTGAAAGATCTGATCGACTTTAAAACCGCAATAATAATGTTCAAAGTGAAGAATCTATCACTGCCCGCAAATATCCAAAAGTTGTTCCAAACAAGGGAGAAACGATATCACTTCAGAGGAACATGTATATTTCAAAAGCCTACAGTGAGAACAACTACCAAGCAACACTGTATTTCAGTGCAAGGTGTCAGATTATGGAACGATTTTGGACCTGAATTAAAATCATGTACAAAGCTTGGACAATTTAAACAAAAACTAAAGGAAGAAATACTCCAAACATATTTACAAGACGACATGTAAACTCACATAAGGATTGACATTTCCAGCCTGTGTTGTGTTATAGCTTAGTTTTTCTTTTTTCTCTGTGACACTATGTCTTAGATTTGTTTTTGAATAGTAACCGCTTAACTTAGACTAGCTCAGTTTTCTTTTTCTCTCAGTCATATTTTGTCTTAGCCTTGTTTTAAATTGTAATCGCTCTTGTCTTGTTTTCTCTTTTTTCTCCTTTGAATTCTTGGATGGAATATGGGTGGGCAATATAAGCTGCGGCTTCAGCCATCACCCATTTCGGATAACTCTCGTGGAATTGTATAGTAGAAGGAGTCTTTGTCTAATTTGACCTTGTTGTTATATTATACAGTTTCTTTTAACCTGTAATGTACTATCCGAAATAAATTCATTCATTCATTCATTCATTCATTCTTTTCTTGAGGAATATAGCCTTACAGATCCTTGGCGTTTTTTACATCCTAACGGCAGGGACTATTCTTTTTTCTCTCACGTACACCATACTTATACCAGAATAGATTATTTTTTTGTTGACAATTTATTAATTAATAACCTTTGCTCTTGCAGTTATGATAGCATCTCGGTTTCTGATCATGCCCCTCTTGTACTTAAAATGATCCTCCATGGATGTGACTCCATGAGAAAGCATTGGAGATTGGATCCATTATTACTTACAGATGAAAAATTGGTTGCGAATATTTCTTCTAAAATTAATTTTTTTTTGAAAGAAAATAAAACTCCTGGTATGTCAAATAAAACGATATGGGAGGCCATGAAGGCATTTCTTAGGGGGGAATTTATTTCATTGGCAGCATTTAAAAGACGATCCTTAATACAGGAACAGAAGGCTATTTTAGATCAAATCCTGGACATTGACAGACAATATGCTCAATCTCCATCACCCGCTCTGTACAAGGAACGTATGACATTACAAACTAAACTTAATTTACTTTCTACTCGACAAATTGAAGGTTGTTTAATAAGGAACAAGAGTGAATTTTATGAACATGGCGAAAAAACCAGTAAACTTCTAGCTAATCAACTACGTGGTATTAGAGCTAAGCAAATTATTACTGGAGTTAGGACAGATAAAGGAGAGGTGACATCTGACCAACAAGCGATTAATGATATTTTCAGGTCATTTTATTCCAAATTATATACCTCAGAATATACAACAAACTTAAAGGATTTGGAAATTTTTTTTGATTCTATTGATATTCCTTCGATTTCTTCAGAATCTCGGCAAATTTTAGAAGCTCCCATCACAAAAGAAGAAATTCAGCTGGCAATATCATCCATGCAATCAGGAAAATCTCCAGAACCTGATGGGTTTTCCGCTGATTTTTTCAAAAAATTCTCTGATGACCTCGCCCCTTTCCTTTGTCAAGTTTTTACAGAGTCGCTTGACTCTGGTACACTTCCTCCTTCATGCTATCAGGCCTGTATCACTGTGTTGCTTAAAAAGGATAAGGATCCTGTTGATTGTGCTTCTTACAGGCCTATTTCCTTGTTAAATACCGATGTTAAAATTTTGTCAAAGTTGTTAGCTTCAAGGTTGGAAAAGATTCTTCCTTTTATAATTTCACAGGACCAAACTGGTTTCATTAAAAATCGCCATTCTTTTTTTAACTTGCGGCGGTTGTTTAATATTATTTATATTCCTCACCACAACATACCTGAATGTCTTATTAGTTTGGACGCTGAAAAGGCATTCGATAGGGTTGAGTGGGAGTATTTGTTTTTTACTTTGGAGAGGTTCGGTTTTGGTCCTTCCTTCTGTTCCTGGATTAAACTTCTCTATGCTAGTCCTTTAGCTTCAGTGTTAACTAATTGTCGCTATTCTGACTATTTTAGACTTTACCGTGGTACGAGGCAAGGCTGTCCTTTGAGCCCGTTGCTCTTTGCCTTGGCAGTTGAGCCGTTAGCTATTGCAATCCGTGGGAGCCGGGACTTTCTAGGCATTCGTAGGGGTGGCATTGAGCATAGGGTTTCACTCTATGCTGATGATCTTTTATTATTTCTCTCCAACCCACTTACTTCATTACCCGCTATACTTAATATTTTGGATAGTTTTAGTAGGTTTTCTGGTTATAAAATTAATCTTAATAAGAGTGAACTGTTTCTGATTAATGAAAAGATTCAAGTTCAGGATTCTGAAAATTTTCCTTTCAAGGTTGTTATTGATCATTTTAATTATCTTGGGATATGTGTCACTAAACAATTTAATTACTTGTTTAAAAATAATTTTCTCCCCTTACTTGACCAGTGCAAGTTAATACTTTCCAAATGGTCCCCATTATCCTTGTCTTTAATTGGCAGAATCAATTCTGTAAAAATGATGTTACTTCCAAAGTTTTTATATTTGTTTCAATGTCTCCCCATTTTTATTCCTAAATCCTTTTTTAAGTCTTTGGACTCTTTGATTACCTCATTTATTTGGAATGGTAAACATCCGAGATTGAGGAAAGTTTTTCTTCAAAGACCCAAATCAGTAGGTGGCATGGCTCTGCCTAACTTTCAATATTACTACTGGGCAGCAAATATCAGGTGCATGTTATATTGGAAACATTTTTATCTGGAACCTAAATCACCTATTTGGATCCTTATGGAGTCACATGTGGACAATCAAACTTCCCTACCGGCAATTTTAGGTTCACCACTTCCCCTTGCTTTGTCTACACTGGGTAATAATAAAGTAGTTCGTCAGTCTCTTAGAATTTGGTCTCAATTCAGGAAAAATTTCGGTCTTCAGTTTTTTTCCATTAGAAGTCCAATTGCCGCAAATCATTTATTTACCCCATCAACTATTGATAGTGCATTTCATATATGGCACAGAAAAGGTTTAAAATCTTTTGCGGATTTATATTTTGATGGTCAATTTGCAAGTTTTTCTCAACTTTCCACCAAATTCGACATCACTTCTACACATTTTTTCCGCTTCCTCCAGGTCAGACATTATGTGCAAACCATGACAAAACAATTCCCTCAAAAACCTTCTGATAATCCTCTAGATGATTTTTTATTAGTTAAACCAACTTCTAAGGGGGTAATGTCAGTTTTATATAATTTAATTTCAAATTTACAATCTTCTTCTCTGGCCGCTATCAAATTGAACTGGGAACAAGATCTTAATTTTACTTTTACTGATGAACTGTGGGACTCTATTCTTGGCCAGGTTCACACTGTATCAATGTGTGCTCGTCACGCTCTTATTCAATTTAAGATTGTACACCGGATGCACCTGTCCAAGGTTAAGTTAGCACGTATTTACTCGGATATAGACCCAACTTGTGAAAAGTGTGGTAGCGCTCCTGGCACTTTGCTTCACATGTATTGGTCCTGCCCTGCATTGATGAATTTTTGGCATTCTGTTTTTATCACTATGTCTGAAGTCCTGCAATATCAAATTAAACCTGATCCATTATGCGCCATTTTTGGTGTGGCTCCAGAACTTGTCTTGCCAAGTTCCAAATTAAAAGTATTCAAATTTTCATTATTATTGGCCAGACGTGCTGTATTACTGAAGTGGAAAGACTCTTCGCCCCCTTCACATTTACAGTGGATAAAAGATATAATGTCCTGTTTGGATTTAGAAAAAATCAGATATACAGTCTGTGGCTCTGAAAACAAATTCTATAAATTATGGCGCCCGTTTCTTGATTTCTTTGAAAGACCCACGATTATAGTTTCTGAGTAGCTCATATCCCCTTTACCCCACCCCCACTTCACACACACAATTTTTCTTTGTATTTTTTTTTTTTTTAAATTGTTTATTTAAAGGTTTTTGTGCTTTGAAGCATTTACATTTGTTGGCTTTAAGTTCTAGTTTTTTACTGTTTGGTTGAAACAAAAATGAAAATTTCTAATACTTTGTATTGTATTGATACTTCAATTAATAATAATAAAAAGACCTTTGAAAGAAAGAAAACATTTGTAACCTCATGTTTTTACCCCCTTGACAGTCCCTAACAAACCCATATTTCCCACCAAAATACTATCAAGCACTTTGGGTGAGGTAACTTTGGGTTACCTCATATAGCCTATCCACTACTACCTACACAACACAAGCGACCCTTTGGTGGATGACCCTTAGAGGAGCTGAATCAATATTAACCTACAACCCAAATTCTAAAATGGTCGGGATGCTGCATAAAATCTAAATAAAAATGGAATGCAATGATTTGCAAATATCATAAACCACTATTTTATTCAAAACAGAGCATAGAAAATATATTAAATGTTTAACATGAGATACCTTACTATACAAGAAAAATATTAGCTCAACTTGAATTTGATGGCAGCAGCACATCTCAAAATATTTGGGACAGGGGCAACAAAATAATGAAAATGTAAGTGGTACCAAAAAGAAACAGCTGGAGGAACAAGTTGGAACTAAATAAGTTAACGGGCAACAGGCCAGTAACACGGATGAGTATACAAAGAGCATTAGAGAGACAGTATCTCAGAAACAAACATGGGAAATCTGCAAAAACTTAATCTACAAATTATGGAACAATTTCACAATAATGCTCCTCGATGTAAAATTGTGAAGTGGTTTATGTCATTTGCAAATCACTGCATCAGTTTTGATCTATATTTTACATAGCACCCCTACCGTTTTGGAATTTGGCTTGTAAGCACTTCAAAGTGGTTGTTACGTCATTGCAAATATTTAGTTTTTAATCATGTCTAACCTGATGAGAAGCATGTAGCCTGGTGTCCCCCCAAGACAGATGATAAAGGAACTGATGGCAGAGAGGGCCAGGAAGTACGGTAACATCCTGTCACAGTCGTCCTTGTGAGGGCACTGGCCTGTCCTGGCCGTAAAGTTACCAGTCACACCGACACAGCTACAGTTAGAGAAGACCTGGAGAGACATTCATATTCACACTCACATGACCACAGACAGCAGGACATGGACACAATCTGAATCCAGAGCTACTGAATGTCTTTAGGAAGAGTGCTGTCTATCCCTTCTGTTTTTTAGTGTCACATAGGAAAATCAAAAACAATATTCTGTTTTATTCTCTTCAGTTTATCAACCATTTTTATACATAGACACAGCTCGACATATCAACACAAGATCTATTACTGTTTTACTATTTTTCAATGGCTGTTGTAGGTTTGGTTTTTACTACAAAAGGCTTTATTCACTTTTCTTGCCAACCTACCGTGTTTTTCCCTGAGCCAGCAGAGGAGGTGCAACCAGCAAGACATGGAGACACATAGGTCACGCCATTCTCTCCACAGATGGGGTCCCAGTCACTCGATGAACAAAAACAGCCAGAGTTGCATGTCGTGAACAATGGGTGCTTTTCATAGGATACTGTATCCATGCTAGAAGAGTGGCAAAAAAAAGCAGAATGCAACTGAAAGACAAATTTGTTATTCCTTCATATTCAATGCATAATGTCCTGTTGCATGTCATTATTGTCAGGTGCAAACCTCATATCTCCAAAACAGACATTTTTCAGAAAATGAGAAAAACCCTGTATTTTCTGAATGATTTAGCAGTTACTAGATTTATTCACAAGACTTTTCTATTGATAATCATTGGTTTGATATTAGTAAGAAGCATTCAGAGACATAAAGGTTGACCAGCAGACTGAGTTTATTAAACTGGACCGTCAGTGGTGGAGCAGCTTTGACCTTGGCCACTGCCTAGATGCAGAACCACTTAAGGATCACTGGGCTTGAGTTTGCCAAACACTGGGGCAGTTGTCTAGGGGGAGTAATTTTCGTGAAATCATAAATTGTTTTGTGAACCTTAACTTTTGTAACAGATATTGCCAGGGTTTCTGTACTCCATATTTCTTGTGGATATTTCATGTCTTTATTTTTTTTGCATCTTGGTGCCATTGAAAATGAGGGTTTCCCTCAATGTGTGTTCTGAGGGTTTAAATTAAATAAATGATGATGATAAATGCATAAATCTCCTGACCTTTGACAGTGACCTTGACCTTGAACTCAACCTGGATGCAGCCCCACCTGAGGATGACTGTGCATGAGTTTATGGAGAATTAGGGCAATTGCCTAGGAGGAGCAACAATTTTCATAAAATCATATAAGCTCTGAGATCTCCTGACCTTGAACACATCCTCAATGCAGACAGACCTGATGATCATTTGGCATGAATTTAATGAGAATTATGACAATTGCCTAGGAGGAGGAGTTATTTTTTTCTAAATCGCAGAAGTGCTCAGATCTCCTAAAATTTGACCTTTGGCTACAGCCTGGATGCAAACCCAGCTGAGGATCATTGAATGAGTTTGGTTTGAATCGAGGTAATTGCCTAAAAGGAGCAGTGATTTTTCTGAAAGTGCTTAAGTGATCAGATCTCCTGACCTTTGACCTTGTCCTTGACCTTGAGCGCGACCTGGATGCAGACCCACCTAAGGATCATTATGAGTGAGTTTGGTGACCATGGGGGAAAATGCCAAGGAGTAACAATTCCCATGAAATGTGGGAGAACGGATGACATGCCACATCGTTGCGCTAGCTCCTTTTGGCTTTCCCAGAATGAACTAAAAAAAAAAAAAACAAGTAGGAAATGCAAGGTTTTCACCCAACAGCAACAATATTAGAATGCCAAAGTATCATTTCAATTTAATTCAATTCAGACAACGCTGTGACCTAATGGCAATTAAAAAAACAGCAAAAGTGTTTTAAACAAAATGTATAAAACACCTATAGCACCCATAACAAATTTTAACCTGTAAATCCTTCACACATTATGAGATAGGAAGAAATAGGCTAGACTCGTTACAAGCCACCACTTTCATATAGTCCCTCTGATTTACTACCTCATTTAATCCTTCTAAGAACACTAAATTTGTCATTTTTTTCGTCTTCAATTTCTTTGGTTGATGCTACAGCACACTCATTTATAAAAGTAAACAGAGGTTTAATGAGCAATAGGACATTTCATCTCTTGTTTCTTACATGCAGTGCTGCATTCTTATTACTCATGCCAGCTTCAGCACATCCATTGTAGGTTAATTAGGACATCACACCACCCAGGATGCTTTCCTTTTTTCTTCTTTGCAGTCCCACCTAATGTATCTGCTGCTACTCAGCTAAAAGGCTAAAATGTATTTGGAACAACCAGAAGATCATTTTTATTGCACTGTAATATTTCTATATTTGACCTTGTCATAATTTACTATTCAATGCTAGTCTGTGTGTTCAAAGTCAATTCTGTGTATTCTTTTTACAGTATTTGGAAACACACTGGAGGCAAAGTAATGAGTAGTCATCAACTCTAAAGCACCATGCTATAATTAATGACTCACCTATTGTATGACATAGTCACCCCGGCTACTTTGGCATTCTGGCAGCTCATGGCGAAGAAGAACAGTGAGAGGATGTAACCAATCAGAGAGGTGCCAAAGGCAAACTTGGCTGTTCCCATAATGTTCAACTTCAGCCTTTTCATCAGCAAACCACCAGAAAACATGCCCAGTGCCACAGCGGGGATATTGATCGCTCCTGGGATGAAAGCAGCAAAACACACAATTAATATTAAGTGAAATTAGATGATGCTTTGAAGGGTAATTCTGTGCTTCGTGAAACACAGGCAAAACAATATGAATTGTATGCAAGTTAGGAAGGAAAATCCTTCAGAGAAAAAAGTCTGCAAAAGTTCTCAGTTGCATTGATCAAAAAGAGAGCTGTTTTATGTATTTTGTACCTTCCATCAACATTGATGTGAAGACACATTTTTTTTTTATCTATAGTCATGCCATTAGCTCTGGTCACTAATAATGCATTCTCTTTCATATGCAGCCAGTCCAGTCAGGCCAGGCATCTCCCTTGATGAGACTATAAGAACCTAGATATTTTCATTTTATCCTACAAACTTCATTAAACATTTTATTTCATGTGCAAAGCAGCTCTTGTCCTCACAAAGCTCTAATCTGTGCAGCTGTGGAAGGTGAGGCAGAATACAGCTAATGCAGCTCTTTTTTGTCGTTAACAAGCTCCTCTCTGAAAGTCTCTTCTGCTTCATTCAACGAATGTAAAAAGAGGGAACATGCTGGACAGACTGGACAAACACTCCATAAATATACAGAATAATTATAATAAGTATAGCAAACACGTAATTCCCACAATCCTACGGTGTACATACTTGACTCTCGACTTAAATTGGAGCAAACAAAATCTAACCAAAAGCTCCCGTCTCTCCAGACAATCGGAAGAAAGCCGAAGAGCCTGCTCTGGTAGTCTTGTGACAATTTCCCAGGCTGTGTCACACTAATAATTCATATGACAAGCTACAATATTACCAAACATGTGCCATACCCATGAGAAAGTTGGCTTTTGAAGCAGACTGCCTGAAGTGCTGCTCTATGTACTTGGGCTTGTAAGTGACCATGCCAATGATAGAGTTCAGCTGGATGATTGTGACACACAGGCAGATCAGATACACGGGGTGTGTCAGCAGGGTTCTCAGCGTTGGAAGAAAGTCTGTGGAGGGATAAAGATCTGAACTGAAATGCACATCTATTTAAAAATGTGCAAAATATAGTGGATGTGTAATAGTGTCTGTTTACAGCTTTAGTCTAAATCAAAATACACAAATTCACAATTTTGACAATTTTAAAGTATACTTTAGAAAACTTGTAGCATACAATATTGAGGTTTTTAAAACAAATCGTGAAGCAAGCCTTCTTAGAAAAACTGCTCTTCACCTCTGGCATGTATATTAAATTTGTTTATAAACAAACACCGACGTCTAATATTCAGCTTACCTTTGGCCATCGCCATAAAATTTTTGTTTTCATCTGCTGGATACTCAGGAACCTGGGATTCTTCATTAGAACTTGTCTGCTCTGGTGTACGCTCCTCTGGGCTCTGGGGCCTGGATACGCGTAGAGAGCGGGGCAGAAACCAGAATGGGATTGCAGAGAGAAGAGTGATGACGCCAGCTATGAGGTAGCCCAGCCACCAGGCCCCCACCCAGCGGGCATCTGCTGGGGTTATGGTGATGGTCTCTATGCAGAGGAGTACAGAGTGTTAAAGGTCGACTTTAACACAGGATCCATAGCCAGTAGGAGTCTTTTATGAGTCTAAAATTGCGTTATGTGCGCTTTAGCAGAACAGTTTTACAGTTTGATGAGCATGCTTTTTTCAACACTTCCAGTGAACTGTCACTTTTGGTCATTTTATCATGAAACACATTTTTATGATGGGCAACATAGTTGGTCAATGGTCAACACTGTTGCTTCACTGCAAGACGGTCTAGGTTTGAACCCTGGTCAAGCCCATCTGGGTGGAGTTTGCATGTTTTCCCAGTGCTGAGTGGGTTTCCTCCCACAATTCAAAAGCATGCTTCATGTCAGTAACCACTCTGCCTCTTTCTGTTTCCATGGAGGACTGCAGCTAGTTGCCTGTATGTGGTGAAGTTCAGAAGAAAGCCAGATGGTGGCACAGAGAGCTGCTCAGCAGCAACTGCTAGCACTGGTACAGACAATGGAGTTAAGGGACAACATCTGCACCCTATGGACGCACAGAGGTGAAACACTGCATAGATGTTGATCTGAGTGTTGTCAATGAAGTCCCATGAGCACATATTGGATATAACCCTGATTTAGTAGCACATATGAAAGTAACTCAGGTCTGAACCCCTAAAAATCAAATTCATTTCACATTAGGGTAAAGAATCAGATTTTGCCTTTTGTTTAATTCACCCTCTTGCACTCTGTTAAATTGAGACAAGATTCAGTAGGTTTTCTTCTTCAGCTGCTCTGCTCATTCATTAGCTAAGTGATATTAATCTCATACATCTGCTCTGAGTCTTGAATAGTGAACTCAGTGGCTGTGACTGACAAGCTGCAGTATCTGATAACACTGTGCCTCAGTTTGAATGAATGAAAAGGTACTGCAATAGTAGGGAGAGCGCATGTATTACTAATGCATTACTAATAACAAATATTAACAATGACTCTGATGCATTTAAGTTTCTCACTAAAGTTGTAACACAGATGTGGGCAGAGAGCATGCACACATGTACAGCTTTTAAGGAGGAAATGCAAACAAAAGAAGGAAGCAGAAATAGAATCTTAATCAACAAAATGTTCTCCAGTCAATAATTATAGCTATAATTGCTTTTAAAAGATTTCTGTATTGATTTTTTTTTTTTTGTCTGCATGTGTGTAATTATTTTTTGGAGATAATATACAGTAAATGAAATGCAAAATATGCACACACAGTGTTAAAAGTACTTGTTTAGGTCATGGTGAGTATGATATCCACCTTATTCCTGAGGGCACTGCTGCAGAAACCATTATGGGGGCAACTTCCGGTTTCGGGCTGAAGTAGAGTCAAATCAGTCAGCAAGAATGGACTAGTGGGGCATTTAAAATAGTGTTTTTAAAAGTTTTTCAGATTTGTTTTAATGTATAGTCCACATACACGTTTTGCAGTCAAGTGGCAGCTAATTTCTGCACTTACAGTTTTTGTATTTTTGAATGTTTTGGCATGGTTCTGGTACTTGTTGCTGGTGTTCGTGGTTGTGCCATAGACTGTATAAATGGAGGCTTCTCACAAATAAGCACAGCTCAATCTGTGGCCTCCACAGCAATGCTTAGATCATGCACTGAAAACTAAAAAAGACTTTGTGTGATCGGTGGTACAGACACAGGACAGACGCAAGAGCACCAGGTATGTTTTCACTTTTACGAATGTCACAGATCTGACGTTTATATATGTCACCAGATGCAAGGCTGCATGAAGTAAAATAATAAATAAAAAATATTAACAGTTTGCTTCCTAAAGCTTCATGATTTAAGAAAGATATCAAATAGTTTTTTTTTGGGGGGGGGGGTTGCATTCGTTACACTGCCTTGGAATGACATGGACTTGATATTAGCAGCTTCACTATGCATTAATTTTTAAATTATCACAAAATGTAGATCAATAAAATTTTGAACAACTGTCAGAAAATGTCTGTACGTGTTAAGTTAAATTACAAGCATTCACGGCATGACAGCAGCATGAGCATTTTAATTTCGGGGTAAAACAGACAGCTGAAAGAACCACAAAGAACCACAATTCCGTGACGGTGTTGTGGTTCTTTGTGGCTCTGACTAGATTCTACATCTGCTCTGAGGTAAATCTGATTATGTTTAACATCTTGTAACAAAATGCAACTGACTTTATTGCGGTGGAGACATTGATATATCGCAGAGCTTTTATCTTGTAGCGTTAGCAACTTAGCAGTGGCACTAGCAAACACAGCTACTGTCTGCCAGGCCACTTTTTAAGGTCATCTTCTCATCCCTTGATAGTCGTGGGAAGTGGTATGATTATATTACTCTTTTTGAGGTGCAAAATGCCGTGTTCCCATATTTTTGATGCCGAAGTCATTGTTTTTTGACAAGGAAAAGCGTCCTGTTTCCGTGACAACTCCATGTTCTAAACTAGTACCGGAGGTTGTGCACATAATTCACGCAAGGCATCATGGGGGCTAGGAATAAGGTGGATATTAAAATGGTTACAGATACAGTATATGTTAGGAGCTTAGGGAAATGGGCTCATCTTCTGTCACAGACATTCATGTTGGGAACAAATTTGATTCTAATGTAATATTTTTCAAATTTATTCAGATTATGTCTCAGTGAGGGAAAGGCGAGTGGCTAATGACAGCAAGTGCATAATATTATTTGAAAATTTGTCGGTGTAAGTACTCACCCATTTTTATGAATCCAATGTCCACATAGATTCTGGCACAAAGGGAGCCTAATAGGTAGCCAAACATGAGGCCAACCACTGAAATGGTCTGCACACAGCCTAGAGTATGATGAACACACCCAGAGAGAACAATATAGAACCTGGTGAGGGATTTTAATTTTGTTTAAATACAGTATGGAATGGCATAATGTTGTAGTAAACCACATGAAATAACACTAAAAATATTCAGAGCTATTTGTCGAGCAGTACTATGCAATAAGCATGTTTCATGTGTATTTCTGCAAAGGACATTTACCTCAAAATTAACTGTTACAGTACTTTATACCAGCTTGTTTTTTTTACTTGACACTCTGCAAGAAATATAATTTAGACCAGGGGTGTCCAATCATGTACCATAGAGGGCCAAGACCCTGCAGGCTTTACCTCCAACCAGTTTCTTCAACAGCAGATTCCGCTGAATTTCTTCCCACTGATTGCTGATCAGTGAAAACACCTGCTGAAGAGACTGGGTAGAAGAGAAAACCTTCAGGGTCTTGGCCCTCCAGGGCACATGATTGGACACCCCTGCTTTAGACAGTGTTTGACATTTTTATGAGCTTATTTAATCTCAGTATGTATGTGCATTATCCTTAAGAACGCAATATTGTGTGTACCTAATTTATGTGAACTACAGAATGTTATGAAGTCTCCTGTTACTGTTTTTTTTTTTTTTACCAACATATAGCGCAGAATTCTCCACAGTAGCGAAATCATCTATATAAGAGATCCCCAGAGGCTGAATTGGTGTCTCTCCAATCCCACGTAAGACATTTCCCAGAAGCACATAGATCCACATCGACGGGCTGGACTCACTTTCACACCCTAGACAAAAGGATATGAACAAATCTGCATTATTTTTACAGTAATACAGTCATGTAAAAAAATTAGGATATCATCCATCCATCCATCTTCTTCTGCTTAATCCTTTTCGGGTCGCGGGGCGGCAGGAGCCTATCCCAGCATCTTTGGGCGAGAGGCAGGGTACACCCTGGACAGATGACCAGTCCATCGCAGGGCCAACACAGAGAGACAGACAACCATTCACTCTCACAGTCACACCTAAGGACAATTTAGAATCCCCAGTTTGATGCCAATTAACCTAACTTGCATGTTTTTGGCATGTGGGAGGTTACTGTGGGAAAATTAGGATACCCCATTAAATATTCAGTTCTTTATTAAGAAATGTTCACATATCTATGTCTAAGCTTGTTTTTGTTTTTATTTAAATTTTTTAACATTTATTTTAGCCATTTTAAGTGGGAATGAATGTGGGGGTGTCCTAAAAAAGATGGGAGGTATCCTAATTTATTCCTCACTATTTGTTTAGAATTATAGTTCACAGAAAATTTGAAAA
Organism: Pholidichthys leucotaenia; assembly: GCA_020510985.1. Classification (NCBI taxonomy): domain Eukaryota; kingdom Metazoa; phylum Chordata; class Actinopteri; order Cichliformes; family Pholidichthyidae; genus Pholidichthys; species Pholidichthys leucotaenia. The sequence goes on from CM035847.1 coordinate 194,160,912, forward strand.
AAAAGTCTTTAATTCATTTTTAATTGTTTAGTTATATTGCATGAATCTCCCAGTATTTTAAACACTGATATTTAATATCCATATGTCCAAATATGTTTAAAAAAACACAGGCTTATACAGGGTATCCTAATTTTTTCACATGACTGTACATGTAAACTATATGTCTAAACACAGTAACTTGGTATAAAGAACAACTGACTGCTGTTAACTTCAGTTTTTCAGACTGTTTTTTCATTCTCTTCTTCAGCTCACATGACGAAATTTTATTTCAGTCATCTGTCATTTATCATCCTCATCCTCATCCTCATCATTTATGTTTGGTGGCCTACAGTAATTGTGGTGTGGGACTTTTTTATCTTTACACAAACACACGTGGAAAGCTAGAGAAGGGGGATCACCAAGACTCCAGCACAGACTAGAGACAGGAAGACAGTGAGTCTGGAATATTGTGACTAGTAAGAGGTGGGTTGCAAAGTGGCTTGTGGAGGTCTATCTGTAGTGGACAGGTGAGTGTGCAGTCTAGTGGTCATATCGCAGCATGCCTTAAAAAGGTATTTAACCCCTTGAACTCTGTGGGTTCCGCGGGCGGTCACGTCTCTGCATCTTAGTGCGTCTCAGTGCACACTGAAAAAAAAAGCCGTATTTCCGGTCTTCCAGTACAGACACAGCCTTGTTACAAGCTGAGAAAAAAAGCTGTGTAATATATTCATTTTTGTGGTATTTTTACAAAATTTTGACCTGAGCTTGAAAACACTTGGTTCTACATTTCTGTTGTGTTTTCCAGCCAGTATCTGACAGCTGTGTTATTTGCAAGCATTTGTATCTAAAAAAACACCCAGGTGAACTTTCTTGTTACTCAGTGGCAGGAGCACTTAGAGAGATTATGACTGTTTTGCCAAAAAATTCAGAGTGTTTTCTTTTAACCTCTGTCTGCGATGCCAAAGAAGGAGGTAGCCAATATTATTGTGTTTATACTGCCACCTACTGACATGAAGAGCCACTACAGGCCCCCATGCACAACAATGGCAAATTATTTGCAATTTTTTGCACCAGTTAAGAAGTGAAATTAGACAATTTCCCGAGGACCCCTTGAATGTTTTCTTAAGGACCTGCTAGGACCCTCAGACCCCTGGTTGAAAAACACTGGTCTAATGTATCCTGCTCACCTGCTTCTTTGCTATTTGGCTCCAGAAAAACCTCATTATCTGCCAGCCTACTGACATGTCCTCCTTGGTTCATGCACGGCACACTCATCCAACAATAGACACCCTACCTCCTGGTTCCGGAGAACCTACCTGGTCCACTTGAGGCCCTCAGAAAAAAGGGACTCAAGTAAGCTCACTACAACTATCAAAATTTCCTCTAATCCACTCTCAGTCAAAGGACTGGCACCCCCCTGTGCATTACCTGGAAAAGCCCCATAACTGGATCTGAAAACTCTTTGTGTTCATCAAACCTACCAGGACTCTCTTGTTGGGTCCCCATTGTTTAACCTTTATTCATACAGGGTAGTTTCACTGAGAGGCAACCTCTCCTTTCAAGGACACCCTGTTCACACTCACACATTAACACCTGGAAGCTGCCCACTACAACCACAGATTGACCTGTGACCATTGAGCAGCTCCACTGGAGCAGTCAGGGTTAAGGGCCTTGCTCAAGGGCACCACAGTAGGGTTAAGGAGGGTGGGGCAAACACTGCTATGTTATCTGTCTTACCTAGATCTGATCCTGCTGGTCCAGGGTTCAAACTCGCGACCCTCCGCTCACTAGTCCACATCCCTAACCATTAGGCCACCACTATAAGTGAGTAGAGCTTCAATTGTGGCTAGCCTGAACTAACGATCTTATTGATTAAAATTTACACTTTTAAATTATAGTGAGAATGGTGACATACAGGTACTTACTAGTTTAAACACTACAAGCTAACCATACAAGCTGCGCCTTAAGCATCACCTCTGCTATTTCAAGTCCCTGAACTAAAGCCTTAAACTATAACAATAAATAAATAAATAAAAATCAATTTTAAAAAGTTAAAATTTTGTATTTTTAATACTCATCACACATAAAGTAAGTTATTTCAGTCCTTTTTGCTTTAAATTTTGATGACAGCTCTTTGAATTAACTATTCTGAATTTTTTGAGCTGCACTTGTATGTCCACCTTATATTCAAAGACTGCTAATTCCTCACCTGTGGTTGGCACTTGAGGTAGTCTACCATCTTTTGTCGGGTTCACTGGTGAACCAACGGCACATGGGGATGGGTTACCTGTTGAGTTCCCTATCCACTGCACTGATGTTTCATATTCATACCTGTTCACAAAACAAAAGAAACAATTTAAAACCTGAGGGATAAATATAAACTCCTCATTGCACTGACATGTCAGTAAAGGAATTATTCTTGCTCATGCTGCATGGCACATGCAGACCCAGTATCAATAGTTTAATATAATTATATAACATAATCTATTATGAAAAATTGTGGTAGCAGTTGCATACGTATATGCACATCTTACATTATACAGGAAAAGGAACTTAAATGTTCTTAAATGTATTTTTGAAACAATTAGTCTGTGGACAAAAAGACCTGTTGCTTCTTTTACGTACCGTCCAGTGATGAAGTGAGGCAAAGCGATGATCAAAGTGCCAATAGACATCAATACACAACCCACTGCAATGACCTTTGGCCTGTGAAGCTTGGCACCAAAGTAACTGACGAACACGATCAATAGCAAGTTACCTGAAAGGATAAAAATATAGGCAACAACAAAGGTTTAAAATAGTAGTGTACACAAAAAATAAGAGAAAATAGTCTTATTTTTTTTTGGTTATTAGTTTTTTACTGTTCAGTCAGTCAATCAAAGCTTTATTTACATAGCACTTTTCATACAAAAAGTTTGCTTTCGGCTTTAGGACTGTGACTAGGATTCTTCTTTGACTTGGCACAGAGGCGTCGTCTCTTTGAATTTAGTCTGCTGGTAGGATCATTAGCTTCCCCAGGCAAGCCCGGGTACTGGCGGAGGGCGCGACGAGAACGCTGATCCATTGCCCCCCAAGGAGACAGTGGTCTACACTCAATCGCTTCAGGACTGGACATGGCCCCTGCTTGGCCAGCCTTCACAGATGGGGCAGTAGCCCTAGCCCACTGTGCGCATGTGGAGAGGAGCAAACTATGGAACACATCATAGAGGCTTGCCCGCTCCAAAGACTGGAAGGAGGATTACACACCCTCCATACAGCAAACCAGGAGGCAACTGCTTGGCTTAAGGACTTTGCATTCGCTAAATAAATAAATAATACAAAAAGTTGTAACACAAAGTGCTACACACATTGGAATAAAACACAGTTACCCCCCCCACACACACACACACGCATACATATACGCACATGCACACATACATGCACACACACACACAAAGAAACTTTCATCTGTGTGAGACTTATGGCTGAGCACCGAGGAGTCAGGTCTGGAAGCACCATCACTAGGAAGCCCTCACCAGCAGGGAGAGTTTTTGGTTAAGCTGAAGGAAGGTTTTTTTTTTTTCCTTTTTTTTTTTTAAAAAAAAAGGCTGAAGAAAGTTTGCTGCCATCCATGATTTAATGTCTGAAATACAGTTATAAAGGGTATTGATTGGTTCCATGTCACCAGGAGACACAGTGATATAAAGTTGTGTGTCATCAGTATAACTATGGCAATTAGTACCATGTCTCCTGATAACATCCCCAAGGGGCAGCAAGTACAGATTAAAAAGTACTGGACCTAAAATTGAACCTTGGGGTACACCACAATTTATTTTGTATACTCTGGAAGAACATGTATCCATACTTACCAAAAAGTTCCTGTCTGTGAGGTAGGACTTGAACCAATTAAGAACAGTACCAGAGAGGCTGTTGTTTTATACAGTGGTGCTTAGATAGATAGATAGATAGATAGATAGATAGATAGATAGATAGATAGATAGATAGATAGATGTACTTTATTGATCCCAAACTGGGAAATTACAGTTTACAATTACAGTTACAGGGAAATTACAGATCAGCTACACTTTGCATTCTGGCAGAGTATTTGTGAAATAAAACAGCTCTGTCTTTACTTGTGTGCTGCAACTTAAAAGAAAAGCTAGAACCCATTTATCATTTGCTATAGATTGATAGTGAAAACAGAATCCTCAGCATTTTGATGAGCAAAGGTTCAACATGAACAGGCATTGCTGTTGTCTACAACCACAGAAGTCAGAGCTGTTCCTGTCTTGTCAATATAGTTTTTGTATTATGTGCTATTATGTAGTAATGGACATAAGCTAAAAATGCAATTGTACTGAATTATGTCTTTGACTAGTGATCTGAAAATTCTATTTTAAATAAGGTCTAATACTGGCAGAGCCATAGACAAACAAGCTTAAATCAGTCTGACCTTTTTATTTTCATAGAGAACATGCTCATTTGAAAAAAAAAATGTGAGTATATTGTCTGTTTGCTGTGTACATATGTGGGAGAGATAGTCCTGAAAAATGTCATAGACATCATTCATTATTAGTTTGACATGTGATTGTAACCTTTACACATAGCTGTAAGGAAAGCAGTGGTGGCTTGTAGGAGGAGGCAAGGGAGGTGGAGCTTCCTCAGAAATTTAAGAAGAAAAAGAGAAGAAATGATTCAAACATTGTGATAATAAATGTATTTTATATTATATGTACTGTATACATTGTGGGCTCACGCTGCCACAGAGACAGAACTGAATGTGTATTGTGGAGTGTCACGTCTGCAAGGACTGAGGACTCAAATCTACAGGAGGTAACAAGGAAGTGTGAGATTTGTCTCTTTGTCCCACAGAAGACGCCCCGGAGGGTATTCCGGTTCATCAAGAAATGAGAGACAATGGTGAAGCTTCAAAGGGATGCTTTGTAACTGTATGTTGACTGAAGACACCATGTGACTTGAATTCTGATGCTGGAAATGTATAAAAGGGGGTTGAAGTATGATTCTTTCTCTTTCCTGCTTTGAGAATGCTAGGAGCTTGTGTTCTGTCAAATAAAGCTGGTTTATGACTGAAACTCAGCCTCGTTATTTGAGCATGCTCCTACACTGGTGACCTACGACGGAGAATGAGCAATGAGAATTCTTCCGAACCGGGCTTGGTGGAAGCCAGCCTGATGGCCGCCTCCACGCTCCGGCTGCCCGATTTCTGGCAGCACAGTCCGCGCTCATGGTTTAGCGCAATCGAGGCGCAGTTCAACCTCCGGAGAATCTCCAACGACGACACAAGATTCTACCACGTGGTAGCGAAACTGGACAGCGACACGGTCCAGAGAGTGGAGGATTTGGTTAATCATCCACCAGACAGCGACAAGTACAGCGCATTGAAAGACGCGCTGATCAGCCATTTCACCCCCTCAGTCCAACAAAGAGCAGAGGGGCTCCTGGCGCTGACGGAGGCAGAAAACGATAGACCTGCGGACCTGATGGTGAAGATGCTGCAGCTCAAAGCCTCCGAGGATGGCGAATTCATTTTCGCCCACCTATTCCTTCGAACCCTGCCACCAGCAGTGAGAGTGGCCCTGGCAGAGTCACCCCGATTGGCCAAGCGAGACTACCATGGGTTGAGCAAGGAGGCGCAGAAGTTGGTCGACGCCCACAAGCAGAACGCGGTTTCGGCCGCGGCGGCTAGTTCGGGAACGGCGTCCGGAGACAGCTTGGGTCCAGCGGCACCAGACGCACCAACAACGGCGGCGACCGGAGCCAGACGACGCGGAGCGGAGAACGGCTCGTGCTTCTACCACCGCCGTTTTGCAGAGAGAGCGCACAGGTGCGTCCCACCGTGCAATTTTAAACGCCAGGACCGAGGGCCGGTAGCAGCCGCGACTCTCGGCAATGAGAACAGGCTGCTTTACCTGACGGATGCACGCTCGGGGAAACAGTTCCTCGTGGACACGGGCTCGCAGCTGAGCTTCGTCACGCCCACCTACGCGGAACGGCTGTCGCCTTCTAAAGCCCCCTGGGTGTCAGTGTCAGCAGCGAACGGCTCCACAATTAAAACGTTTGGTGAGAGGACCATGCTTCTGTCCTTACAAGGCCGTTCATTTGAGTGGACATTTATTGTAGCAGCAGTCAGTTTCAACATGTTAGGGGCTGATTTTTTGTGCTCACATGGTTTATTGGTTGATCTTGCTAATAGACGTCTGATTAATGCACTGTCTTTTCATTCTATTCCCTGCACAGCTCGGGTGGCCCCGCCAACTGCACATGCCAGCGTCTCAGCCGCGGGTGGTAAGTTTCACACTCTGCTTGCTCAGTTTCCAGCACTCACAGTCCCCACTTTTTCAGCAACGGTGGCCAAACATGGGGTAGAACATTTCATAACAACCACAGGCCCTCCCGTTTTTGCAAAGGCTCGGCGTTTGGACCCAGCTAAACTGGCCATCGCGCGCGAGGAGTTCACTAATCTGGAAAAACTAGGCATCGTTAGACGCTCCAAGAGCGCTTGGGCTTCGCCGTTACACATGGTCCCAAAGGCTGACGGCTCGTGGCGGCCTTGCGGCGATTTCCGCAGGTTGAACAACGTTTCAGCTCATGACCGCTACCCGATTCCGCACATTCAGGATTTTTCTGTTCATTTGGCGGGGGCGCGCATTTTTTCTAAAATAGACTTGGTGCGCGGCTATCACCAGGTTCCAGTGCGCGCGCACGATGTACCCAAAACAGCGGTCATAACTCCTTTCGGCCTTTTTGAGTTCTTGCGCATGCCTTTTGGCCTCAAGGGGGCCGCGCAGACTTTCCAACGCATGATGGATGCAGTTTTACGCGACCTGCCTTTCGTGTTTGTTTATTTGGACGATATTTTGGTAGCCAGCACGTCCGAAGGCGAACATGAAAAACACCTCACAGCAGTTTTCCAGAGGTTGGCAGAGCACGGGTTAATAGTGAACCCAGCGAAATGCCAGTTTGGGGTGGCGCAGATTGATTTTTTGGGACATCGCGTTTCGGCAGAGGGAGCAGTTCCCCTTCCAAATAAAGTGCGTGCCATAACAGATTTTCCGCAACCTCAAACGGTTAAGGCGCTTCAGGAGTTTCTAGGGATGGTTAATTTTTACAACCGTTTCCTCCCAAGCGCAGCACGACTCATGCAGCCATTGTACACCGCGTTAAAAAAACAAAAGCCCGCAAATAAAGTCGAATGGTCTCCGGAGCGGGAGCGCGCTTTTGCCCAGGTCAAATCAGCCCTGGCAAATGCAGTTTTGTTAGCGCACCCAGTTCCAACGGCCCGCATGGCGCTCACCACTGACGCTTCCGATGTAGCGGTGGGGGCGGTAGTTGAACAGTTTGTGGCAGGTACCTGGCAACCCCTCGCGTTTTTCAGCAGGACCTTGCGCGATAGTGAACGGAAATACAGCGCATTTGACAGGGAGCTTTTGGCCCTACACTTGGCCATCCGTCATTTTCAGTTCTGGTTAGAGGGGCGACGTTTCACCGCTTTTGTGGATCATAAACCGCTAACGTTTGCGATGGCCAAAATTTCAGAACCCTGGTCAGGCCGGCAACAAAGGCAACTAGCCGCAATATCGGAGTTTACTACTGATATTCAGCATGTCGCGGGTAAACACAATGTTGTAGCAGACTGCCTCTCGCGTGCAATAGCACCGCCAAGCCCTATAGGGGCAGACTCTGTAGCCATGGCCGCGGGCCCGGGCAGCGACGCGGGAGCGCGCGCAGCCCCGGTCTGTGTTGGGTTAGATTATGCAGCCATGGCTGCGGAGCAGGTTAACGACGCGGACGTGCGCGCGCTCCAGTCTGGACCAACAGGGTTAAGGCTGGAGCACAGGGTGCAACAAAACGGTATGCCCCCGCTAATCTGCGATGTCTCCACGGGACGGCCCCGCCCTGTGGTGCCAACCGCGTGGCGTCGCCGTGTTTTTGACTTGGTCCATTCTCTCGCGCACCCGGGGGTGCGCGCATCGATCAAATTGGTGGGGGAGAAATTTGTTTGGCCCGGGTTGCGCAAACAGGTCAAGGAATGGGCAGCAGCCTGCGTAGCGTGTCAGCGAGCTAAAATACACAGACACACTAAGGCCCCGTTAGAACCTTTCCACATCCCCGCTAAGCGTTTTGATCACGTGCATGTTGACCTAGTCGGCCCGCTTCCGTTATCACACGGGCACACACATCTTTTGACAATGGTAGACCGCACCACGCGCTGGCCAGAGGCGATTCCTCTGACATCAACCACAGCGGAAGAAGTTGCGCGAGCATTTTTAACAGCATGGGTTGCGCGTTTTGGTGTACCGTCGGACATAACGTCCGACAGGGGTCCCCAATTTATTTCCGAGCTATGGTCATCGATGGCCCGCAGCTTGGGGGTGAAGATTCATCGCACCACCGCGTATAACCCCCAGGCCAATGGTTTATGCGAACGCTTTCACAGGTCATTGAAAGCAGCCCTCAGAGCGTCGCTAACGGATACAAATTGGGTAGACAAACTTCCATGGGTGTTATTAGGGTTGCGTTCTGCACCTAAGGAAGATTTGCATGCTTTCCCGGCTGAATTAGTTTTCGCTCAGCCGCTCCGTTTGCCCGGGGAATTTCTTCCTGATAATCCCGCACCTAATGGCCCCCCCGCTCAGCCGTGGCAGAGCGGCTCAGGAACAAACACGCTTCCTGGCCCGGTCCATCACAGTTTCCCACACGTTTTTGTGCCCAAGGCTTTAAAAAATGCAGAGTTTGTTTTTGTTAAACATGATGCCCAGCGTCCAAGTTTGCGGCCGTTTTACGACGGACCGTTTCGAGTGCTGGAGACCGGGCAGAAGCATTTTCTGCTAGATTTAGGGGGCAGAAGGGAGCTGATTTGCATTAACAGGCTCAAACCCGCTTTTGTTCTGGCTGACGAGGAGGTGCAGCTCGCGAGGCCCCCCCGCCGGGGCAGGCCGCTGAGAAGACATTCTCCAAAGTCTTCACAGAGAGGTGCTAACAGCTTTAATCCACAGGTGCAGAGAGATGTTGCAGAGGCAGCCAAGCCAAGTTGCAGCAGATTCGGCAGAAGATTAAAACCTAGGCAGTTGGTGGATTGATTAGCGATGTATGGAGTGCTTTGTGTTTCTCTTTTTGTTATGTCATGCAGATTTTGCCTTACTCGACGTTTGGGGGGGGGGGGGTAGTGTGGCCGACACACATTGTGGGCTCATGCTGCCACAGAGACAGAACTGAATGTGTATTGTGGAGTGTCACGTCTGCAAGGACTGAGGACTCAAATCTACAGGAGGTAACAAGGAAGTGTGAGATTTGTCTCTTTGTCCCACAGAAGACGCCCCGGAGGGTATTCCGGTTCATCAAGAAATGAGAGACAATGGTGAAGCTTCAAAGGGATGCTTTGTAACTGTATGTTGACTGAAGACACCATGTGACTTGAATTCTGATGCTGGAAATGTATAAAAGGGGGTTGAAGTATGATTCTTTCTCTTTCCTGCTTTGAGAATGCTAGGAGCTTGTGTTCTGTCAAATAAAGCTGGTTTATGACTGAAACTCAGCCTCGTTATTTGAGCATGCTCCTACAATTTGCTATAGATTGATAGTGAAAACAGAATCCTCAGCATTTTGATGAGCAAAGGTTCAACATGAACAGGCATTGCTGTTGTCTACAACCACAGAAGTCAGAGCTGTTCCTGTCTTGTCAATATAGTTTTTGTATTATGTGCTATTATGTAGTAATGGACATAAGCTAAAAATGCAATTGTACTGAATTATGTCTTTGACTAGTGATCTGAAAATTCTATTTTAAATAAGGTCTAATACTGGCAGAGCCATAGACAAACAAGCTTAAATCAGTCTGACCTTTTTATTTTCATAGAGAACATGCTCATTTGAAAAAAAAAATGTGAGTATATTGTCTGTTTGTTGTGTTCATATGTGGGAGAGATAGTCCTGAAAAATGTCATAGACATCATTCATTATTAGTTTGACATGTGATTGTAACCTTTACACATAGCTGTAAGGAAAGCAGTGGTGGCTTGTAGGAGGAGGCAAGGGAGGTGGAGCTTCCTCAGAAATTTAAGAAGAAAAAGAGAAGAAATGATTCAAACATTGTGATAATAAATGTATTTTATATTATATGTACTGTATATTATTGCATAACATGCAGTCAGAATCCTGTCAGAAGTCCACAGGAGGAAAAAGGGGCTTTCCACTGTGGGAACATTAATCAGCCAATCATAAATTAGTTTGTTTTTGTTGCTATGTAAAAAGTAAGAAGGCAAACATACTTTCTGAAATTATTTAGCCAATCAGAAATCAGTTTATGTGTTGCTATGGAAAATTCACTAGCTCCTTACACTGAAGAAAAAAAAAGGAAGGAGGTGAAGCTCTAACCAATAGCATTAAGTCTTTTGACAACGTCACCGTATGGACGAATTTCAACACGCTGATGACTACAGGTGTGCACGGACGGGATATCCTACAGTATTTACTTGCTAACAAGTTTAGGAAGCTACACTTTGAACCCCAGCTTCAGATAAAAAACAGTCCAAGGCCTTCCCCTAAACTGGACACGAGAGAAGTGGCTAACCGGCTTAGCAATGTTAGCCTTGGCCTTGTATTTTGAAACCATTACAACTGTATTTAATGACATGAAGATTTATCCAGATCCATGTAAAGGCACAGTAAATGGTGAGCTAAAATCTATTTCTCTCCTCTATGCATCTTACAAATACTTGTGACACTTTTACAAATACTTGTAATGCATTCTTTCTAATTTGATTTAATTATTTTGGTGTTTTTGTGTCCGGTTTGGTCCAGTTCGTTGCTGGTGGTGGGGTTAGGATGTATCGTCACCTTTTCTTGATCAGATTTTATCATGCTGAGTGAGGCTGCTGTCGTGTTGGTCAGCATAGTGATGTTTTCTTGGGGCTTTGCAAGAGCTGCATTTAAAGCTCTACAAATGTAAGGCAAACAAGCCTATTCTACCACGCAAACTGCTTCACCAAGTCTCTACCTTGCTCCATGGCGTTTCGCATGTAGCAAGAGGGGAGATGGTATCTACATTGAATAAAACCTTTACTGCTTATGGGTTTAGCCAGTTTGCCACACAGTTTTGTAAAAAATGTCTGATCTGTGCAAAAAACAATGCACAGGGAAACTTCAAACCTGAGAGAGGCACTTTTCCAGCCTCTACTTATCCATTTCAGAACATTTGCATGGATTTTATTGAACTGAATAAATGTGAAGGTAAGAAATATTGTTTGGTCATTTGTGATATGTTTTCTAAATGGACAGAAGCTTTTCCTTGCACACATCCAAATGCAATCACAGTTGCAAAGAAATTGCTTGCAGAAATTGTACCTAGGTTTGGAATACCTGAGAAAATTTTCTCAGATAATGGTACACATTTTGTAAATCAAGTTATATCACATTTAGGCACAGCACTGAACATCAGTTTGAAGAATCATTCAGCTTATCACCCACAGTCTGCAGGACTGGTAGAACACACAAACAGAACTATTAAAGAAAGACTTAGAAAAACAATGGCAGAAACAAGGCAAAATTGGATTTACTGCCTTCCATTAGTTTTGTTTTACATGAGGATAATCCCAACCAAAGGGGGGTTGTCTCCATTTGAAATCATGTATGGCAAACCATACTTGTTGCCACCTTTGAGACCATTCAATCCTGGTGATGAAGAAGTGTGTTTAGCAGATTACATAAGAAAAATGTTGACTAACAGAGATATTATTGCTGCTACTCTCCCCAGGAGGGTTCACGAGGAAACTGCACCGATCTTGGCCAAGCCAGGAGACCTTGTCCTCATCAAAGCCATCAAAAAGAAGAGTTGGACTGATTCACTCTGGCAAGGACCACATAAAGTTGTTTTGTCAACGCCAACAGCGGTGAAAGTTGAAGGACGGGACTCTTGGGTGCATCTAGCACACTGTAAACTTTACCCTGCTCTGAACTCACAGCAAGGGACTACTGAATAAATATTTTCAACTCCATTCCATTAAAGACTCTCAGCAAGAGACTTTTTCTTAATTGTTTTCCTATACAAGTGTCGACTGACGACGCCCTACGTGGTGTCCAGTACTGGCTTGGGATAGGGAAGCAAGCGGTTGACCATCATGGAGAGACAAGAAGCGCAAGGGTGTAGTTGTTGTTTCCTTTACATCATCATCCTAGGGGTGACATTATTATTTTGGTTTCCTTTAGCTGCACCACAAACCATACATCGTAGTGCTAGGGACCTTGCACATATTCAGCATAATTGGCTAGAGCTACATGAGCATTAAGATCATGAATATGCTGCCAATACGTGGTGGAGGTATGCTAATTATACGGCTAGGGCAGCTAATCGTTCCAATTGTTACATTTGCTCCTTAGTGCCAACGTCGGCTGGACAGACTGCTGTTGTAGCTAAAATGATGGAACCAGCAAAAGCTCTCTGTTTTTTACAGAGCTATGAACAGGGACTACACAAAAAAGACTATTTTGAATCACTCTTGTGAAATCTTTCATCACTCTACCAGTCAGAGAACTTATGGTACCCCTTACTCTGTAAGGGCAAGGTTAGTTTCATCAGGAACTTTTTGTTTTTGTCTGAAGGGAAGTGGTAACAACCCTCTGGGCAACCTACCCCTTTCTCGATGTGAGGCAGTGTACAGGGTACAGCGCATCTGTGATGCTAGTACCCTGACCAATCGGGTGGGCAGGTGGTGTCCACGGGTTGACCGTTGTCATTATGGACCTATCACCATGCTGGAGCTCTGCAGTGCTGCTATCTGCAACTTCCATATGTATGGCGCACATATGGTGACGGGTGGTTGGTGGCTGTGTGGTCGTAAGGCGTATTCCCATCTGTCTATGAACTGGGCAGGAACCTGTGCCCCCGTCTTTGTGACTGACAACACCCTGATTATGTCAGCGGGTCAGACGTGCAGAGGGAAGAGAGACCTATCACAGGATTCCATTTTCACACCACATGATTCCATCTGGGGTAGGGACGTGCCAGAGCAGTTCAAGATACTTATTACAGGTCAAAAGGTAGTTCAATCGCTATTCCCTTGGGTGGGGGTGGCAAAAAATACCTTGTGGATTGAGACTCTTAATTATAGACTACAGTCTTTTGTGAATTTTTCCTTAGCTGCCTGGAAAGTTGAAAGGGAGGAAATGACGGCTATAAGACTTGTAGCAACGCAGAATAGAATGGTACTTGATCAGCTGACTGCCGCCCATGGGGGTGTGTGCGCAATTATAAGTCAGTACTGTTGCATCTTTATACCTGCACATGATGCAGATGGAGGCGTCATTGCTTCAGCCATATGTAATCTGACTGCTTTGCAGACTGCTGGGGCTAAGGATAATGTTGATGACTCATCACACTGGATAAACTGGTTGTTTTCCTCATGGAGGAGTCTTGTCATAAACTCAATGGTGATTATTGTAGTGATACTTTTGATCTTTTCATGTTTCATTCCTTGTATCCGTGATATGATGTTGAAACTTGTTCAGGTGAGTTTAGTGTTATATCACGAGGCCACCACTGGAGATGATGGGGAAACACCAGTTTAATGTTTTATGAGTACAGAGTAAAAGTATGATTGACATGCAGAAAACCGAAAGGAGATGTATGTTCATGATCCCGCGTGATCCCCGCGATCCCCCGGCTGAGGGGGATCGCGGGGACCGTGAGATCGTGGGTTCGATCCTTGCCCCCGGCCAACAGTGATCTGTGTGGAGTTTGCATGTTCTCCCCGTGTTTGCGTGGGTTTACTCCAAGATTTCTCCGGTTTCCTCCCACATGCCAAAAACATGCAGGTAAGGGAGTTAAGGGGTGCTTGCGCACGCAGCGACCGGCAGCTGGTGGTTTGTCACCAGACTGCAAAACAAATCTACCTACGGGTACAAAATAAGTAATTAAAAAAAAAAAAAAGATGTGAATTTGAAATGTACTGAGTTGCAAGAGTAATCAAATATGCCTTGAAGTTCAGAGAAGTTGTTATCCTTATTTGAGATTTTTTCACTTTATCCTGTTTATGTTCTGTTTTAATTTACGTCGTATTTGAAACCATTATGTTACTAATCACTATTTAGCTAGTATACAGTTTTACTATATTGATTGTTGTTTCATTGTTGATACCTTGTTGCAGTTTCACATTGAGGTACTAGTACACATAGGTTAAGGTGCTAGCACACATAGATCTCTAATACAAACATACACATATGTCTTACACATAATAGGTTTTTAGTCATTTTTTATTGTTTTTATTGTTCGTCTACATTAACTTTTTTATTAAATCACTGCTAATCTACTGACACATAGAACGACAAATACATACACTATTTCATCTTAATTTATGGCTAATCACCATCACTGATTCAATTTTCCCTTTTATGACTTAATTAGATGATTGATTTCTTTTTTGAAATAAAAGGTACCGTAATATCCTCACATGCTCCCCAGGAAACGAAGCATTCCAGCGGCACTCGGGAGTGGCAGTGAGGCCGATGGTGGACTTTCCTCATTAAAAAGCGAGTTAGGATCTTTTGCAATATAATGCTTTAGCATGAAATGCACCAGAACTTGGCGAGCTGCCCAGTGAGGTTTTAGAAGCCATAATGTTTCATCTCTGATGCTTTTTGAGCATCATAGGGGGGAATGATAGGATATTTTCAGGTTTCATTAATTATTCTACATGATTTTAATGCTATATTATTCTATTTTATATTATAATTGTATCTGGCGCATATAAAAATCCAATGTCTGGGTCATTGTGATATTTTTTCATTGTCTCAGAGCTTGAAAAGACTGTCTGTTTTCAGAGCAAGATTAGGATGAGCAAGATTGTGAATAATGACAAAGGTTTCATTATTTTATCATACCAAGCTGTACTGTACTGTAAGTCAGAGTGACTTAGGATGACCAGGTCATGTAAAGATCATAGCAGAATGTTCATTGCTGACCACAGATAAAGAAGGAGTCACTTGGAGAGTTGGCTCCAGCCAGTCTAGCTTAGATAAGAGGCCGAGGTATAAAAAATCAACATCCTTGGACACATGCAGGGAGTTGGTGCTGTAAAGCTCTGAGGTGAGTTTATGCTGTTACTGATTTCCTCCTTTCTGATCAGAAGGAGAATAAATGACTCAGAACTTGGAAAACCGCCTATTGATTATTGTTTCAGTCTCAGTCAATTTATTTTTGTTCTAACAGGAGCCACTGACACAGACTCTACAAACAGAAAAATGACAGCAGTGATTGACAAGCCCACTCACCTATCTCGAAGCTCCCGTCAATGACACCTATTAGGTAACTAGGAATGTCAAAGCGCCTCTCCAGCTGGGTTATTGTGCTCTTCATGTAGCTTCCCGACAGAGTCTTAGCAAAATAGGCAAAGGATAATGCCACCAGAAACATCTTGGTGAAGATGAGATGATGAAAAGAGAGACAAAGAAACAAATATAGGGGTTATCCATTGAAATGATAGAGAAGGAAATTACAAAAAAAACAAAACAGAAATTGTTCACCGTTACATGTTTTACACATTAGCCTGCAAAGTATTGACACTCAATTAACAAAACTAGCAAATAACATTTTCAGTGACCTCATCAAAAATGATCAAGTCCAAGTGATAAAAAAAAGTTCTACCACATTCATTTCTCCTGATTTACAGAACAGCTTAAGATGTGCCAGAAAAATTCCAGACAATCCAAAAGTTCTTGTACAATATTTAATAATCATTTGATTGTGTCAGTCTGAAATGTTTATCCCCCCACTTTTTCCATTTTTTGTCAGCTGGTGAAGAAAAATGGAATCACACTCAAAATACAGATGATTCACCAGCTGGCCTGGGTAATGTGTGTACTGCTGAGAGTCCAGTACTGCAAACCTATTTGTGCTTCACATGCTATTTGTGCTTGTAACAGCCACAGGGGGTGCACAAGCCAGTGTACTCCTAGTACTGGTCCCAAGCCCAGGTAAATGGGGAGAGTTGTGTCAGGAAGGGCATCCAATATAAAACCTTTGCCAAATCAAATATGTGGATCATGACAAATGAGACTTTCATACCGGATCAGTCGAGGCCTGGATTAACAACGATGCCACCAGTACTGTTAACCGACAGGGTGCTAGTGGAAATTGGGTTGCTCTTGGTTGAAAATCGAGGAGGAGGAGAGGGGGATGGCGTGTTAGGAGGAAGAGAGAGAAAAGGAAAGGCAGAAGTATGGAGGTGACAGTAGGGACGTTAAATGTAGGGACTATGACTGGTAAAGGCAGAGAGTTGGCTGATATGATGGAGAGAAGAAAGGTAGATGTACAGTGTGTTCACAAAACCAGATGGAAAGGAAGTAGGTGCATCCTGTTTCCACTGATCATCCTTGAGATGTTTAATTGGAGTCCACCTGTGGTAAATTCAGTTGTATACCATACTTATTCCCTGTGTCATTCCACTTTATTAAATATAACTTATTTTGTGAACACAGTTGCCTTGATTTCTTTGTATGTATGGATTACTTGGGGTGTTTCTGGTATCTGGTCAAAATCTCTGGTCAGTGGCTCCATCAGAAATATATTTGAGAAAAATGTTGACATGTTAAATACTTATTTTCCCTGCTGTATGTGCCATATGAAAAAGGTACAAGGGCCCAGTGTATCCAAAGGAGCCACATGGGCCCATGAGCTCACCACCTGCAGAAGGGATTATGGGGATCATAGTGTTATGTGAACCGGGCGGCAATCTGGGTTTCTCTGACTGGACTGCTGACCTCGCAACCTGGACCCCAGGTTAAGCGGTAGAAGATGGATGGACAGACAGATGTTCCAAGGTTATTATAATTTTGCACTCGTGCACTTTTAATTTTAAATGAGCCATAGTGTTGTTGTTTTTTTAAGAAAATAAGAACAGAAAGTCAGCAAATAGAAACATCAAATTTAAATTTTGTTGCAGACACTGGGTTCAAAATTACGATTAAAAGCTACAGCTACTGTTTGTCAAAGATAAGATTATCCTTTTAAAATCTGTCAAATTCAGAGTAATGTATAAACAGCAAAGTGCAATTCTCATTTGTCAAAAAATAGGAAAACTTTGACACCACAAGCCTTTGCTTCATGTACAGCATATAGCCTAAGGCTGCTGAAAGTTTAAACAACACACACTCATAGCTTGTGACCTTTGACCTTGACTGTAAGCACACCTGGATGTGGATCCACCCGAGGATCATTACGTGTGAATTTTGTGAGCATATGGGCAATTGCCAAAGAGCAGTAGCAATTGTGAAATCACAAGTTTCCAGATCTCCTGACCTTTAACCCTGACCTTACCAACAACATGGATGCAGCCCCACCTGAGGAGCAAAAGGGAAATTTTCCTGGAGGTGTAGTAGGAGTTGTGAAATAGACGGATGAACGACACAGCACCACACCATTAATTCATTTGTCTTTGCAGGAATGAGCTAAAAATATGGCCTAAGAATCTTAATAATTAATTAAGATTAAAAGGTGGAGACATTAATCGTCTCCGCCCTTCGCTCACCCCCAACACTACCTCTATTCTTGTACACAGCCTTATCACTTCCCGTTTAGATTACCGTAACTCCCTACTCGTTGGTCTCCCTCAGAAATCCCTTCACAAGCTCCAGTTGGTCCAGAATTCAGCTGCCCACATTATCTCCAAAACCCCCTCCTTCCTTCACATCTCCCCTGTTCTTCTGCAACTTCACTGGCTCCCGGTCAAATTTTGCAATGACTTCAAAATCCTCCTTCATACTTTCAAAGCTATCCATAACCTCGCCCCTACTTATTTGGCTGACCTCCTTTACATTGTCTCCCCTACCCGCTCCCTCAGATCCTCCTCCTCTGTCCACCTCGCTGTCCCTCCTGCTCGACTCAGCTACATGGGGATTAGAGCCTTCAGTCGCTCTGCTCCCAAACTCTGGAATTCACTCCCATCTGCCATCAGAAACACTGACTCCCTCCCTCAGTTTAAATCCGCTCTCAAAACTCACCTGTTCAGATAAGCATTTTCATTGGAACTGCCATGGTTTTTATGATTGTCGTTTTTTTGTTTTTGTTGTTTATTGATACTTTGTTTTTATCTATTTCTGTAAAGTGTCCTTGAGTGTCTTGAAAGTTGCTTTTAAATAAAATGTATTATTATTGTAATCTCACTCTGTTATGGACAACAGTGAAATTACGGGATGTCACTTGAATAAGCAACAATGTAGCACCAGAATCATCAGTGACTCATTGTTCTTTGTGGAGTAAACTTTCACACGTTACTTTTTTCACTGAAAGAAGCATGTCATGTAATAACCTGAAATGTACTTCCTGTTCTGCGTTATTTTGATTGACCTCTCTTCAGAGAGAAAAGCTGATAGCCATTATTACATTTTTCACTATGGCAACAAGAGGTCAAGAGCATTGCTGTTATACGATGCATGCATAGGGGTGATTCTTCAATTAAGGGAGCTTTTCTGTCCCCAGGGTAGATTTTCAAGAAAAAAAATGTTTTTTAGAAACAACAATGATTGCTTTTGTTTACTTTAGGTTGTAGTAGCTATGAAAAAAATAACTGTGTCTCAATGACGACATTTTAATACTTTTTCAATGTGTTGAAAATTCAAATGTGCAAGAATTTCACTGTTTTGTGCTTGTCCCCAACCCAGACTTTTTGACTTCCCCTCTATAATAAAGCGATAAAAACTGCTAAATTCATTAAACCTTTACTTTGCATTTCCTCATAACAACTTAAAAAGATATTTTTCAAATTCATATATTTTATATTTGTTCGGTTTACTATTTATTTATAGTTAAATATCGCTGTCCCTCATACATCTGTCATTACCATCACGCTCAACATTTTAGAGAGCAATAAAGTTTTTACAAACAGTTACTTAAATGGTTGCCTGCAGATCAGATGCTCCAGAGGAACACGTCCAGACATGAGGCACAAGCCTGACTTTTTGATGCCCACATATGTCAGTAATTTGATGTTTTATACATCCTGATCTGAGAGTACGTTTATTAGGCGTCATTACCAAACAAGTTACTTGTGCTGCCTTCTGGCAGAATTTGGGACTTTTATTCAATGTAAGTTCATGCAATAGGAAGTACTTTTAATTTGACTAGTGATGTCATAACGTTAGAAACAGGAAGTAGGAAGTAAAATGTCAGTTGGACCAAGGGCAAAGTCATGTTGCCATTCAGAGGAAGGAGTTCCTAAAAAATTCGCTTTTCATAGCCCCAGCAGATGCATCCCTTGTATGTATTCATTCTTTATGTTCTTAGTATTTGTTATGGAAGATAATTTCATGGTTTATGTTGTTTAGAAACTGTTAAAAGTAAATGTAGAAAAAAAACGATTTTTTGAACATATGTTAATGGTAGCTAAATGTTAGCAATAGCATAGCTTAACCACTGTAATGAATACCAAGGTCATTAGTTACCTTTTCTAGGTTGTGTTTTAAGTGCTAGCTTATGTAGAAATGTTACAGAATTTAATTAGTCTCCTACTTGTTTCATTTTTAGTTTCACTTTATCTTCTGAAGCTGTGATGTTGAAGTCTGCTTGTCAAGAAATAAATCACCAATGAAGAAAAGTTTAACTTGCTGTCTAGCTAGTTCTTACAACTTAGTGAGGACAGTACATTACTATTTGAGTATTTTAATTCATTAATACAAAATTTCACTTTATTTAGATGTATTCAGTGTACATTGTATGCTAGCTAACCAATTAGCTTAGCAAATCTAAAACTTAGCCAACATGTTCTGCAAAGAGTGAAAATTGTCATTACCATCACAAAAGTGACTGTGATGGTAATGACGATCTGTGATGGTAATGACAATTTATGTTTTTATTTCCTAATAACTAGCATATATTAGCTTAATTTACTATTTACTACTTTACTATGATGCATAATTGAACAGTTACCAACTGTAATTTACATTATTTTTGTTTGAAGATGTCAACATGGCCCCAGCTAAAGCAGCTCAACGGTCAAAATCAACTGGAAACAGTTCATGGAACAATGAAAATCCATCAGGTGGAGTATTTTATATACTATATTATAATATTTATTTATTAAATTAGTCCTTATTTATTCTGTGAATGTAGCATATTCAGTAATACCCAGTTGTTTTTATTTTTGTACAGATTTTCACCAACACTCTAGGTCACATCAAGTGGCGAGTACTCAGCTGTTTCTGTTCAGCTCCAGAGGAGTGCAAGTGCTACGGCCCACAGACAGTGGCCATTCAGCAAGATGAGCCAACAACAAGCCAGGAAGGATCAGCCCTGGATCTGCAGCCACCTGAGATGGACACACAGCCATCAACACTTGTCCCCGTTTCAGAGATCACAGATCAACTGATAGGACAGTGGTGTGCTGTTCAGTATGACCAAGATGTATATCCAGGCATCATTCAGGATGTAGATGCAGAAGGCTGAACCCTTGTGAAAACAATGAACATCATTGGCAAGAACCGTTTCTTTTGGACTATGAAAGATGATGTTCTGTGGTATCAGCCATGTGATCTGCTTGGTCTGGTCCCAGAGCCCCAGCCAGTCACTAAAAGGCACATGAGGCTACCAGAGAATGTGTGGACGATGTTGTGCTCTCTCAGGGAATGAAACAAACTTGTGTCTAAGGTTTATGTTGGTAGCACACTCTAAACTGTCAAAATAGCTTTTTACAAAGTGATATTTGAATACTGTTGATTAAAAAAAAGTGTTAAAAATAAAGGTAGACATTTTAATTCTGCTACTGAGGTTCTGCACATGATGAGTTTTTATATTGTTAAGTGCATTTTCTTATTGCTAGTGTGTAAAATCAATTAGTTACTTTTGTGGTTGTTGCAGTCACAGAATGTGATATATGTTTTTTAATGACTTAAATGCTATTTTTCTTACTATGCTGTATTTCTTACTAGTATTTGTATTTTATTTATGACATTGTTCCAATGATTTGTATAAGCTGGTTGATAATCCCCAGCAGGTCCCTGACTGTTGTTTAATATGGGTCACACCACTGTTGCTGTGCATGAATTAAAATGCTACACACTTATTTCAGAGTGCTGAAAACTTTATTTTCTATTTTATCATTTTTGGATTGGCACTCATCATATGGGACATTTGAGCTGAGCGTGCCAGTTCTCTTCTTTGATCCTTTTTATGTCAGAAACGAGCCAGCCGGCCAGAAGAGCAGATTATTACATAAGCAATGCTGTGTTAGTTTACCAAGTGATTAATTTTAATGGAAGGTTAAGTGTACAAAAGGTGGTGTTTTTAAAAAGTAGTATTTTCTTTGTCTTTGTTGTAAAAAACAAAAACAAAAAAACACCAGTGTTGATTTTTATGTCATTACCAAAACATGTTGTCATTACCCTCACAATACATTTTTTGATAGAAAATGTTGCTTTATTGTTAACTTGGGTTTTACCACAATCATTGTGGTAATGTTTAAAAGTCTAAATTTGCATTTTATGAAAAAATATACATTGCAATTCAAATATTCTGATTAGTACACAATATTTCATTGTTGAGACAAGGCAATATATTAACAAGTCAGAGAGAAGATGTTGTTAAAATGTATTTTAAATGTACTTACAAATATTTAGAACATGATTCTTAAAGAGCATGTTTTGTACTTACTGGAATGATTGCAGAACCTTTGCTTGTCAAATCATTTTGTATTAAAATCAGTGTTTTGTTTTTGTGATGGTAATGACATTTTGCCGTGAAAAATTTGACAAAAGCATCATAATATCAAAATTATCATGAAGTAATATCAAAGCTACACTCAGATTTGTGTTCCAGACCAATTGCTAAACCTTTTGAAACAGAAAAAATAGAGATTAAAGAACTTTTTTTTTCCATATTCTAAACGTCAAAAGTGCCCCTAATTGAAGAATCACCCATATATGCAGGTAAAGTAGATTATCCTGAGTATGCTTGATTTGAGGGTCTTCATCTCTGAATGACATCTACTGAAAAGAAAGCAGACTTGTTATTGTTTGTTACTCCAGAGTGTAAAGACGTAAAGATCAGTTTGCTGTGAGGGGTCACATGTTTATGACATGAATGAATCATGAATCACAATACATGACAAAATGGTTTTTCTCATACTGGGAGATGAAAAACAAAATAAGAGCTGTTGCAATTGAATCTTGTCTTTCACAAATAAAAACACAAAATTATCTTTTGTCACCAAAAGGATGAAAAACATTAACATTTTGTAGCTTTGTCTCCCCCTTAAAAATTGTATGTAATAATAATAAAAATGTGTCATTTCTAAAAGCATAATTGTTGCTTATTTTTTGTGAACTTCATACCTGAAGCTTTAAAAAAGGAAAAGCTTAAAACACACCAAATTTAGCAATTAAAAGTTGCAAATTCACAAGGAAAAAAGTCACATATGACAAAGGTTGTTAATTAAAGAGAAAATGCAAATTTACAAGAAGAAAGCTCTAGATTTATTTTTGAAAACTCTTAAATTTGAGAGAAACTGCAAATTTGAGAAAATCCTCACAAATTAATGAGAAAAATGACTCAAATCTGTGAGTAAAAAATGTATGAGAAATGTATGAGAAGTCACAAATTTACATACACAGGCTCATATTCACAAAAGTTTTTTTTTTTTTTTGGTACTGAAACTTCATATTTAGGACAAAAAGAAATCAATAATACTGTATGACCTTTTTAGTGCTGGAACCACTTGTTTCCTCATTGCTTGAGTTCCTTTGATTGTTAATAACTAAGGGCCATTTTATGATGATTTAGTCAGCAGTGATCTAGTCAACAGTCTATTGTCTACGGCACAAAGCTCATTTATGGATGTATCAAGGTCCCTTTTGTTATTATGGAAACGCCAAAAAAAAAAAACTGTGGAAAAAAAGGCAAAAAGCGTAAAGTGGGTGGTTGGAACTCTCTTGATTATTCAGAGGTGTGTTATGGGTGTAACATGTAGTAAACCAAACAGCTTTGGACTCCTCATCACCTTTAACAGACAGGTGCACATGATCAAAGGATTATTTTTCTGACAGTGTTTACCTGTGAGGACAAATTGATTGTGTGCCAGAGTTGCAGACCGTGCTTGTCCATAAAATAAAAATTTAAAATGGAGGCTGTTGCATAGTGTATATATTATCTCTGGGTGTACCAATATGGTGGTGCCCTGGGTGTAGGGGGAGGTGATGCCCCACCTCCTGGGGGTGGCGTCACCTGGGGTATAAGAGGCCACAGTGGGAGACATTCAGCCTCTTTGCTGTGGACCTCCAACCTGAGTGGACAGCCTCCTGTTACTCTTATTGTTATTAATAAACGTTGTGTAATATTGGCCACCTTGGTCACCAAGAACAAACACAAGCCAGAGGCTTGGGGCAGGGATGTCTTCACAATGCTACAATCTGTGTTGAAAGCGACACATACAGGCCCTGCTCATTCATTCTCTTGAAAAATACATTAATTAATGCCTAATCTATGTGATACCACTCCTTAAAAGTTTGTGATTAAAATGAAAATGTGGACAGATGCATAACATTAATTTAATGAATGTTATGCATCTATCTATTTATCTGTGCAGCCAACAAATTGGACGAGCTGTGCACGGAGATTGCCCATAATTGCTATACGGGACTGTTGTATTCTGACTGTGACCAAGTCATGGCTGAATGAACGCATCCCAGCTGCCGCTCTAGAATTACCTGACTGAACTATACACCGTTCTGACCGCAACGCTAACTCTAGTAAGGGAAGGGGGGAGGGCTCTGTGTTTATGTACTTCAGACTTGGTGTAAAAACAGCAGTATAATTCATAGCCACTGTTCACTGGACTTAGAGGCCATGTCCTTCCTGTGTAGGCCATTTTATCTCCCCCCGCGAGCTAACGGCAGTAATTTTAACAGCCGTTTACATTCCTCCTGATGCTAATGTTAGCTTAGCGCTTAATCACCTCTACCACATTGTCAGCAGGCAGCAAAGAGATCACCCCGACGCAGTCGACATTATTGCAGGGGATTTTAAGAAAGCATGCTAAAACACTGTACTCCCCAAATTCTACCAACATGTTCAGTGTCCCACAAAAGGGGAAAGGACACTGGATCATGTTTATAGCAACATTAAGCACACCTACTGAGCCACCCCCCTCCCCACCTTGGTCAATCAGACCATTTCTCTCTGTTTCTGATTCCTGCCTACAACCCCCCTTACGAAGAACCCCCCCACACACACACACACCAAACAAACAATTAAAACCTGGCCTGAAAATTCTCTTCTCCAGCTACAAGATTGCTTTGCCTGCACTGACTGGAGCATCTTTGAAAAGCAGGACCTGGACTCCTACACCGAATCTGTCCTTTTCTACATCAAATGCTGTGTAGAAAATGGGACAGTCATCAAACACATCCGGGTACTTCCAAACCGCAAACCCTGGATGACCAGTGAAGTCCAGGCTCTGACCAGAGCCTGGAACTCAGCCTTCAGACAGAGGGACAGCTTTCTGTACAGCACTGCCAGAGCTAACCTGAGGAGAGGCATAAAACTTGCTAAAAACACCTACAGGAGGGAGGTGGAGGGTTTCCTCACAGACAACAGCCCCCAACACATGTGGAGAAGCATCCAGGCCCTCACCAACTACAGGGGCCAGGGCCCCCCAACATCAGACAGCAGCCTCACTCTGGGAGAGGAGCTTAACAGCTTCTTTGCCCGGTTTGAGCACACCTCCCCCTCCCCCCTCTCTCTACAGGTGCACAAGGTGAGGAGGCAACTGAGAGCAGTGAACCGTCACAGAGTTGCTGGCCCAGGCAGCATCCCAGGAGTGGTGGTCAAAGCATGGGCAGACCAGCTGGCAGGGATCCTCACCAAGTTGTTCAACCCCCATCTGACGCATGTCACCATTTCCTCTTGCCTCAAGGCCTCCACCATCATCCCCATCCCCACAAAGGCCTCAATTAACAGCCTGAATGACTACAGACCATAGCACTCACATCTGTAGTCATGAAATGTTTTGAGTGACTGATGCCCCAGCACATCAGGGACTGTGTTCCCTACTCCTTCAACCCACATCAGTTTGCTTATAGGGAGAACCGGTCTATGGAAGATGGTATCGCCACCACTCTCCACGGAGCACTGAGCCACCTGGAGAACCCAAGGAGCTACATGAGGATGCTCTTTGTGGACTACACCATCATCCCGGACATCCTGATCAACAAACTGCACCTCCTCCAGACCCCCCACAATCACCACCACCTGCTCCTGGAAAAAGAACTTTCTCACCAACTGCCCACAAACAGTCAGACTTGGCCCCAACCACTCCTCCACACTGTCCCTAAGCACTGCCCCCCCCCCAAGGCTGCGTGCTAAGCCCTCTACTGTACTCCCTGTACACCACTGACTGTTTTCCAACCCACCCAACCACCATCATTGTGAAATACGTGAATGACACCACCTTGGTTGGGCTCATCACCAATGACGATGAGAAGGCATACAGGGCAAAGGTAGAGAATCTACTGCTGTTTTGCCAATCAAACAACCTGAAATTGAATGTCCAAAAAAATTCTTCATCTCCTGTACATCTGACACATCAGTGAGGAAAGTGTTGGATAATCAGTGTTGTCTGGCACTGGTTCTCACTTTCACAACTCTGTCCAGTAAAACAAACGAAAATTCCAATGCACCCCTGAGAGTTTCCTCGTGTGCCCAAGTCAGTATGTGTACATTCATGCCTTGTAAACGTGCTGCTTACACAGCAAACAATAATGTGCCACTGACTTTAGACCTGCCTTTTGTTAATTAAAGGCATACTGACCGAAAATGCACCATAATACCAATGTGCTAAACTCTGCATTGAACCTCATGCCCTTTAAATGAGTCTCCTCCTATGAGTGCAAAAGGCGTGCATAGTCAGCTGCTATCTAGGTGGTGCACAACCTTGACTTTGAGCACAACTTGGTATGTAGAGCCACTTGAGAATCACTGTGTGTGAGCTTGGAGAGCATCTAGGCAATTGTCTAAAGGAGTAACGATTCTCCCAAATTGGCATTAGGTCATTTCACCTTCACCAAAATTAGGGAAAAAACCTTACAGACAGGCATCCATAAACAGTGGAAACATGGTGGCTGTGTCCATCTCTTATATATTCTCTATGCTTCTAATGTGTGATATGGATTCTCATCACCTGATACTCAAGACGTGTGTGGAGTTTTCTATAGAGAGGGAGGCGACAGCCATGTGAAGATAATTTTGACTGGCAAGAATGTCAGAGCAGCATATGAAATAGAAGAGGAGGAGCATGATTCATATAGAAGACACGTGAGTTCAGGTACCCGCAGACTGGTGCAGGGAGCTGTGCTTCCATTCTCCTGTAGGCGTCCTTGCTCAGCTCTTTCTTCCATCCTGCAGGAACGTCTTTGTATCTTTGTGTATCGCAGTTTCTTGGCAGAGGTATGCAGCCCTGCAAATGGATAATTCAGTAACAAACTTCTTATCCTCTGCTCAGAAACAGAAACATGTACAACCCCAAAACAAAAACCTAGTCTGTTTTGTTCTAGAGATCCTAGAGAACTTGAGTCACAACTGCAAAGGATGACTTTATTGTGGCAGTGATAATGTTTGCACAATTTCAGATAAAAGGTTCCTGTTTTCAATCCACTATTTTAAGCAACAATAGCAGCAATTCTAACCATTCCTACATATCAAAATGCACACCTTTCTGTATTGTTGGAGATGTGAGGTCATGAGCCTAAATACAATGAGGTATAAATGCTGCCTATAGAATGTAGCCACAAAAGGTTCACTTCAATGAAATCTTCATTTTGAAAAAAACAAAAAAACAAAAACAAAACCCTGATAGTTATTTTCTTTTACTATAAGTACATGCCATGATTATGTGACTGTACTGGTGATATTCTGATATATCATATTCTGATATTCAGATTTTAGAATGTTTTTCTTACATACTATAAATTGTTAAGAAGAAAGCAGGAATTAATGCCAAATGGCCCTATATGCAGATTACAAAATTTAAAAAAAAAATGCAGAAACAAAACTTTGACAATACACACTGTATTTTTTTTTTAATTTTTATCTTTTTAATTGATATACTTAATTTGCAAAAATTTAAAGGGGGCACATGATGAAAATTTCACTTTTTCAGTGCTTTTGTGCATCAATTTGAGTATCTGAAGTGGCTACCAATGGGCAGTGATAGATTCTTCACTTTAAACATTATTACTGCAGTTTTAAAGTCAACCAGATCTTTCAACTTGAGAGCTTTTAATTTAAGAAAAAGTGGGTTTGTTGGTTCCTTGTAAGCAGCTTTATTATTCTAATAGCTCTCTTCTGAAGCATAAAGACTGGATATATGTTTTAAGTGTTTCCCCATACTTCACTACAATATGTCATTATGGGAGTGAATCATACAAAGTCTATAGTGTGTGTTCATTCAGCAAAATTTAGTATTGCAATTGATTTAGATATTTTACCTTTAATATAATTAATATATGACTTCCAACACAGTTTATTATCAATTATTACTCCAAGAAATTTAGTTTCGGATAAATCAGTGTGAGCGCCGTATCCACTTACCTGATCAAGCTGCAAGCTGTGTCATGAGTTCTGCTCCCTTGTCCAGAAAGCATCCCATAGTCGCAGACACGCGGAAATGGGCGGGACTGGCGCGCGACCGTGTGCCACCACGCGCATCTAAAACCACCAAGTCTAATATTTAACCAGACAGCCAGGCTGGAAAACGGGCTTTAAATTATGTTTATTCGCCAGACATTTTAGTGTTTCAAATGGAGTTAGAAATCACAGTGATCCAAGTCGACATGATAACAGAATAAAATGACTATGGTGACTTTTTTTTTTTTCCAGATTCTTTGAGACTCTTGGATTCTTTAGTTCATCCACATGTTTCAGGTTTGAGGGTCAGTTTATTATGAATGTGTCAAGCTGGTGCAAACTTGTTTTTGAGCATAATTTATTTACATATTATTATTATAGCAGGGGGTTATGCAGCACCTTAGACAAGGAATAACCATGGAGAACAATGCCCAGAGAGTTCCTGGAGGTACAGTGGGGCAAAAAAGTATTTAGTCAACCACCAATTGTGCAAGTTCTCCCACTTAAAAGATGAGAGAGGTCTCCAATTTTCATCATAGGTATACCTCAACTATGAGAGACAAAATGAGAAAAAAAAAATCCAGAAAATCACATTGAAGGATTTTTAATGAATTAATTGGTAAATTCCTCAGTAAAATAAGTATTTGGTCACCTACAAACAAGCAAGATTTCTGGCTCTCACAGACCTGTAACTTCTTCTTTAAGAGGCTCCTCTGTCCTCCACTCGTTACCTGTATTAATGGCACCTGTTTGAACTCGTTATCAGTATAAAAGACACCTGTCCACAACCTCAAACAGTCAGACTCCAAACTCCACTATGGCCAAGACCAAAGAGCTGTCAAAGGACACCAGAAACAAAATTGTTGACCTGCACCAGGCTGGGAAGACTGAATCTGCAATAGGTAAGCAGCTTGGTGTGAAGCAATCAACTGTGGGAGCAATTATTAGAAAATGGATGACATACAAGACCACTGATAATCTCCCTCGATCTGGGGCTCCACATAAGATCTCACCCCGTGGGGTCAAAATTATCACAAGAACGGTGAGCAAAAATCCCAGAACCACATGGGGGGACCTAGTGAATGACCTGCAGAGAGCTGGGACCAAAGTAACAAAAGGCGCTTTTCCATTTGGAACTGTTTGGCCTCGTTTGGCCTCCTTTAGCACGGTTTGGCCTCCTTTGTCCACTTTTACTTTTGGCACCCAATGGCCTCACAGTTCGTTATTTCAAAACTGTTCCACTTTTATCGACACTTTTATCGGCACCGTTAAAAGTAGGTCTGAAGGGTACTGGCACGGTTTCATCATGCAACTGCTGGCCATTCATTGGTCTGGGTGTAGCGTCATGAGAGTGGGCGTTACGCTGACTTTCGAGAATCGCTTGCTGGTCGCCATTTGCAATTTTTCGTCAGTGAGCCCGCGAACAAGTGATATTATAAACCACAACAACAGAATGGCTTAACAGAAATCAGCAGAAATCTAACACCGCAGTCCAGCATAGTTTCCTGTGCGTTTCGGCTGATGAGAGAATGCAGAGGGAAGCAGACTGAGCTTGCAGTGGTGCGCACAAACAGACGCACCAGAAATTACACGGAGACGCACCAGGAATTAGACCCAGCCACCCGAATTGAATTGAATGTACAGCCGCGACGCACCCAACTTCAGCAGTTGAAGCCGTGATATTGTGATATACAGGACGGTGAGTGATGTGATATTCATGCTTTATATTATTTTTTCCAACAGTGGAAAGTTCACTTAGGTCAGACGAAAACTTAATTGTGTTTAAACGATGACCTAGCTTAATGCTATGTCCGTCCTTGTATGTTGCTTTTTTGTGTTGACAATATCTGATGAAATAAGCTAGTTGTAATCCTGGTTAAAAAGTTTATTTTATTTATTTATTTTTTTTTACATGTTGCACTTTAGTGCTGTGCATGTACTTGATTTGTGTGTATTTCATTGTAGAGTCCAAACAGGATCTGCTCAGAATGGCGACGTTTTGACACCAATGTATTGTGACAGGTAAACAACACATCATATTTATAGTCAAATCTTTTGCTTTTTAAAGCGAGGTAGTCGGATACGCAAAAGCCGATGGTGTATAGAACACGTATATTAGGATGTGAAATGTCGGCATCAAAACTGCTCCCATTTAGCTGTAATTAATATTCAAAAATGATATTTTCGGGAGGAAAGAATTCAATTTAAACAGCCACGGACCCAAAAACGTACATTTGCTCATGGAAGAGGCCATTCACACTTGCAGACAATCGCGCTATATGTGTCTGTAGGATTTTCTTTCCATGCACGCAAAAATAGCATTTTTTTCCCGGATCCGACTACCTCACTTTAAGTTAAAGTTTAGGTAAAGTGGCAAATTTAAAGTAGCACAATTTCCACTTAATATGAAAGGGACTGAATTGAGATTTATTTGTGTGAATATTAATTACAGAGTAATTGAAAATGAATGGCACATCCAATAATAGCCACCATAAAATAAACCGCTTGTTTATTTATTTTTATCAGATCATTTCTGTGATCCTTTATGAGTTATAGTCATAATAGTGTATCTTGCACCTTGGGGAAT
Source organism: Pholidichthys leucotaenia (assembly GCA_020510985.1). Lineage (NCBI taxonomy): Eukaryota > Metazoa > Chordata > Actinopteri > Cichliformes > Pholidichthyidae > Pholidichthys > Pholidichthys leucotaenia. Next base: position 194,191,079 of record CM035847.1, read on the forward strand.
GGGAGATGTTCAGTCACCATTAGAATTTAGTTTATATGTGTAGCCTAGTCTATAGTATTTCATCTTTAAACTCATTCAGTAATAGAACACATTACAAATATTTGAGACCCATTGTAGTTCTTCCTTTTATATTTTAGCAATACAAGCACAAAACACCACCCACACTTGAAACCAGGGCGACACAGCGGTGGCTAAATTTTACTGATAACGTTATTTCACAACATCACAACAACTCAGTATTTAAACTCAGTATAAATGGTGTAGAGATTGAAAGGGTATCCAAAATTAAAATCCTTGGTGTAATAATTGATAATAAACTGTGTTGGAAGTCACATATTAATTATATTAAAGGTAAAATATGCAAATCAGTCACAATACTGCGCAGAGTGAAATATTTGCTGAATCAACCCACACTATAGACTTTGTATCATTCATTAATACTCCCATACATGACATCCATCCATCCATCTTCTACCACTTTTCCAGAGGTCCAGGTCGCAGAGGCAGCAGTTCAAGCAGAGAAGCCCAGACTTCCCTCTCCTCAGCCACCTGCTCCAGATCTTCAGAGAGGATACCAAGGTGTTCCCAGACCAACTGGGAGATGTTGTCTCTCCAGTGAGCTCTGAGTCTGCCCTGGGGTCTGAGAACTACCACCAAGCAACACTGTGTTTCAGTGCAAGGAGTCAGACTGTGGAACGCTTTTGGACCTGAATTAAAATCATGTACAAAGCTTGGACAATTTAAACAAAAACTAAAGGAATAAATACTCCAAACACACACACGTGGACAAAATTGTTGGTACCCCTCTGTTAATGAAAGAAAAACCCACAATGGTCGCAGCACAGTGACTACTTGTCACCCTTTAAATAGGCCGATTGATTACAAGTTTGTAGACACCTGTGATGTTAATTAGAGGACACATCTTGGTTGAACATGTCCCTATGATCATGTTCATGTCCCTATGGCCTATTTTCAATCTTTTCTAGGTGTACCATCATTTTTGTCCAGGTCTGTTTCATGAGTTTGTTTTTTAAAATAATTCTGTTGAACCACAATTCAAAAGCACTGTCTGATTTTCATTGGTTAATTTTCATAGAATTTTTATTTATTACCACTTTTGTCAGATTCAAGTTATTTCTGTGACCATTGTGGGTTTTTCTTCGATTAACAGAGGGGTACCAACAATTTTGTCCACGGCTGTATATACAAAACGACATGTAAAATTACACAAGGATTATCATATCCAGTCTGTGTTGTGCTGTTGCTTATTTTTTGTCATGTTTTGTCTCAGTTTCTTTTTTTTTTTACAGTTTGAATTTTGCACATTCTAAATAATCTGTAATTTGCTGCTGATTGGAATAAAAATTTAGTGATTTATGTGTTTGCATCATGCCAGTTTAGAAAGCTTGGGATCAGTCCGCCAAGGTCTCCGCCTTTGACTGCCACCTAATCCACATAGCATCGGACTTCCATGATCCCTCCTGCAGGTGGTGAACCTACTGGAGGGCGGACCCATGTAACTCCTTCGGGCTGAGCCCGGCCGGGTCCCATGGGTGGAAACCTGGCCACCAGACGCTAGCCTTCGAGCCCCTCCCCCAGGCCTGGCTCCAGGGTGGGGCCCCGGTAACCCCATACCGGGCGGGGTACACTGAATCCTTGATATACAATTTATCATGAGAGTCTGTTGGATCGTTCTTAGTCTGGCCCTTCACCCAGGACCAGTTTGTCTTGGGAGACCCTATCAGAGGCAAATTGCCCCGGACAACATAGCTCCTGGGATCACTGGGGCACGCAAACCCCCCCACCACGATAAGGTGACGATCCATGAGGGGGACACTCGGTCGGAGTCATTCCCAGTGAGAGTTGGACTCCGCCAGGGCTGCCCTTTGTCACCGGTCCTGTTCATAATTTTTATGGACAGGATTTCTAGGCGCAGCCAGGGAATGGAGGGTGTCATGCTTGGTGACCACAGGATCTCATCTCTGTTGTTTGCAGATGATGTTGTCCTGTTGGCTTCATCCAGCAATGACCTACAGCTCTTGCTGGGACGGTTTGCCGCTGAGTGTGAAGCGGCTGGGATGAGAATCAGCACCTCCAAGTCCGAGTCCATGGTCCTCAGCCGGAAAAAGGTGGATTGTCCTCTCCGGGTTGGGGACAGGCTCCTGCCCCAAGTGGAGGAGTTTAAGTATCTTGGGGTCTTGTTCACGAGTGAGGGGAAAATGGAGCGAGAGATCGACAGACGGATTGGAGCAGCATCTGCAGTGATGCGGACGTTGTACCGGTCTGTTGTGGTGAAGAGGGAGCTTAGTTCTAAGGCAAAGCTGTCGATTTACCAGTCAATCTACGTTCCTACTCTCACCTATGGTCACGAGCTTTGGGTAATGACCGAAAGAACGAGATCGTGGATACAAGCGGCTGAAATGAGCTTTCTCCGTAGGATTGCTGGACTCACCCTCAGAGATAGGGTGAGGAGCTCAGTCATCCGGGAGAGGCTCAGAGTAGAACCGCTGCTCCTCCACATTGAAAGGAGTCAGTTGAGGTGGTATGGGCATCTGATTAGGATGCCTCCTGGACGTCTCCCACTTGAGGTGTTTCAGGCACGTCCCACTGGGAGGAGACCCCGGGGCAGACCCAGGACTCGGTGGAGAGACTATGTCTCCCAGCTAGTCTGGGAACGCCTTGGTATCCCCTCTGAAGAGCTGGAGCAGGTGGCTGGGGAGAGGGAAGTCTGGGCTTCTCTGCTTGAACTGCTGCCTCCGCGACCCGGACCTCCGGAAAAGCGGTAGAAGATGGATGGATGGATGGATGGTGTTTGCATCATGATTTTCTATTTTGTCTGTTCAGACACCGGTGGGAAAAGAGTCAACAGTACGAACCATTTATCAGTGACTTTGAAAATAATGGCTCATTTTTAAGAAAAGTAACCAAAACAATTATTTGCTGAAGACTGTAAAACAAAATAGAGACATCTGCAAAAGTACAAAGGTTTATCGTCAAAATTCCCAGGGCAATACTACATGAATACATGTATAGTTCACTGTTGATGCAGAGAATATATATTTATACAGTATCTACAGGTAGTCAGCAATACTCAATACGATATATTTCCAGTTAAGCCAAGTATTTCTCCATGTAACCTTGGGACTGCTTTATTTTAATTACTTCTAATCCTAGATCCATTTGTTTTGGCTTAAAATGCATCATAATTGCTAAATATATCTTATGCCTAACTCAGTACTGTTTACCTGTTGAAATATATATTTAACAGCTCATATGGCACCTGATCCATGTTTTGCCACGACACCACTGGCTGGAGCAGGTAAATCCCATGACGTCTCAGCAGTCTCTCCATGATTTTGACACAGATCAGAGCAATGTATTTCACAGGAAGCTAAACATTTCTACAGACATTATAGCCACTTCGCATTCGTGAACTTGGGGTCACATCACTGTGATGAACATTAACGCCAACCGTTTGAAGTGATATTTTTGCCAGAAGAGAGCCATCTGAAACACACACACAGAATACAGATTTTAGGACCTAATATCGATAACTTGCCGACATTACAATGTTGTACGGTGGACTTAAAAACAAAGTAGATAGATAGATAGATTAGTTTATTTGACAGAGACAGTGCAATAAACATAGACAATTAATCAATGACAATCAATCTGATGTGTTGCACATGGAGTGTATAGCTATTAGCTAATTTGCAACTCTTGTCCCTGGATGGGCTTTAGAAAAGAGAATCAAGTAAAGAAAAGAAAAGAAATAAAGAAAATACACAATAACCACATACATCAATGCAAAAAGATTATAAATATACAATTATAAATATTATAAATACTATAAATACACAATTATAAGTATTATAAATATTATAAATACACAAATATAACAACCTGACTCACATTTGCCTATTTCAGGCCTCCCTCCCTTCGTCACTCACTATAAGCAAACACATTCATTCCTTCCCTTCATTCACTCTCACCTTGTAGACAATCAATTCATACATGAGTACATTCTTGTTTATTTTTCAGCCAGTTTTTAACCTTTTTAGTGAATGTTTTAAAGTCCGTTATTATTTTAATTACATTTGGCATTGTGTTCCAGATGTGACTGCCCTTTATAGAGAATGCTGTTTGTCCAAATGTGGTTCTGCGGTGGAATATTTTACAGTTATTGTTAACAGAACTCCTGGTGGCTCTGCTGCTGTCCTGTCTTTGGATGAAACCAGCAAGTGGCTCGGGTGCTGATTTATGGAGACATTTGAACGTTAATTTCAGAAAACAGAGGTCAATGAAACTCTCAAAACTCAATAGGTTGTATTTTTTTAAAACATTACAGTGATGCCACCTAATGGGCTTTTTGTCCAAGATTTTTAGGGTTTGATTATATAATGAACCTATATGTCTTATTGTGGAAGGAGCTGCTTGAGCCCAGACTGTCAAACAGTATGATATATGAGAAAAAACCATAGAATGCATATACAGTACAGCTGCTTCGTAAGGTATGTAATATCTAATTAATTTAAAGCAGTTCAGATTTTTTTTTACTGTTTTTGAAATTTTCTTTATATGAAGATTAAATTTGAGTTGAGGATCTAGTACAATGCCAAGGTATTTGAATTCTGTAGCTAAACTGATGTCATGATCATATATATTAACTTTAAAACGTTGCAGGTTACATTTTTTGATTGAAAAGCACATTGAGACTGTTTTCTGAAGGTTTAGCAATAGATGGTTCTGGAGGAGCCACTCTTGGACATCAACCATACTTGTAGACAGTACATCTGCAGCCTGTGCTGGAGTCTTGGCAGCTGTGTAAATAACTGCATCATCTGCATAAAGTTGGCATGTTGCAGCTGAGCAGTGTAACGGCAAGTCATTAATAAAAATGCTGAAAAGTAATGGACCAAGAATGGACCCTTGTGGGATACCCATGCGGTTGTTTAAGAATGAGGATTTATCCTGGTGAACTTTTACGCACTGTTCTCTATTCTGGAGATAAGATGCAAACCATTCTAATGTATCTGGGGAGAAGTTAAAAGTTACCATTTTGGATAAAAGCAAACTGTGGTTTACAGTATCGAAAGCCTTTTTGAGATCTAGAAAAACAGCTCCTACCACATTACCCCTGTCCAAGGACTGTTTGACGTTTTCAATAAGGCAACAATTTGCTGTTTCTGTTGAGTATCCTGGTCTAAAACCAAATTGATGTGGATGAAGGAGTTGATTGTCTTGTAAGTAGTCTATCAGCTGTGTAGCTACAACTTTTTCAAGAACCTTAGACAGGACTGGTAAGATAGAGATTGGGCGGTAATTGCATATATCGTCTTTACTGCCTGATTTATGAACTGGTATGACGACAGCTTTTTTCCAGCCAGATGGAAATGTACTAGACCTAATGGAGAGATTAATGAGATGAGTCAGTGGTTTGATTAATATTTTGCTATGCGTTTTGAGAAAGGAGGTGCTCATGTTGTAGATATCATTAGTTTTTGAGTTTGACAGTGTTTTAACAATACCAGCAATTAACTCCTCATTTACCTCATAGATGTGAAAAGAATCTGTTGGAAGTATTGAATTTGTGTTGTTGAGCACATTTGGCGGCACAAAGTTTTTTGTCAAGTCTTCCACAGAGCCCACAAAATATGAATTAAATTCATTTGCCAATGTAGCCTCGTCACTGATGGTCTTGCCATTGATTCTAAGTTCCTTTACCCCCTTTTGAACATTTTTTTTATTAGTTAAGTTATTTAAATGCCTCCATAGGGAACTGTTGTTACCCTTTGCATGATCTATCAGTTTATTGTAATAAGATACTTTTGATTTTCGCAGCTCATGTACCACTTTATTTCTTAAACTTTTGTACACAAGGTGACCATTTTGCAGTTTAGAGGTTAATGATGTTTTCAATGCAGAGTCTCGCCTCTTCATAAGTTTTCTTATTTCATTATTTAACCATGGTAGGTTAATCTTCTGTTGTCTACTTTTAATTTGCTTTGTAAATTTTTCTATGGACTTAGTAATTGTTGCAGTTATAAAGTTACAACAATCATCTACTTCGTTTATTGGCATGAGCTGCTCCCAATTTTGATTCTCTAAGTAATGTTCAAACTCCTCATTTTTTGATTTGGGAATAATAAAATTTGGTTTGTCAATATCGACTCCTCCAAAATATTGTAGTCGCTTTTTAGTGAGTTTTCTGACGGCAAGAACCATGTTATGATCTGAGAGACCAGTTACAAGATTATAGGTTCTGGTTATTCGTTCTGGTTTATTAGTGAATACCATGTCAATAAGTGTTGTAGCATCAGCAATCATTAGCTTACCGTCATACATAATGTAGTTCGCATCCTCATGGCTTCTAAATGCTCCAGTACCTTTCCAGAGTGTGTCGTATTGCGGGTTTGCCTTCTGTTCTCCGTTTTTGCCTTTATTCTGGCAAAAACAGCCAGAGAACGCAGACGCCTCGTATCCTGCCAACTTGTGTTTTGCGTAACGTTACGCTTGATTTACGCCAGTTACGTTTGTTTTACGTAGCGGGAGGGAGAGGGTTGCGCCGCCTCCCTTTTAACTATTTCCCACCCACTTCAAATGACACCTAGTGCAGTAGAAAAACATGCGTGCCGAACTGTACTGAACTGTACTGTCCCGTTCCAGGCCAAACGAGGCCAAACAGTTCCAAATGGAAAAGCGCCTAAAGGCTACATCAGAAACACACTACACCGCCAGGGACTCAAATCCTGCGGTGCCAGACGTGTCCCCCTGCTTAAGCCAGTACATGTCCAGGCCCATCTGAAGTTTGCTAGAGAGCATTTGGATGATCCAGAAGAGGATTGGGAGAATGTCATATGGTCAGATGAAACCAAAATAGAACTTTTTGGTAAAAACTCAACTTGTCATGTTTGGAGGAGAAAGAACACCATACCTACTTTGAAGCATGGGGGTGGAAACATCATACTTTGGGGCTGTTTTTCTGCAAAGGGACCAGGACGACTGATCCGTGTAAAGGAAAGAATGAATGGGGCCATGTATCGTGAGATTTTGAGTGAAAACCTCCTTCCACCAGCAAGGGCATTGAAGATGAAATGTGGCTGGGTCTTTCAGCATGACAATGATCCCAAACACACCGCCCGTGCAACGAAGGAATGGCTTCGTAAGAAGCATTTCAAAGTCCTGGAGTGGCCTAGCCAGTCTCCAGATCTCAATCCCATAGAAAATCTTTGGAGGGAGTTAAAAGTCTGTGTTGCCCAGCGACAGCCCCAAAACATCACTGCTCTAGAGGAGATCTGCATGGAGGAATGGACCAAAATACCAGCAACAGTGTGTGAAAACCTTGTGAAAACTTACAGAAAACGTTTGACCCCTGTCATTACCAACAAAGGGTATATAACAAAGTATTGAGATGAACTTTTGTTATTGACCAACTACTTATTTTACCGAGGAATTTACCAATTAATTCATTAAAAATCCTTCAATGTGATTTTCTGGATTTTTTTTTCTCATTTTGTCTCTCATAGTTGAGGTATACCTATAATGAAAATTGGAGACCTCTCTCATCTTTTAACTGTAATTAAACCCTTACTCAAAAAACCGACACTCGATCCGGGAGTTTTGGCCAACTACTGACCAATCTCTAATTTGCCTTTCATTTAAAAAATCTTGGAAAGAGTTGTTGCTGCACAATTGTTTGACAACTTGCAGGGAGTTGGTTTGTTTGAGAAGTTTCAATCTGGGTTCAGAGTTCATCACAGCACTGAAACTGCCTTAGTGAAGGTCACTAATGACCCCCTGATCGCATCTGATAATGGACTTGTTTCTGTTGTTGTTCTTTTAGATCTTCGTGCAGCCTTTGACACTATCGATCATGCCATTCTTCTTGATAGATTAGAACACTATGTTGGACTAAATGGAACTCCGTTGCAGTGGTTTAGATCTTACTTGTCCGATAGATTTCAGTTTGTCCACATCAATGATGAATTTTCTTCCAACTCTAAGCTCAGTCACGGAGTTCCACAGGGATCTGTGTTAGGCCCTACTCTTTTTAGTTTATATATGCTTCTGTTAGGCAATATCATTAGAAAGCACTGTATACATTTTCACTGTTACGCAGACGACACACAGCTATACCTGTCAATGAAGCCTGATGATTGTAATCAATTAGCCAAGTTAGATGCCTGTCTTAAGGACATCAAAGCTTGAATGACTTGTAATTTTCTACTATTAAACTCAGATGAGACTGAAGTCATTCTTGTTGGCCCAAAACATCTTAGAAATTCCTTCCCAAATCATGCCCTTAATTTAGATGCCGCCACTCTCACTCTGAATAGTTCTGTGAGGAACCTTGGAGTTATTTTTGATCAAGATCTGTCCTTTAATTCACATATTAAATTTGTTTCTTAGACTGCCTTCTATCATCTGCGCAATATTGCCAAGATTAGGAGCATCTTGTCTCTGAATGATGCTGAGAAACTGATTCATGCCTTTGTCAGCTCTCGATTAGATTATTGTAATTCGCTATAATCTGGTTGTCGTAAAATATCCTTAAAAAATCTTCAATTGATTCAAAATGCTGCTGCTAGAGTCTTAACTGGTTCTAGAAAAGAGATCATATCTCCCCGGTTCTATCCTCCCTTCATTGGCTTCCCATAGAATTTAGAATCAAGTTTAAAATCCTTCTTCTCACTTTCAAAGCTCTTAATAATCAGCCCCCCCCTATATATAAAGGATCTGATATTACCTTACCATCCTAATACAGCATTGCGCTCTCAAAATGCTGGACTACTTGTGGTGCCCAGAATCTCCAAAAGTACATTAGGAGGCAGAGCCTTCTGCTACCAAGCTCCTTCTCTCTGGAACCAGTTACCACTCTGGGTCCGGAAGTCAGACTCAGTCTCTGTTTTTAAGAACAGGGTGAAATCCTTTCTTTTTAATATAGCTTACAATTAAGGAGGGATTTTGTGTCTCTTAACCCCATTTTTGTTCTGCTGTTATTTGATTCATACTGCTGGTTGACCTCCAATAATGTACTTGGCTTCTCACTGTTATGTTCTTTATATCTGTCCTCTCCACCCTCTCTATCCCCTCACCCCCAGCCAGTCACAGCAGATGACTGCCCCTCCCTGAGCCTGGTTCTGCTAGACGTTTCTTCCTGTTAAATGGGAGTTTTTCCTTTCCACTGTTGCTAAGTGCTTGCTCATAGGGGATCGTCTGATTGTTGGGTTTTTCTTAGATTGTGGGGTTTTCTCTGCATTTGTGGCACCGTGAGACGGCTTCTGTTGTGATGTTAGTTAGTTAGTTAATTCCCTTCACACCAGGTTGGTGTATTGGGCGGCGCCTATCTCCGTTTCTCTGACCCTAGGCCACACAGCTACTGTAAGTAGTGAAAGCTACAGCGGGAGGTCAGTCCTCTGGTAGCTCTGTGTGTAACTTTATTTTCCCCATTCCATTATGCGGAGCACCACGCTAGAAGGCAGAAAGCTCCATTTTTATATGGTCTTTGGTATGACCTGGCCGGGATTTGAACCCCTGCCTCCCGGGTGTGGGGCGGATGCTCTACCAACTGAGCCACCACTCCGGTAACTCCGGTTTTTCTGAGATTGTGGGGTTTTCTCTGCATTTGTGGAACCGTGAGACGGCTTCTGTTGTGATGTGGCGCTGTATAAATAAAGCTGAATTGAATTGAATTGAATTAAAGAGCTGGTCCAATGTGCCACGGTCAGGACGAAAACCACATTGCTCCTCCTGAATCCGAAGTTTGACCAACGGCCGGAATCTCCTCTCCAGTACCTTGGCATACAGTAGACCTTCCCAGGGAGGTTGAGGAATGTGATCCCTCTAAAGTTGGAGCACACCCTCCGGTCCCCCTTTTTTAAGAGATGAACCACCACCCCGGTTTGCCATGCCAAAGGCACTGCCCCCAACCTCCACACAATGTTGCAGAGGCGTGTCAACCATGACAGCCCTACAACATCCAGGGCCTTGAGGTACTCAGGGTGAATCTCGTCCACCCCCGGGGCCCGGCCACCAAGGAGATTTTTAACCACCTTGGTGACCTCAGCCCCTGTGATAGGCGAGTCATCCCCCTCATCCACAAGCCCTGCTTCCTCTGTGGAAGGCGTATCAGTGGGATTGAGGAGATCCTCAAAGTATTCCTTCCACCACCTGACAATATCCCCAGTCAAAGTCAACAGCACCCCATCCGTACCATACACAGTGTGGATAGGGAGCTGCTTTCCCCTCCTGAGCCACCGGACAGTTTGCCAGAATCTCTTTGAGGCCGACCAAAAGTCTTGTTCCATGGCCTCACCGAACTCCTCCCATACCCGGGTTTTTGCTTCAGCAACCACCCGAGCTGCACTCCGCTTGGCCTGCCGGTACACCTCAGCTGCTTTGGGAGTCCCACAAGCCAACCAAGCCTGATAGGACTCCTTCTTTAGCTTAATGGCCCCCCATCACCACTGGTGTCCACCACTTGGTCTGGGGGTTGCCACCACGAGATGCACTGACCACCTTGTGGCTGCAGCTCTGGGCCGCCGCTTCAACAATAGAGGTGGAGAACATGGCCCATTCAGACTCCATGTCTTCAGACTCCCTCAGAATGTGGTTGAAGTTCTTCCGGAGGTGGGAGTTGAAGACCTCCCGGACAGGGGCCTCAGCCAGACGTTCCCAGCACACCCTCACTATACGTTTGGGTCTACCAGATCTGAATGGCATCCTCCCCTGCCATTGGATCCAACTCACCACCAGGTGGTGATCAGTTGACAGCTCTGCAGCTCTCTTTACCCGAGTGTCCAAGACATACGATCGCAGGTCTGATAACACGATAACAAAATCGATCATTGACCTGCGGCCTAGGGTGTCCTGGTGCCAGGTGCACATATGGACACCCTCATGCTTGAACATGGTGTTCATTATGGACAAACTGTGGTTAGCACAGAAATCCAATAACTGAACACCACTCAGGTTCAGATCGGGCAGGCCGTTCCTCCCAATCAACCCCCTCCAGGTTTCACTGTCGTTGCCCACGTGTGCATTGAAGTCCCCCAGTAGGACAATGGAGTCTCCAAGAGGAGCACTCTCCAGCACCCCAGTCACAGACTTCAAAAAGGGTGGGTACTCTGAAACATCATTTGGTGCATAGGCACAAATGATGGTCAGGACCCGTTTCCCAACCCGAAGGCGCAGGGAAGCAACCCTTTTGTCCACCGGGGAAAAATCCAATATAGAGGCAGCAAGGTGGGGGGATACAAGAATACCCACCCCTGCTCGTCACCTCTTGCCCGGGGCAACTCCAGAGTAGACCATGCTCCAGCCCCTCTCCAGGAGACTGGTTCCGGAACCAGAGCTGTGTGTTGAGGTGAGGCCGACAATATCTAGCCGGTATCTCTCAACCTCATACACCAGCTCAGGCTCCTTCCCCACCAGAGAGGTGACATTCCACATACCAAAAGCCAGTTTAGAAAGTTGGGATCAGTCCACCAAGGTCTCCGCCTTTGACCACCACCTAATCCACATAGCACCGGACCCCCATGATCCCTCCTGCAGGTGGTGAGCCCACTGGAGGGCGGACCCATGTAACTCCTTCGGGCTGAGCCCGGCCGGGTCCCATGGGTGGAAACCCAGCCACCAGATGCTAACCATTGAGCCCCGCCCCCGGGCCTGGCTTCAGGGTGGGGCCCCGATAACCCCATACTGGGTGGGGTACACTGAGTCCTTGATCTAGAATTTATCATGAGAGTCTGTTGGATCGTTCTTAGGCTATATTTAATCAGTGTGTTTTAATTGGAAATGTTGTCTACTTTCACCCTGTGCTTCCCCTAATTACTAATCAGCGGCACCTGTAACTGCACATGGTATAAAAGGTGCATTGGCAGTCCAGAGGAAAAAAACCCTGCTTGAGGAGAGAGCCTCTCCTGAGGAGAGAGCCTTGGTGGGGGCTCGTCCAGATGAAGGCTCTGCTGGACGAGAGGATGCTGCTGGTGGCAGAGAAAATGGCAGAAGGAGGGCAGAAGGAGGGCATAACTGAGGAGGAGGAGCACCACCATGATGCCGGCATTTGGGGTAGGACCCTTCTGCGTGGAGCAGTTGGGGGTGCTGCAGGCAAAGGACAGCAAGAGGCAGAGTGAGGAGCTCTGCCTGGGCTGCTTCCTGATGGCCTCGGTGTTGTGGTGGCAGATGGAGCCTGGAAGAGTGGACCCTCCTCCTCAGCTTTTAAAGGACTTTTATGCTTTTATGGACTTTGTTTTTTTAGCCCACTTTTAGTTTTTTGCTTAGGGTTTTTTAGTTAGTATTTTTATTCTATCTTAGCTTAGTTTAACTTCATTTTAATTCTTAGGTTTTAGTTTAGGCTTTTTATTTAGTTTAGTTTCAGTTTGGATGTGGTTACTCTTTCTCTTAATAGATCTGTGAGGAACCTTGGAATTATTTTTGATCAAGATCTGTCTTCAATTCACATATTAAATTTGTTTCTAAGACTGCCTTCTATCATTTGCGTAATATTGCCAAGATTAGGAGCATCTTGTCTCAGAGTGATTCTAAGAAACTGATCCATGCTTTTGTTAGCTCGAGATTAGATTATTGTAATTCTTTATTATCAGGCTGTCCTAAAACATCTCTAAAAAGTCTTCAGCTGATCCAAAATGCTGCAGCAAGAGTTTTAACAGGTACTAGAAAGAGAGATCATATCTCTCCGGTTCTGGCCTCCCTTCATTGTCTTCCCATAGAGTTTAGAATTAAGTTTAAAATCCTTCTTCTTACTTTCAAAGCTCTAAACAATCAGGCTCCTTTTTATTTAAAAGATCTGATACTACCGTATTATTCTAACAGAGCACTACGCTCCCAAAATGCAGGATTACTTGTAATACCTAGAATCTCCAAAAGTACAATGGGAGGCAGAGCCTTCAGTTATCAAGCTCCTCTCCTGTGGAACCAGCTGCCAATCTGGATTCGGGAGTCAGACTCGATCTCTGTTTTTAAGAATAGGGCTAAAACCTACCTTTTTGATATAGCCTACAATTAGGGAGGGATCATGTGTTTCTGAACCCTCCCTTAGTTATGCTGCTAATAGGTTTAGTCAGCCGGGGGACCTCCAATAATGCACTGGGCCTCACTCCTTTCTTCACTCTCAATGAATTATTTTTTTTTTTGCTGGTCATTAACATCTGTTTGTTCTCTTCCATAGATTGAGTCCCCATCGTGCTGTTTGCTCTCTACATGTCTGTTCTTTTCATCTTCTCTGTCCCCTCACCCCCCAGCCAGTCGCAGCAGATGACTGCCCTTCCCTGAGCCTGGTTCTGCTGGAGGTTTCTTCCTGTTAAAAGGGAGTTTTTCCTCTCCACCGTCGCCAAGTGCTTGCTCACAGGGGATCGCCTGATTGCTGGGGTCTTTCTGCAACTGTGGGGGTTCCCCCTACAGTTAAGATAAGATAAGATAAGATAAGCCTTTATTAGTCCCACAATGGGGAAATTCCAGGATTGCAACAGCACAGGGATAGCAACACTCAGAGCAACAATCAGAAGGCAAGAAAAAACAACATCTAGTAAACATATGTCCATATTACTATAAATGTATATATATATATAGACACACAGTGCAGAGCATTATGGCTGGTGGATGTGCAGCAGAAAGTCTAAGCTCTCTCTCCGCGGATGCAGCGGGCCAGCTGGAAGTCTTTGGGCATGATGGTGACCCCCTTAGCGAAGAAGAGACCACCAGGTGGGTCTCGCTGGTCTCCTGCAGAGCCATGACGGCGAAACTCAGGAAACGCAGGACGGTCTTGAAGTCCTGAGCGATCTCCCTCACCAGGCGCTGGACGGGCAGCTTACGGATGAGCAGCTCCGTGGATTTCTGGTAGCGACGGATCTCTCTCAGAGCCACGGACCTGTGACGGCGAGGCCTCTTCACTCTGCCGGTGGCCAGAGCGCCTCTCCGAGCAGCCCTGTGGCTAGCTGTCTCCTGGGGGGCTTCTTCCTCCAGTAGATTTTACGGGCGGTCTGCTTGGTTCTTGCCATCGCTCTTTATTATTCTGTCTTATATTTCTTTCACGCCGCCTAAACTCCAGCCCGGCACCCGCTTCGTTTTCGCTACAGCTCCCGGTATGTCGAGTTTCCCATTAGCACCGGGCAGCGGCCAAGTGCTAGCTAGCACTAGCTCCTCCCCGCTGTAACGTCTCCCGCTGCAAACCGTGGCTCCGTCCGCCGACCCGGGAGACCCCCGGGGCGATCCGTGCGTCCGTGATATATATACAGAGTGAAAGGTGTAGAAAGAAGAAGGAAGATAAAAAAAAGGCTGTTGCAACAGGCAGCCGACTCGTGTGGCGCCGCCGGTCCGGCGGAACCGGAACCGGAAAAAGAAAGTTGATAGTGCTATGAGATGACTGTTGTTGTGAAATGGCGCTATATAAATAAAGTTGAATTGAATTGAATTTAAGTAGGCATTTGTATATGTTTTGTGTAAATAAACTCCTTTAAACATCCTCATTTTAAAGTTTCCCCTTTGATTGCTACCTGTGACTCTTCTCCTGGTTTTAAAGAACTTGCAAAGTTATGTTAATTACCCCTTCAGCCTATATGTTACATATCCAACTTACAATTTTAAGCAGAATTTTAGAAAAACTTGTTTTTGCTCAGTTAAATTATTATTTTTTTTTAATATCAAATAATATATTTATTGAAAACCAGTCTGGTTTTAGGATGAACCACAGTACAGAGACAGCCCTGGTCAGGATTGTTAATGATCTAAGGTACAACATGGACTCACGCAGAATTTCAGTCCTAGTTTTACTGGATCTAAGTGCTGCCTTTGATACAGAAGACCACCATATTCTTTCAACCAGACTAAAGGACCTGGTTGGCCTCTCTGGTACTGTTCTTAATTGGTTCAAGTCCTACCTCACAGACAGGAACTTTTTTGTCAGTA